>OY992540.1:202232260-202787706 GCA_963921195.1 Pegoplata infirma
TAAAAGACTACGTGTTTCCAATAGAAAATTTCCAACTGCATCAAAAATAGTAAAATTTTAGTAAGATAATCGAACAAAACAACAAAATTCTCTTTTTTTTTAAACACCAAAAAACCACCTTGTGCTTTAAAGGTTTAAAATTCAAATACTTTGTATGTTTTCTATACTATCTAAGTCTTTCCTTCTGTTCTATGCGATTTGCTGTTTTTTTTTCGATTTCCATCAGATTTCCTGCAAGTTTTTTTCTTTCTAATAAATACTTTTCACTTTATCATTACTTTCTAATGTTAATCTAATATAAGAATAATTTGATTTGCATTTGTTAAATGAAAATAAAAAAAAAACACAAGCAGCCGGAGAAGGTACAAAACATTTTTTCGAGATGTCGTCGTCATTGTTTGAAAACAGATTTGAATAAATGTGTTTATGATAAATGAAATTATTAAAATTTATAAAAGGTAATTTGCAAAAGGGTGTAGAATGTCTACAAAAAATCTCGTTGGCCGTGTCAGTGCAAGGACGGCACGGTAGACGATTGTCGTGATGCTAATTTTTAATGAAAAAAAAAATAATTTTATGGGAGGAAAATCGTTAAACACGTTGTTTATGTCATTAAGTTGACATCACTTTACGTGTGTTTTATGTAGTCTTGGAAAAACTTGTATTTTTAGAAAAAGAAGTATGGTGGATTTTATAGTTAGTACTTAAATCACTTCAAGGCCTTGAAAAAGACAGTCTTAGAAAAAAAATATAGTCTTAGAAAGACGTAGTCTTTCCAAAACGACGTAGTCGTTCTTAAAAGGAAGTAGTCCTTAAGCATGACGTAGTCATAAAAAACGACTACGTAAATTTTGAAGATTAAAAATTAAGTAGTCCTTGAATAGAACGCCGTCTTAAAAAATGATAAGGACTTTAAACATGACGGAATCATAAAAAAAACCTTTTATCTTCAAAAATTACGTAGATCCTGAAAAAGACGTAGTTTTTAAAAATGACGTAGTCTTGAAATTGTGTAGTGAATGAAATTATTTTGTCATTGAAATTGCTTATTCTTTGAAAATAACGTCTTTTTAAAATTTTTAGTTTTTAAAATGTAGTCTTTAAAAATTACATAGTTTTCGAAAATGCTTAAAAACTTGTAAAATTACAAGAAAAATTTGTAACTTTTTTTTTTGCTACCTCCTATTTGACAAGTATTCCTTGTTATTTTACAAGCCTTTTACAAATAATTTTGTAATTTTACAAGCTTTTTACCAAAAAAATTGTAAATTTACAATTTTTTTTAAGCTTTAAAACCAACAAGGAGGTCTCGTAACTTTACTAGATTTTTTGCTACCTCCTATTTTACGAGAATTCCAAGTAAAAATTACGATTTTTTTTTGTAATTTTACAAGATTTTTACCAATAAAATTGTAAATTGACAACTTTCAGTGGTCCCCAAACACACACAATCATATTTTGTATTTGTATGAGTAAGATTGAGCTCTCTGTTACTCAATGCACTTAGAGAAACTTAAAGTAAAAATATAAATATATTTATTCATATCAAAAACAAAAAATATAATAAATAACATTGGTTAAAATGTCAAGCTATGTTACACTTAACATAGCGTGCCAAACTAAGCATTCTGGTCTATCAAAAATGTTCGCTTTACAAAATATTTACATTCAATTTCTTTATGATTATTTCTCTAAGTATATTTTGAGCAAGAAGAGAAGAGAGAATTGTTTTTGTTCAATGTATGAGCGCATGTCGGTGTGAGAGCACACTTAATTTTTATGAGAGCATCCTCACATGTGAGGTGTTTTGGGGATCTCTTTAAGCACCTTTAAGCATACCGATCGACTCAGAATCACTTTTTGAGTCGATTTTGAGTTTTGAGTTTTGTCCGTCCGTCCGTCTGTCCATGTAAACGGTGTAAACACGATACAGGTCGCAATTTGTAATCAATTGACTTGAAATTTGAAACTTAAGCCTCTCTTGACCCAAGGACGAAGCCTATTGAAATTGGAAATAATCGGTCCATATTTAGACCTAGCCCCTATGCAAAGGTCCTCTTTAGTTTTGGCTCAAATGACTATAATAGCCGTATTATAATTTTAAAATTATATTATAAAATTTGGCAGGTAATTTGGAATGGTGATTTGTCTTCACAAATCACCATTCCGAATTTTGAAGGAATCGGACCATTTCCTCTTGTAGCCCCATACAAACTACCTTCCCGATTTTCACATAAATCTCTCACATTTCATGAAAATAGAAAATATTTAATAAAAATTTTGTTTGTGTATGTTAAACGCGTACTTTAATAACCTTATCAAATCTGATTATCATCAGACCAGTTTTGGACTTAGACTCCATGTGAAAATTTCGCCCGATATTCAGTTAAAGAGGTTTATATACAACAAATAAAGGCCTATTTCACTCAAATTTGATTTGTGAGTGTTTTTAACACTTATTAAAGATTTGACAAAATATAGATCTAATCGGTCCATGGGACCCATTTTCCGGGACCCATTTTCCGGGACCCATTTTCCGGGAAACTCTGATGTAGGGTATTATATGGTCGGTCTTGACCGACTATAATTTTGTTACTTGTTTTCAAAATGACTTAGTCTTTGAAAATGGCATAGTCTTTGAAAATGGCATAGTCTTTGAAAATGACGTATTCTTTGATAATGACGTGGTCTTTGAAAAGGATGTGGTCTTTGAAAATTAATTATTGTTAGTCTTTAAAAATGACGTAGTCTTTAAAAATAATGTGGAAAATTACGTAGTCTTTCAATAAACGTAGTCTTTAAAAATCAACTAGTATTTGAAAATTACATTGCTTTTAAAGAAGACGTTGTCTTTAAAAATGATGCAGTCTTTGAAAATGACATACTTAGTCTTTGAAAATGACGTAGTCTTAGAAAATGGCATAGTCCTTGAAAATGACGTAGTCTTTAAAAATGACATAGTCTTTGAAAATGACAGTCTTTAAAATTAAGTAGTCTTTGGAAATGACATAGTCTTTGTAAATGACGTAGTCTTTGAAAATGACGTAGTCTTTGAAAATACCGTAGTCTCTGAAAATGACGTAGTCTTTGAAAATGACGTAGTCTTGGAAAATGACGTAGTCTTTGAAAATGGCACAGTCTTTAAAAATTACGCAGTCTTTGATAATGACGTAGTATTTAAAAATGAAAAGTCTTATAAAATGACGTAGTCTTTAAAAATGACGTAATCTTTAAAATGACGTAGTCTTTGAAAATTAGTCTTTAAAACTTACGTAATCTTTAAAAATGACGTAGTCTTCGAAAAAAGACGCAATCTTCAAAAATTACGTAGTCTTTAAAAATGACGTAGTCTTTGAAAATGACGTAGTCTTTAAAAAATTACGTAGTCTTTAAAAATAACGTAGTCTTCAAAAATGACGTAGTCTTTAAAAATGACGTAGTCTTTAAAAATGATGTAGTCTTTAAAAATGACGTAGTCTTTGAAAATGACATAGTCTTTAAAAATTACTTAGTCTTTGAAAATGACGTAGTCTTTTTTAAAAACGACGTAGTCTTAAAAATTTAATTTTTTAAAAAATAATGTAGGTTTTGAAAAATACATAGTACATATTTAATAATAACACGTTTCACATACAAAACTCGTATGTTGATTAAGGACATATCAATTTTTCTTAAACCCATTAAATGACACATTGCTGTTAACATTTTTTTTGTTAACAAACATTATAGATAAACAAAAAATAAAAGTATCAACAGTCATAAATTTCATAATTTTAAAATATTTATTGTCTGATAGCAGTAAACAATTAATTATAAAATGTTTTACAACATTTAGCAAGAAAAATAATAGGAAAACAAGGTGTTCAATATTGATTGGAGCGGTACAAAATTAAAAAAAAATAATAATATTAGCAAAACATTGAATAAATAAAAAATAAGAAGAAATTTTACACCATATTTTTTTTTTTTTAAATATTACTACACTTTCATGGTAGCGGAAGTATTGACTGGAACAAAGATTTTTTTAACAAAGATAGATAAAAAATTTAAAAATGGATAAAAAAAATATATTTTTTTTTTTAAATGTACAAAATAATGTAAAAAGTACAAAAAGGGAAGGTGGAAGGAAAGTGCTTTTGTTTTTTTTTTGTTTCAGTTTGGTATCATACCGCCCACACATACCTCAGAAGAGTGGTAATATAATGAGGCATAACTTTCAAAAGAAATCTATAGAAAATGTTAAAAGTGTAATATGATTTTCAATTAAAATTTTACACACAACATTTAGTGCTGTTTTGGGAATTTTGAAAAAAAAAAAATATTGGAATTGAGATCTTTGAAGTTTTAGCAATACATTTAAAAATTGCGACTGCTCTACAAAATGGTACAGTTTAATAAGTGAGCACACACAATTACATGGAGGATAGAAAAAATTTAATTTTGAATAGAGTAATTAAAATTGATTTAAATACCAAATTCAGCTACAAAGAAATCTCGTAATTTTGTTTTTGACTTTCTGGCGGTGGGTTCTTCCCGGGCATGATGTATAGTGATTTGATCACCATCGGCTGATATCATTGTTTCACTCGCTGGTGTAATGGGAAATTGTTCCATTAAACGACGTTCTTGTTCCTGATCATCAGGACTATCGAGTGTTTTTGGTTCTCTTTTATATTTCACCAATTGTTCGGCCACAAATAATTTTTGTGCACTTTCTTCAGCTTCTTTTTCTTTTTTAAAGTCTTTTGTAGGTTTTTTTTGATAAGAATTTAGAATAAAAGTGAAAAATTTTGGAAAAATAAAAAAAAAATATTTAATTAATTTTAAAATTAAACAAATAATAGGATAATTTAAATATTACCAAAAAAAAAAGAGTTCAAATATAGGAAGGGGAAAGTTATTTAAACAGTTCATACCAAAAAAAGGAGTAGTTTTAGTAAAATGACGTAGTTTTTGCTAAAATACGTAGTAAAAGTGCACACGTGCATATTCTCTCCATAATGACTTACTTGCATTAATAAGCAAGAACTTTGTATTAAGACGTAGTCCTTAAATGTACACTTAATTCAAAATCGTAGTTTTTATAAGACGTATTGTTTGTAAAAAGACGTAGTCGTTTTAAAAAATCGTAGTCGCTATAAAAAGACAAAGTTTTTATAAAAAGACGTTGTCTTTATGAAAAGTCATATTCTTTATAAAAAGATGTAGTCGTTGTAAAAAGACGTAGTCTTTACAAAAGGACGTAGTCACAGACTAAATACAGACTCGACAGTAGAGTTTTATAAGAAAAAATGGGGAAAACATATGGTTAAAGAATACTTTTTTGACACCTGTCACTTATGTCGAGTCTGTATTAGTCTGTGACGTAGTCTTAATAAAAAGACGTAGTCCGTAAGAAAATACGTAATCCTTAGAAAAAGTTATAAAAACACGTAGTTTTCATAAAAAGGCATAGGCTTTATAAAAAAACGTGTAAAAACACGTAGTCTTTATAATAAGACGTAGTCTGTATGAAAATTCGTAGTCTTTTTTAAATGACTTAGTCGTTATAAAAAAGTATTTGTTTTTAATGACGTAGTCTTCACAAAAACACAAAGGCTTAATAAAAAGACTAAGTATTATATAAAGATTTAGTCTTCTTAAAAAATACGTTGTCTTTATAAAAAACGTAGTCTTTATAAAGACGTAGTCTTTATAAAAAGACGTAGTCTTTATAAAACAGACGTAGTCTTTATAAAAAGACGTAGTCTTTATAAAAAGACGTAGTCTTTATAAAAAGACGTAGTCTTTATAAAAAGACGTAGTCTTTATAAAAAGACGTAGTCTTTATAAAAAGACATAGTCCTTGTAAAAAAACTTTGTTAAAACAAGAAGTCTTTGTTAAAAAAAATAGTCTTTGTAAAAACACGTAGTTTTTATAAAAAAAAATATTTTTATATAAGGTATTGAAAAGAAAAACGTAGTTTCTTTAATACAAAAAAAAAATAATTTAGTTTTTATAAAAAATAACGTAGATTTTATAAAAAAAGGTAGATTTTTTAAAAAAATTCTAGTTTTTATAAAAAAAATTTAGTTTTTATAAAAAAAACTTAGTTTTTATAAAAAAAAACTTAGTTTTTATGAAAAAGACGTAGCTTTCATTTCAAAGACGTAGTTCTTATAAAAAAAACTAGTTATTTAAAAAAATACGCAGTATATATAAAAAATGTAGTTTTTATATAAAAAAACGTAGTTTTTAAATAAAAAAAACGTAGTTTTTATATAAAAAAAACGTAGTTTTTATATAAAAAACGTAGTTTTTGTATAAAAAACGTAGTTTTTGTATAAAAAAGTAGTTTTTATATAAAAAAAAACGTAGTTTTTATAAAAAAAACGTAGTTTTTATAAAAAAAACGTAGTTTTTATAGTAAAAACTTAGTTTTTATATAAAAAAGTAGTTTTTATATAAAAAAGTAGTTTTTATATAAAAAAGCGTAGTTTTTATATAAAAAAACGTAGTTTTTATATAAAAAAAAAGTAGTTTTTATAAAAAAAGTGTTTTTATATAAAAAACGTAGTTTTTATAAAAAAACGTAGTTTTTATAAAAAAATTGTTTTTATATAAAACAAGCAAAAAAGTTAAATTCGGCCTTGCCGAATGTAGTGATACCCTCCACAATTTCAAAAAGATTATTGCAAAAAACTTTATTTAAAAGGAAATTACTTTTGAAAAAAAAAAATTTTTTTGAAAAAAAAAAATTTCGCGAAAAAAAATTTTGGTAAAAAAATCCGCGATTTTTTTTTTTTGTGTTCGTACTTGTTTAAATACCGTTTGGTGTTCAATTATGTTCACATATGCCAACCAGAAGCCGAATTAAAGCATTTTGTGTTTTTAGGTTATGTTGAATGTACTGAAATTTTTGAGGTATGCTTACATTTTCGTTCATAACTTTTGAACCGCTGAACCGATATCGCTCAAATGCAATACCAAACTTCTCGGGAGAACTTCCAATAAATATGTTAAGTTTCAGTCATCTCTGTGCAATATTTTGCCCGCGACAGCATTTTCAACAGACAGACAGACGGACAGACGGACAGACGGACAGACGGACAGACGGACAGACGGACAGACGGACATCGCTAGAATGTCTTAAAATCGATCGGGCATCATGAATATATATACTTTATGGGGTCCCCGATCGATATTTCGATGAGTTACAAACAGAATGACAAACTTATATATACCCTCTATCACTAGAGTGGAGGGTATAAAAAAACTTATTTTTTCTATAAAAAAAGTAGTTTTTATATTAAAAAATTTATTTTTTTTTTTTTTATAAAAAAACGTAGTTTTTATATTTAAATCGTAGTTTTTATATTTAAAACGTAGTTTTTATATTTAAAACGTAGTTTTTATATGAAAAACGTTGTTTTTATATAAAAAACGTAGTTTTTATAAAAAAAAAAAGTTTTTTTATATAAAAAAACGTAGTTTTTCTAAAAAAAACTTAGTTTTTATATTAAAAAAAAACGTAGTTTTTATAAAAAATAGTGTTCTTATATAAAATAGTGTTTTTATATAAAAAAAAACTTATTTTTTATATAAAAAACGTAGTTTTTATATTAAAAACATTATTTTTTTATAAAAAAAACTTACGTTTTTATACTTAAAACGTAGACTTTATATTTAAAACGTAGATTTTATATTTAAAACGTAGATTTTATATTTAAAACGTAGTTTTTATATAAAAAACGTAGTTTTTATATAAAAAACGTAGTTTTTATATAAAAAACGTAGTTTTTATATAAAAAAACGTAGTTTTTATATAAAAAACGTAGTTTTTATATAAAAAACGTAGTTTTTATATAAAAAACGTAGATTTTATATAAAAACGTAGTTTTTATCTAAAAAAAATCTAGTTTTTATATAAAAAAACGTAGTTTTTATATAAAAAAACGTAGTTTTTATATAAAAAACGTATTATTTATATAAAAAACGTAGTTTTTATATAAAAAATACTTAGGTTTTATATAAAAAAACGTAGTTTTTTATAGAAAATAACGTAGTTTTATTATAGAAAATAACGTAGTTTTTTATAGAAAATAACGTAGTTTTTTATAGAAAATAACGTAGTTTTTTTTATAAAAAACGTAGTTTTTTTTATAAAAAACGTAGTTTTTTTATAAAAAACGTAGTTTTTTCATAAAAAACGTAGTTTTTTTATAAAAAACGTAGTTTTTTTTTATAAAAAACGTAGTTTTTTTATAAAAAACGTAGTTTTTATATAAAATAAACGTATTTTTTATATAAAAACGTAGTTTTTTATAGATAGAAAAACTTTATATAAAAACTAAGGTATTTTTTATAAAAAATAATATTTTTTAATAAACAGACCTTAGTTTATAAAACAAATATACTTTTTATAAAAAAAAACGTAGTCTAAAAAAAAATAGTTTTTTAAAGTAAATCGTATAAAAAAAAATATTTAATAGACGTTGTATCAAGCACTGCATAAATTTAGTACCGTTTTATATATTTTTTTTTTATTTTTTATATTTGAACTCTTTTTTTTTTTTTTTTATGCATTTTCTAATTCAAACAAAAACTAAATTTTTTACGTGATTTTTATCTAAAAAACAATAAAAAAAATACTAAAAAAAATATAAATCAAAAAACATCATTCACTCTTCATATTCAACCACTCATAACTAAATATGGGCATGTAAAAAAAAAATAAAATTTAAAAAAAAAACTACACAACTACTGGTGGTGTTAAATGGTGCAGTAAAAAAATGTTTTATTGCCAGTTCTTTATTTTTTTTTGGTTTGTTGTGCGATATTTTGCGATACTGTGGCGCAATATTTTATTAAATGGACTTTTTGCAAAAAAAGAAAATAAAACAACAAACTTAAAAACCATACAATACACACAATAACAGTTCCAACTAAAACAAAAATAAATAAATAAAATCAAACGTGATTTTTTATGATAAAAAAAAATAATAAAATTTTTATGAATTTTTTTTAGTTTCCCTTTATGTATGAATTTATTTATCGACATTTGTTACTAAAAAACACAAACCAATTAGGGGTTCTGGGGAGGGTTTTTTGCAACAACAAAAATATAATAGCATATTTTTTTTATTTATACAGTTTCATTTTACAATGAAAGATAGTATTGAAATTGAAATTATTATTTCATATTGTGGTTTGTTAGTACATATATTTTTTTTTTTTAATTTACTGTTGCATTGTACTCATTGCAATTTAAATATTTATTTTGAAAAACAAAACCAATTCATAAATGATGATGTAACTGAAATGTTGTACACCAATGCCAATATTATTTTAGAATATTATTTAAATTTATGGAATTTAAAAAGTTTTGATTATAATTTGAATATCTCAACTTTTTTTTTAAATTTTAAGTTTAACAAATTTTAAATTTAAAAAAAAAAAAAATAATTTTAATTCAAAAATGTAAAATTTTTAATTCAAAAATGTACAATTTTAATTCAAAAATGTAAAATTTTTAATTCAAAAATGTACAATTTTAATTCAAAAATTTACAATTTTAATTCAAAAATGTACAATTTTAGTTTAATAAATAAAATTAAAAATCTGCGATTTTAATTCAAAATTGTATCATGTTTTTTCAACAATGTACAATTTTAATTAAAAAAAAACAATTTAAATCAAAAATGTTCTATTTTAATTAAAAATGCGCAATTTCAATATAAAATTGTACCAAAACAATATTAAATTATACAATTTTAATTAAAAAATGTTTAATTTGTTGTGAAAAATACAATTTTAATTTAAAAATGCACAATTTTAATTTAAAAATGTACAATTTAAATACAAATAAAATTAAAAATCTAAGATTTTTTTAACAATGTACAAAAAAAATATAATTTTATTTGAAAAATGTACAATTTTATTTTAAAAATGTACAATCTTAATTCAAAAATGTACAATTTCAATTTAAAAATGTACAACTTTTATTCAATAGCGTACAATTTAAATTCAAGAATGTACAATTTTAATTTAAAAATGTACAATTTTAGTTTAAAATTGTACAATTTTAATTTAAAAATGTACAATTTTAATTTAAAAATGTACAATTTTAATTTAAAAATGCACAATTTCAATTCAAAAATGTACAATTTTAAATCAAAAAATTACAATTTTAGTTCAAAAATGTTTTAAAAGCAAACTTTGAAAACTTATTAAGCTTTTATTCAAAATTGTAGAATTTTTTTTCCAAATGCAGTACAATTTTAATTCAAAAATGTACAATTTTATTTTAAAAATATACAATTTTAATTTAAAAATGTACAATTTTAATTTAAAAATATACAATTTTAATTTAAAAATGTACAATTTTAAATCAAAAATTTACAATTTTAGTTCAAAAATGTTTTAAAAGCAAACTTTGAAAACTTATTAAGCTTTTATTCAAAATTGTAGAATTTTTTTTCCAAATGCAGTACAATTTTAATTCAAAAATGTACAATTTTATTTTAAAAATATACAATTTTAATTTAAAAATGTACAATTTTAATTTAAAAATATACAATTTTAATTTAAAAATGTACAATTTTAATTTAAAAATGCACAATTTCAATTCAAAAATGTACAATTTCAAATCAAAAATTTACAATTTTAGTTCAAAAATGTTTTAAAAGCAAACTTTGAAAACTTATTAAGCTTTAATTCAAAATTGTAGAATTTTTATTCCAAAATGCAGAATTTTTGTTTTCAAAAAGTACAATTTTAATTCAAAAATATACAATTTTTATTTAAAAATGTACAATTTTATTTTAAAAATGTACAATTTTATTTTAAAATGTACAATTTTATTTTAAAAATGTACAATTTTAATTTTAAAATGTACAATTTTAATTCCAAAATGTATAATTTTAATTTAAAAATGTACAACTTTTATTCAAAAGCGTACAATTTAAATTCAAGAATGTACAATTTTAATTTAAAAATGTACAATTTTAATTTAAAAATGTACAATTTTAATTTAAAAATGCACAATTTCAATTCAAAAATGTGCAATTTCAAATCAAAAATTTACAATTTTAGTTCAAAAATGTTTTAAAAGCAAACTTTGAAAACTTATTAAGCTTTTATTCAAAATTGAAGAATTTTTATTCCAAAATGCAGAATTTTTGTTTTCAAAAAGTACAATTTTAATTCAAAAATATACAATTTCAAAAACGTAATTTTATTTTAAAAATGTACAATTTTATTTTAAAAATGTACAATTTTTATTTAAAAATGTACAATTTTATTTTAAAAATGTACAATTTTATTTTAAAAATGTACAATTTTAATTCAAAAATGTATAATTTTAATTTAAAAATGTACAACTTTTATTCAAAAGCGTACAATTTAAATTCAAGAATGTATAATTTTAGTTCAAAAATGTCTTAAAAGCAAACTTTGTAAACTTATTAAGCTTTTATTCAAAATTGTAGAATTTTTATTCAAAAATGCACAATTTTTTTTTTTGTAAATGTACAATTTTAATTCAAAAATGTACAATTTCAAAAATGTACAATTTTTATTTAAAAATGTACAATTTTTATTTAAAAATGTATAATATTATTTAAAAAATGTACAATTTTATTTTAAAAATGTACAATTTTAATTCAAAAATGTACTTTTTTAATTCAAAAATGTATAATTTTAATTTAAAACTGTACAACTTTTATTCAAAAGCTTACAATTTAAATTCAAGAATGTACAATATTAGTTCAAAAATGTTTTAAAAGCAAACTTTGAAAGCTTATTAAGCTTTTATTCAAAATTGTAGAATTTTTATTCAAAAAGAGCTGGACCCCTGAAATTGGGCAAGAATATCTCTTATGTTACTGGTAAGGTTAAGTTCGAAGATGGGCAATCAGACCAGGGGGAAAAAGTTCCCCCTTGAAGAACTAAATATGATATTTTTACGAGTTTTTTTTAATTTTGCTCAACAAATGTACCATTTGTATGCCATATTATGTTCATAGACCTGCGCTTGGACAAAGGGGGTTAGCAAATTCGATTTTATTCAGGCCGCCCCCATTTGGGGCATGGTTATAGAAATTACTTAAAAATAACGATACAAATTTATTATTTAAGCGTAAATATCATAAACAAATAATTTGTAAACATATATAACTGGGCTACAGGTGTCCCCCACCAACTTCGCCGACCGTACAATTTTAATTCAAAAATTCAAAAATGTACAATTTTAATTTAAAAATGCACAATTTTAATTCAAAAATGTACAATTTTAATTCAAAAATGTACAATTTCAATTTAAAAATATACAATTTCAAATCAAAAATTTACAATTTTAGTTCAAAAATGTTTAAAAAAACAAACTTTTAAAAGCTTATTAAGGTTTTTTTAGACTGTATTGAAATTAAGATACGGTGTATTTTTTTTTGATTATACTAGAGACAAACTTGTATGAGTATGATTATAACCCCATTTAAAAAAACTGTTTGATAATATATGGATGGCATGAATTGTAGTTGTATATGGAGAAGAGGCATTTATATTCAACAACAAGGAGGTCGTCAACAAATCAGTAAAGGTCAAGGTTAAATCTACTGTCAACTCACACCATCATTTGGTGTTTTTCACTAAAATATTTAGTTGCGATTTTTTTTTGCATTTTTCTCGTTTTCGCTTAATTTTTATTAGTAGTGATGTTACACAGGAGACAAAAGGGGGTTGGGGGCGATTTAGTTGTGATACAAATAAATAACAAAAGAGACCAATTAGTAACAATATGACAACAGATAATTTAATTATTAAAGTGAAAAAATAAAAAAAAAAAATTGTTATAATTGTCAAACACACTTTGATTAAAAGCAAAAAAATTGTAGGAGATAACAAATATTTTAAATATAAAATAAAAGAGGGAGTGGTATAGATAGATTGCGGCAATATCAAGAACAAAGAAAGAAATTTATAGATCAATTTCCCTAAAAATATACATAGGTATATATATTTGATTTTTAAGAAATGAAAACAGAAGTGGAAGTAATCAAATATAATGTCAATCTGAGATCTAATTTAAAAATGTTCATATTTAATTCAAAAATGTACAAATTTAATTCAAAAATGTACAATTTTAATTCAAAAATTTAACTTTAATTTAAAATTCTTCACTTTTATTTCAAATTTGTACAATTTTAATTCGAACCTGCATACTTTTAATTCAAATCTGAACAAGTTTATGTCAAAATGTAGAAGTTGAATTTAAATATAAAACAATTCAATTAAAAATGTATCAATTTAATTCAAAAATGTACAATTTTAATTTAACAATGAAAAATTTTAGAATGTTCAAATTAAAATTTACAATTTTAATTCAAAAATGTGGCTCTTATTTAAAATTATGCATTTTTAATTCAAACATGCATAATTTTAATTCAAATCTGACGAGTTTTATTTGATTTTTATAGAAATTATTTCTAAAACAGGCTTTTTTTAATTTAAAAATGTACATGCAAATTTAAAAATTTAACAAATTTAATTAAAAATATAGAATTTTAATTCAATAATGTAGAATTTTAATTCAATAATGCACAATTTTAATTCAAAAAAGGAACAATTTCAACTAAACAATTTCAATTTACTTTTTAAGTTTAAAAATGTACAACTTTAATTCAAAAATGAAAAAAAATTAGTCAAAAACTGAACAATTTTAATTTGAAAATGTATTTAATTTGAAATGTATTCATTACTGTTCACAAAAAAAAACTAAGAAAAAGAGGGCAGAAAAAGTGCGACATTTTTTCCAGAAAAGAAAACGCCATTAAATTTAAAAATCTACATTTTAAGTTCCAATTCAAGCATGTAAAATTTTAATTCAGGTCTGAAAAATTTATATTCGAATATGTACATTAGGGTGGTTTTTTATTTTATTTTTTTTGGAATTTCGAGGAGCGCGCAGCGGATTTTTGTGACATTTGATGTTAAAATAATTGTGTAAAAATTTGAGCTAAATCGGATAAAATTAACCCGAGGCGCAAGAAGGTCAAAGTTTCGAGAAAAAGCCAAAATGGACAAATTTTGAAAAAACTTAAAAAAATGTAAATTTTGTAGAAATAAAAAAAATAAAATATTTTTATTTAACTTTCTTGCAATAATACTCAGAAAAAAATATCTTAACTTTTTATGACGGCAGTAACACTTTCAAATATGAAATACAAAATTTACCATGCATTTTGGGGGGTACCTGAAATGAGTGTTTTTGATTTTTTGAAAATTTTATTAAACAAAAAAATTAAATCTTACTATTCTAATGCAATGGATTATTAAACACATCCTAAGGCTTAAATATTTAAAAAATTGGGGATATCGATCGACTCAATTTTTTTTTTTGGAGTCATTTGAGTTTTGCGGATTTCAAGGAGTCAAATGACACCAAAAAAAAATTGAGTCGAAGGATATTCCCAATTTTTTAAATATTTAAGCCTTAGGATGTATTTAATAATCCATTGCTATAGAATAGTAAGATTTAATTTTTTTGTTTAATAAAATTTTCAAAAAATCGAAAACACTCATATCAGGTACCCCCCAAAATGCATGGTAATTTTTGTATTTCATGTTTGAAAGTGTTACTGCCGTCATAAAAAGTTAAGATAATTTTTTCTGAGTATTATTGCAAGAAAGTTAAATAAAAAATATTTTATTTTTTTTATTTCTACAAAATTTACATTTTTTTAAGTTTTTTCAAAATTTGGCCATTTTGGCTTTTTCTCGAAACTTTGACCTCCTTGCGCCTCGGGTTAATTTTATCCGATTTAGCTCAAATTTTTACACAATTATTTTAACATCAAATGGCACAAAAATCCGCTGCGCGCTCCTCGAAATTCCAAAAAAAATAAAATAAAAAACCACCCTAATGTACATATTAAACTTAAGAATAAACGAATTTATTTTAAAATGTACAATTTTAATTCAAAAATTAAAAATTTTAAAATGCACATTTTTAATTTTAAAAAGTACAATTGAAGGGCTTATTTCAAAAACTCGATAAGCAACATTTCATTTTATTGTAGTTTTTGCCATAAAACTTTTAAAATAATGTAGAAATATAACTTTTTCAGAACTTCCATTCCCAAGATACTTGTACGAAGGGTTTAAGAAAGACTTCTGCCAAAAATCTGGCAATCGAACATCAGTAGAAGGCGGAAAACACTAAAAAAATAAAATGTTGCTTATCAAGTTTTTGCAGTAAGCCCTTCAATTGTAATTCAAAAATTAAAGTAGGTGTGGAATAATGTGTTATAAAAACTAAAAAATCTCGAAAAAAAAATTTGGATTATTTTTAGCAGCTCGACAAAGATTTTCCATATGCATCTTTGTACAAATTTTTGTTAGAAAAATAACTAGCGGAGTAACAAAGAATTGCATAAAAAATTTTGTTCTAGTAGAATAAGGTGCTATATGCCGTACATGTACATTTTTAAATCGAAAATATACATTTTTAAATTGAAAATATACATTTTTAATTCCAAAATGTACATTTTTAATTTCATAAGGTACAACTTTAATTCAAAAATTAAAAATTTTAATTCAAAATTATACAATTTTAATTCAAAAATGTAAAATTGTAATAATATTTAATTTTATTTCAAAAAAGTTTTACATTCCCTACATTTTTATTTTGCCATTTTCCTCTGTAAATAGAAAATTAAATCTTGTTTGATTTTCTGCGGTTTTTTTAATTAATATTTGTGCCAACCAACAACATGTTTTTAACCAAACATAAGCCCTTTTTTTCTGTTAAATAAAATAACCTTTTTGCTTTCATTTTTCATTATATTTCGATTTGCTCACGTCAATGTCAATGTAATAACCTTAGTTTTTTGTAAATTTTTCCACCGAGCAAACGTGGGGTGTTTATACAGCAGCAGCACCATAAACTGTACAAAGATTGCTAAATTTATAACTGAACTGAAAAAAAAAATAAAATTTATGGTTATTTTCAACAAAACATCATCAAATAGATGACAAAATAACACCACGTACTGAAAACGGCAGCTAAACATACACTTTTAGATTTTGTAGAGTAAAAAGAAAGTAAGGATTTGAGAATCGGAGCTATTTGGTTTTTATTCATAATTGTGGAATTCAACATTAAAATATTTTTTTATTCAAAAATTTACAATTTTATTTGGAAAATGTACTATTTTAATTCAAAAATGTACTATATTAATTCAAAAATGTACTATTTTAATTCAAAAATGTACTATTTTAATTCAAAAATGTACTATTTTATTTTAAAAATGTTTTATTTTAATTCAAAACTGTACTATTTTAAATCAAAATGTACTATTTTAATTCAAAAATGTACTATTTTAATTCAAAAATTAACTATTTTAATTCAAAAATGTTCTATTTTAATTCAAAAATGTACTTTAATTAAAAATGTACTATTTTAATTCAAAAATGTACTATTTTAATTTAAAATTGTGTAATTTCATTTCCAAAATGTACAATGTTAATTCCAAAATAAAATTATACATTTCAAAATTGTAGAAGTACAATTTAAAAATGAACATTTGAAAATGTACGTTTTTAATTTCAAAAATGTACTACTTTAATTCAAAAATATGCAATTTTAATTTAAAAATGTAAAAATTTAATTTAAATACTTAAAATTTTTGCAATATTAATTTAAATTTTAAAATTTTTCAAAAGTTTTTCGGTTAGTAATTTATTACGAATTATTTTGAGTGTACTAATACTGGAACTATACTGGATAGAAGGTAAAGTGTAGTGCAACAGAGTGACGAAGAAATAATAAAAATAACAATATATTTTTCTATTAGATGTCACATAAATGTGAATAGAGCGTAACATTCATACATATGTAGAGTATACCAATTTATTTACGAATTTAAACCCCAAAACACGACTGTGCCAAATCTGCATGGACTATGTCATAAATCTACAGTCTTTTTGAAGGTCCTTATATCATATAAAGTGATTTTTTATTCATTTGAATATATGCGACATTTTAAATTTACACCAAAGAAAAGAGAAAATAATAATTGAGTTTATAATAAATGAATAAAAAATTTTAAATTTAAATTAACAAATGTTTAATTTAAGTAAAAAAATATTTTATTTTATTATAAATTGTACAGTTTTTTTATAATTTTTATTAAAATGTACAATTTTAATTACTATAATTACTATTTTAATTTAAAAATGTACAATTTTATTTCAAAACTTAGCAATTTTAATTCAATGATGTGCAATTTTAATTCAAACATGAACAATTTAAATTTAAAAATGTACAATTTTAATAAAAAAACAAATAAAAAAAGTAAACTGTACTATTTTTTATTATTTTAATTAAAATGTTCAATTTTAAAATGTACAATTTTAATTCAAAAATGTACAATTTTAACTCAAAGATGCACAATTTTAATTTAAATATAAACAATTTAAATTTAAAAATGTAGAATTTTAATATCAAATAAATAAAACAAGTAAAAAAGTTAAATTCGGCCTTGTCGAATGTAGTGATACCCTCCACAATTTCAAAAAGATTATTGCAAAAAACTTTATTTAAAAGGAAATTACTTTTGAAAAAAAAAAAATTTTTTTGAAAAAAAAAATTTCCGCGAAAAAAAAATTTGGTAAAAAAATCCGCGATTTTTTTTTTTTTTTTTGTCAAAAAATATGTTCGTACTTGTTTAAATACCATTTGGTGTTCAATTATGTTCACGTATGTGAACCAGAAGCCGAATTAAACCATTTTGTATTTTTAGGTTATGTTGAATATACTGAAATTTTTGAGGTGTGCTTACATTTTCGTTCATAACTTTTGAACCGCTGAACCGATATCGCTCAAATGCAATACCAAACTTCTCGGGAGAACTTCCAATAAATATGTTAAGTTTCAGTCATCTCTGTCCAATATTTTGTCCGCGACAGCATTTTCCACAGACAGACATCGCTAGAATGTCTTAAAATCGATCGGGCATCATGAATATATATACTTTATGGGGTCCCAGATCGATATTTCGATGAGTTACAAACGGAATGACAAACTTATATATACCCTCTATCACTAAGTGGAGGGTATAAAAATATAATTTTATAATAAATTGTACAGTTTTTTTATAATTTTTATAAAAATGTACAATTTTAATTTGAAAACGTACAATTTTAATTTAAAAATAGACAATTTTAATTTAAAAATGTAAAATTTTAATTTAAAAATGTACAATTTTTATTTAAAAATGTAAAATTTTAATTTAAAAGTGTACAATTTTAATTCAATAATATACAATTTTAATTCAAACATGAACAATTTAAATTTAAAAATGTTCAATTTTAATATAAAACAAGTAAGAGTGTTATATTCGGCTGTGCCAAATCTTTTATAACCTCCAATATGTAAAAAAAAATTTAAAAAAAAACTCAAGGGCGTTTTTTTTTTTGGGGGGGGGATGTTGGTGGGAGACGTTGGTGGACACCTTTCCCTTGCGATAGATGTTATCAAATGTATTTATTATGATTCTTGCAATTATTTAATCCAATTAATCATTATTAAAACACATTTTTTATATCCACGCCCACAAAAGGGGGCGGGTGAAACTTTTTTTTTTATCCGATGGGTCCACATGCAGGATTTTGAGCTTGCTCTAACACAAAAATGTTGGATTTGCTTAACAAAAGTACAAAAAACCCTTCAAAAAATGGCGTTTTTTCTGAGGTTGGTTTAGTTCTTCAAGGGGAACTTTTTTCCCCTTGGTCCGATTTTGCCTATTTCCGTACTAACCAGCCTATGACCATAAGACATATTCGTGTTAAACTTCGGAAGTCTAGCCCTATTATTTTGGACTGTATCGTGTCCTCTACAGACGGACAGGCGGACGGATATCGTTAGAATGTCTTAGAATCAATCACTGATCAATAATATATATACTTTATGGAGTCCTAAGACCGATATTTCGATGCGTTACACACGGAATGACAAAGTCAGTATACCCCCATAATGTGGTTGGAGGGTATAAAAATAAATTTAAATTCGACATTGCCAAACGTATTAGTTTCCTCCACAATGTAAAAAATAGTATTTGAAAAAGAAAAGAAAAAATTTCGCGAAAGAAAATTTCACCGAAAAAAATAAATTTGGTAAAAATCAATTTCCGCAAATTTTTTTTTTTTGTAAAAAAATATGTTTGTACTTGTTTTAATTCCATTCGTTATCCAATTCTGTTCATGTCTACCAGCAGCCAAAGTAAAGAATTTTGTATATTTTAGGTTATGTACAATTTTCGAGGTGTCCTTACATTTTTGTTTATAACTTTTGAACCGCTGAACCGATATCGCTCTAATGCAATACTAAACTTCTTGAAGGAACTACAAGCAAATATATTTATTTACAGTCATATCGGCGTAATATTTTGGCCGTGATTGCCATTAGCAAACAGACATCTTAGAATCGACTAATTGTAAGTGCGGGTTAAAAAAACAATAATTTTATTAAAAAGTTTACAATACCCGAGTAAAAATGAATACATATAATTTTACATTATTTGATGTATGTATATATAGCCATATGAAATAATATGTTTTCATATCAAACAAAGTATATAATTATATCTCGCATTGAGTTTTTCCAAATTTTTTAAATGGAGTTATATAAAATTACATCTAATGATAACCATATTAATATATAAATACATGTGGGAGACATAATCATATGTGATACATATAATTTAATCTGATTGCATACATATTTATATGTGACTTAATATCAAATAACGTATACGAGCATATTTAAACAAAATCCAATATCATTATATATATAATTATATATGACTTACAAGAAACCATTTAAAATTATATATGACTTACAAGAAACCATTTAAAACTACATATGGTTCCATCTTAAAAAACAAAAAATATTTTTATCAAACATAATTATATATGGTCGCACATATAACTCTATATACAGTTATATAAAACTACACATGGCATCAAACATTTATTTTTTTAATATTATCAAAGATATAATTATAAATGGCTTATGAGATACCGTATATAGTTTTGTAAGGTACCATATAAATTAATTTTTTTTTTTTTAAACTCTATATATAATTTTAAATGGTGGCACATGTAACGCCATATAAAATGTTATACAATTGTATAAGGTAAAAAATATTTTTTCTTTCACAATATTTTATATATAATTATGCATACTTTTCTATGACAGTATTTCAATATTTTTTTTTAATGTTGCATCATATATATTTTTATTTAAGTATACAAGAGAGCTTGAATAATTATATATGATTCTCAAAGCACCTAAAATCAGTCAAAAAAAATATATATAAATTCTATAAATTTTTAAATAGAAAAAAAATCAGTTTAATCCATTGTATTTTAAAACTTAAAAAATGCATATTGGATTTTAAAAGTTAAATTTTTAAAAAAATGCATATTCCCGAGTAAAAATTTTTATATGATGCAATATATATTGATATGTAATACAATATATAATTAAACGCAATTTGATCCGAAAAATGGTGGATGTTTTTGCATTAAAAAAGATCAATTTGTATAAAATATGATTTGATTTCATCCGAGTTTTGACCAGACATTGCCATATATTAGTGGATCTAATTAGATCTAATTGCATAAAAACATGTAAAATCCTGGTGTTTTTTGGTTTGGGTTGAGTTACACCACAGGTCAACGATACATTCACCAAACATATAATTTTCTTAAACAAAAAAATGTTCGGGTACGCTTCGAACCAGATAGGTGATATACATAACCCTAACAAGGAAATGTTTAGGAACATTTTAAAAAGTTTCTTATACTTTGCCTTAAAAACTTAGAAAATTGTTGGTTAAATGGAAACATATAGTGTTATATATGGAACAGAATAGGATATATATAATTTTATATTAAATTATACAGAAAAACAAATTTTGTATTGACCCTCATGTAATTTTATATAATTACATCAACCGTACACCTTTTAATCCGAATCATGATTCAATTATATATTACTACATATGACTGCATTAAAAAAATTTAGAAAATATCTCACGGATGTATAATCATATATAATTTATTATGTTTGTATCAAGTTATATATTGAAATATATTATTATTTTTACTCGGGTTACTTAAATTTTTGTGTGTAACTTTATATAAGATCATATAAGATAATATATGATGCTTGGGGACCCCGAGTTCGATTCCCGGCTCAACCCAGAAAAAAACTATTTTTTTTTTAATTTTTTAAAAAAGAAAATATGGTTTTAAAGCTTCTTGTTTTTTCTAAACTTAAAAATATTGAATAATGAAATTTTTATGATAAAATCTAAAAATAAATATTATTTATTTATAGTTATATAATTTTATATATTTCATCATATAAGGTTATATATGGTTCCTAGGGACCCTGGGTTCGATCCCCGGCTGAGCTAAGAAAAAAAGTTGTTTTTTTAATTTTTTTTTTAAAGAAAATATGTTTTAGAAGCTTTAATTTTTTACTAAACTTAAAAATATTGATTAATTTATTTTTTATGATAATATTTAGAAATAAATATTATTTATATATAGTAATATAACTTTCTATATTGCATCATATATGATAATATATAATTCTTGAGGACCCTGAGTTCGATTCCCGACAAAGTCAAGAAAAAAAATTATTTTTTTTAAATTTTTTTTTAATCTAAATGATTTTTTAATGCGTTTTCGTTTTTCAAATTTAAAAAAAAAATAAAATCCCTGAATTTTAACAAAAATATTTCAAAAATAATTATATTTTGATATAATTATATATTATTTAATCCGAAGAAAAAAATATTTGAAAACTTTAATGTTTAACCATCAATATCTCTGGTTTTAAGAGAGCTAAAGTCCTCAAATCAAGCTCAAATAAAAGCTTTATTTGTTGCCAATAATTAAAAGTGTATTTGATTCGAACATATGTTAGCAATATTTTCAGATAAAATTATTTTTGTCTGAAAAAACTTCCGAAAAAAACTGAAAACTCATTATTTGGCTGTTGGTGAGTAAAAAAGTTTATACATGTTTTATACCATTTTAAAGGTATTTTTATTAAATATACAACGGCAAAAAGAAAATTTGGATCCGATGAAAAATGTGAAGCTCATAAGCCAAAAACCGTTTTTACTTTAAAGCTTTATAACTTGGAAAGTTAAGAGCATTGGAAGATGAAAATCATGTTGCTGAACTCAGTATTAAACCCCCTATTAGCTCAGCAAATAAACTAAAAAAAAAAAAAATCACAAATTTTAGCAAAAATTTTCTAAGTCTTTTTTAAAATTTTGTTCAAATTCAAATCGAATATAATTTGATGCAATCATATACACGATAAGATAAACTGGATTTAATTATATATAAGTTAAACTTGATATAATTATATATGATAAACTACACTCAAAATAATTACTCTGTTAAATACTCTGCAAAATGACTGTAATCTCAATTCGACAGGTATTTGACAAAGTTATCTGCCGAAATACAGATTTTAAGAAAATACTTTGTATTTTCTTGTGACCGAAAAACCAAATATTATCTGTAATTTTACTTTTAACTTGTAATCTCTATTTTACAGATAATAATTAAGAGTTTTTTTTTGTTAAAATGCAGATTTAAAAAAAAAAAATACTTCGTTTTTTCTCGTAACCAAAATACTAAATTTCATCTGTAATTTTACTCATTGCTCTGTAATACAGTTTTCAAATAAAAATCTCTTCAAAAAACTTCCAAATATTTAAACCCTTCTTTAAAAAGCGTCTTAAGTTACAATAAAAGCTGGAAAATTTTACGAAGATGTCGTGTAAAATTGGAGGTATTCGTAATTTTCAAAAAAATAAAAAAAGAAAATTTACATTTTTGAAGCATTAAAGCGGGCAAATCTACACGATGGTATTTTCCAATTTTCAACACTACTTGCACATTAAAAAAGGATAAATTGAGCAGAAATAAAATAGTGACAGTTGTGTTAAAGCCATGTCAAGCACATTAAAGAAATATATAAGAAAGTCAAGGCATTCTTAAACGATCCCTTTAATTTTATAAAAGTGTTTATAAGAATGATCCCGTTCAAATGTGGCATTTAAAATAAGAAGTTTATAAAAAATAAACCGTGAGAACTTCTAGCGAGTTTATAAATAATTTCTACAAAGTTAAACATTCGCGAGCGAAACATTTAAGCGGGCGCATTTAAATGATGGCAATTGCTTTTTTTTTGTGTCAAGTTAGTACTTATCCATGCTTCTTGTACATTACAACCAAAGAAAATGAATAAGAATTCTTAAGGTTGCCACTTAAAAAGTGAACTTAACAAGAAATTAAAATATAACGTTTCGCGTTCGCACCATTTAAGTGGGAAACGCATTTAACAGGCTAATTTAAATTATGAAAGTACACAATTAAAAATAGCCCCTGCTCAAATCATCATTTATTAATTTATAAAAACCTCGTTGAACATCTACCGCTTAAATGCGTCACTTAATATGTGAGCTTTAATAATTTAAAATATTTGTAACCCGCAAAGAATAATTTTATTGCCTTGTCAGCCTGTTAATGTCTTTAAAGCAGGGAAGTTCTGGATTTCATTTTGTTCCAAATTATTTCATGTGTTCCAGTTTAAAATCAAATAAATTTAACAAAAACTTTGTAAATTTTCAGAAGTTTTTAAAAAAACATCTGGTCACGTACCAACATTTTACAGATAATTCTGTAAATTTAGAATTTTTTTGTGACGAAATAATTTTACAAAGTTTTTACAAATATATGTTAAATTACAGAGTACTTCTGTAAAATTGTGATCGAATTTAACTAATATTTTACTAGAAACTATGTAATTTTACAGTTTTTTTTTGTCCAAGCCATTTTACAGAGTTTTCTTCGTAAAATAACAAAAAATCTTGCTGGTTGGAAATCTATGGTATTTTCTGCTGGCTCAGCAGAGTATCTCTGTAATTTAACAGAGTTATTATTTTGAGTGTATTTTCAAAAATTTTCTAAGTTTTTTTAAAACATAGTCTTTTAAAGTTGTCATTTATTAACAACGTCCGCTGGGTCAGAGGGTAGAGATTGCGATTACAAAACAGTTGGTAGCTGTTCGATTCCCCCGTCGCTCGAAGTTTTTTTTTTTTTTTAAATAAATTTTAATTATATATATTTATATCTTAATATTGAAAAAAATTGTTTGGATAAAACTTTATCAGTTCTAAAAATAGATTTTATTGTTCGGATAAAATTATATCTAGTTCTAAAAATAGATTTTTTTTCGGATGAAATTTTATCTTAAGTTTTTTGTAATAATTTTTTTTTCTTTCGTATAAAATTTTATCTTTTTTTATCCAGCCAAAAAAAGCTTTTTTTTTTGTCTTGGTCTAATAAGATCCAACCATTTTTCGGATGAAATTGTATTAAAACTGATCTAATTAGATAAAACTGATCTAATTAGATAAACCCACTTTTCGGATCAAATTGTATCCGTCCGGTTAAAACTGATCTAATCTTAGCGATCCATTTTTCGGATCAGTGCTGATCTTTCAAATCTCGGATCTATCAACAGATCTGGAATAATATAAGAACATATATTGCTCCATACAAAAATTTTTACTCGGGTATTTAAAAAAAAAATATATAAAATTTTTATTAAAAATAAAATTTTAATTCAAAAATGTACAATTTTAGTTCAAAAATGTACAATTTTAGTTCAATAACGTAAAATTTTATTTAAAGAATGTTCAATTTTAATTCAAACACGTACAGTTTAAATTTAAAAATGTACAATTTTGATATAAAATAATACAATTTGAAGATGTACAATGTTAAACAAAAAAAAATAAAATCTTAAAAATGTGCAACTTCATTTTAAAAATTTAAATATTACAATATAAATTGAAAAGTTTTAATCCAAAAATGTACAATTTTAAATCATAAAATGGCAAAAACTTCCAAATTGTACAATTTTTATTCAAAAATGTACAACTCGAGTTCACAATGTTGTATTTTAATTCTAAAATGTAAAATTTTAATAAATGTAAAATTTTAATTTAAAAATTTAAAATTTTAATTTAAAAATTTACAATTTTAATTTAAAAATTTTACAATTTTAATTTAAAAATTTTAAATTTTAATTTAAAAAATTACAATTTTAATTTAAAAATTTAAAATTTTAATTTAAAAAATTACAATTTTAATTTAAAAATTTACAATTTTAATTTGAAAATTTACAATTTTAATTTGAAACTTTACAATTTTAATTCAAAAATTTACAATTTGAATTTAAAAATTTACAATTTTAATTTCAAAATGTAACTAAAACATTAATTAAAAAATGTGTAATTTAATTTTAAACAAGTGAGAGTAACAAAATTCGGCTGTGCCAAATCTCTTATACACTCCAACATGTTAAAAAACTAAAAAATAAAAATTACAGTGGCGTTTTTTAAGAGTCAATTTAGACAGATTATAAAGGAACGTTTGTATGGGGGCTAGGTCTAAACATAGGTCGTCCTTTGGGCAAAGGCAACATAAGTTTAATAAAAATTAGAGTGGCGTTTTTTAGGAGTCAATTTAGACAGATTATAAAGGAACGTTTGTATGGGGGCTAGGTCTAAACATAGGTCGTCCTTTGGGCAAAGGAAACTTAAGTTTCAAATTTTATAAAAATCGGTTGATATTAAAAAATGTCCATTCAAATTTTATAAAAAATAAATTTTTTTTTTTCCAAAATAAACAACTATAATTTAAAAATGTTTAACATTAATTCAAAAATGTTTAACATTAATTCAAAAATGCTTAAACATTAAATCAACAATGTTTAAACATTAAATCAAAAATGTTTAAACATTAAATTAAAAATGTACAATTTAAAATCAAAAATGAACAATTTAAAATCAAAAATGTACAAAGTTAAATTAAAAATGTACAATTATAGCAAAAAATTCAAAATGCACAATTATAAATATTCCCTTAAAGACAGCATACCTAAAACTTGGGACAGCTTCTACAGCTGTAACTATGAACGGTTGTAAAAATACAACAACTTCGATGTAACATGATGTCGGTAAAGTTTTCAATGTTATTTAACAACCGTGAGATGTACTAAAAAAAAAACTCAAGTGACAAATTTACAACAATTTATTTTTAAAAAAACCTGGAGGAGAGAAATGAATGAAATTCAAATTTTTTAACGTAAGTAGACTACATTACTCCACTAAACGACAGACTGACAAAATGTATGGGAGGAATTGTAGTGGAATAAAATTACAAACAGCAGATGATGCTGATAAAAGTTAAAAGGTAATGGATTTTTAATGAAATTCCGTCAACGAAAATAATTTAACAAGATGAATGTTATTATAATATGACGATAATATCTTGTAATATTTTGGTAATAAAAAAAAAAATTGAGAAATTTAATTTCAATCTTGATGTAATTGATAAATTGAAAAAGTAAATATAATTTTGTAATGATTTTTTTTTTGAGGAAATAAGAAAATCATTAATTTAATAATAAATTATCAGTTTTTATTTATTTTTACACTATTACAATACATTGTACAATTTAATTACAAATCATTTTTAATAATTTAAAACTAAACGACAACTGGTAACAATGACCGTCGTCTCGTTGTAGCGAAATCGACCAAGGGTTTTTATGGGAATTGAACCCACGACCCCCTGTTTTAAGTACTTTTTTTTAAATGATTTTAAAAGGAGCCAAGTTTCATGTTTCTGAAATTAGTTTCGTCGTAGAAACTTGGAATAAAGGCTCCTCTGAAAAAAAAAAAAACAAAAAAGCACTTTTTAGAAAATTACTATCTTACCTTTAAAACAAAACGTACTTTTTCTAGAAAAAGGTACTTATTTAGAAAAATGTTACTTTTTTCCCTCAAAAGTATTATTTAAGAAAATATAGTACTTATTAAAAAAATAAAGTAAAGTAAAAAATAAAGAAAAAAAAAAAATAAAGTAATTTTTAGAAAAAAAAAATACTTTTTAGACAAAAAAGTACTTTTTTAGAAAAAGCACTTTCTTCTAAAAACAATAGCTTTTTTTTAAAAAAAAAAATACTTTTTTCTAAAAAAAAGATACTTTTTGTAAAAAAGTGCTTGTTGCTAAAAAGGTACTATTTCTAAAAAAAGTACTTTTTTCTGAAAAAGAACTTTTTCTAAAAAAAATAAAAAACTACTTATTTTAGAAAAAAGTACTTTATTTTAAAAAAGTAGTAAATAAGTACTTTTTTTCCTAAAATAATAACTTTTTTCCAAAAAAGTACTTTTTTCTAAAAAAGTACTTTTTTCTAATTAATACTTTTTAGGAAAAAGTACAATTTTTCTAAATAAGTACTTTTTTTCTGAAAAAGTACGTTTTTTACTTAAAGGTGCCGATTACTCATTTCAAATGACGATTCCACTAAAAAAGTACTTTTTTACTACTTTTTTTAAATAAATTACTTTTTTCTAAAATAAGTAGTTTTATCTATTTTTTTAGAAAAAGTACCTTTTTTAGGAAAAAGTACTTTTTTTTAGAAAAAAAGTACTTTTTTAGAAAAAAGTACTTATTTAGAAAAAAAGTACTTTTTTAGAAAAAAGTACTTTTTTAGAAAAAAAGTACTTTTTTCCTAAAATAATAACTTTTTTCTAAAAAAGTACTATATTTTCAAAAAAAGTACTATATCACTACTTTTTAGGAAAAAGTACCATTTTTCTAAATAAGTACTTTTTTTCTGAAAAAGTACGTTTTTTACTTAAAGGTGCCGATTACTCATTTCAAATGACGATTCCGCTTATTGACAACCAGAGCTTGCCAGTTATAAGGAGGTAACATGGGGATAAAGATACATTTTGGTACTTTTATCTGAAAAATGTGCTTTGTGGAAATGTCGTTTTTAATGAGGTAAAAAAAGGTAAAAGTACTTTAGTACATTTTCTATCTTCTGAAATTATGGTTATAATTAACTTCAAATTCGGTATGTAGGATCATCCTGGGGATAAAAAAAATTCTGACAAATGTACTTTTAAGAAAATTAAGATTCTAAGAGGAATACTTTGGTACTTTTCCGATCTACTAAAAAAAGTTTATAAAAATATTAATATTTGGAAAGCAGGTTCCTCCAGCGAAAAAAAAAGACTTTTAGGAAGTTTAAAACCAGAAACCAGAACTTTTAGGAAGTTCTGATTCTAAGAGGGTTAATAAAAATAAAATGTGTACTTTGGTACTTTTTCGATCTACTGAAATAATGTTCATAAAAATATTGATACTTTTAATGCACACAGAAAAAAATATGAAGGAAACAAATTTGAGTAATCACTTGTTTAAATTTAAAAACAAAAATTGAGTAATTTTTTAATTGACGCAATTAAAAATTTACTCAAAAATTTTAAAAACAATTTAAGTAAATAATTTAATAAAAATTTAATAGTTTTTTTATTTTTTTTTTAACTCTCATAGTTTTTTGAATTCTCGTTTAGTTTATAGTTTTTTGTGTATGTATATGAAAGTTTGTAATCGTCTTTATAAAATTTTCCTATGTTTTTGAGACATAAATATGTTTGGTAAAGTTTGAAAAAACAAGTTTTTTGTTTTTTTTTTTGTAAAAAAATTTAAAACTTTTTTAAACTTTTAAAAAAAATAAATAGATAAATTTTGAGTAAATTTTTAATTGTGTCAATTAAAAACTTACTCAATTTTTTTTTTAAATATTTAATAAATTTTTATTAAAAATTTACTCAATACTATTAAATCGTTTACTGGTGCAAAATTGAGTAATTTTTTACTCAATAGTATTAAAAATTTACTGAAATATTTTTTTTATTTTTTTCTGTGCAGTATTCTCCAGCGGTAAAAAAAAATATTCTGAAAACCAGCTTTTAGGAAGTTCTGACTCGTAGAGTTAGAAGGGATAAAAATTGTACTTTGGTACTTTTTCTTTTTCATGAATAGTCGTTATAACTTGCGTTTAAAGATAGTACTTTTTCTAATAAAAGTAATTTTTTGGAAAACCCGATTCTAAAGAGGTAAAAAAAGGATAAAAAGTACTTTCTTCTGAAATAATGGTTCTAGAAATTAAAAATTTGAATGGTGTGGGATTATGCTACGAAAAAAAATGTTGACAAAAATAATTTTTAGAAAGTTTCGATTCTAGCTTCGCTTAAAACCAAATTAAAAAAGAGTCCTTTTTTTGGAAAATCAGATTCTAAAGCGGTTAAAAGGGGTAAAAAGTACTTTGTTACATTTTTTTATTTTCTGAATTAATTGTTCTAGAAACATGAAATTTTGAATCTAGGATCATGTCACGGAAAAAGCTATTCTGACGAAAGAAATAAAAACATTCTGAAGGAAAGACTTTTAGTATGTTTTGACTCTTAGAGGGTAAAAAGGGGAAAAAGTGTACTTTGGTACTTTTTCTATTTCCTGAAATAATGCTCGTACTAACTTGAAACTTGTAATAAAGGCTCTTCTGAGAACAGTACTTTTTGAAAAATCTGATTCAAAAGGGGTCCGATTGGCTAAAAAAGTGTACTTTGTTACTTTTTCTATCTTCTTAAATAATGGTATTAAAATTTTTAAATTTGAAATTCGGAATGCTCTAGCGAAAAAAATCGATCCTAAAGGGGTACAATGGGCTACAAAAGTGTACTTTGGTACTTTTTATATCTTCTGGTTATAAAATAAATATAAATGGTTATAAAATTTTTAAATTTGAAATGCAGTATCCTCTAGCGAAAAAAATCTATTAAATGTACCTTTTAGAAAATTCCGATTTAAATGGGGTAAAAATTGGTACTTTTTCTATCTTTTAAATCATTAGGATTGTAGAAACCTCAAGATTGGAATTTAGGCTCGTGCTACGGAAAAACTTTTGACAGAAGTATTTTTAAGAAATTTTCGAAAGGGTAAAAGAAAAAAGTTTCTAAAAGGGTAAAAACGTGTACTTTGGTACTTTTTGATCTTCTGAGTAAAGGTTTCTCTGAAAAAAACCTTCTAAAAGGGGATAATGGGGCAAAAAGTGTACTTTAAAATTTGTTGATCTCCTTAAATTATGGCCATAAAATATTTGAAATGTAGAATCCTCCATCGAAAAAAGACTTAAAAATGTACCTTTCAAAAATTTCGATTTTAATGACATAAAAAAGGATAAAAAGTAAAAAAAAAAATAAAAACAAAATGTTTTATCTTCTTAAATTTTAATTTTAGAAACTTTAAATTTTGAAAGTAGAATCATTGTACGAAAAAAAATTCTGACAAAAGTACTTTTAAGAAAGTTTTGATTTTAAGCGGGTAAAAAAGTGTACTTTGGTACTTTTTCTATTTTCTGAAAAAATGCTCATAAAAACGTAATATTTGTTATCCAGCGGAGAAAAAAAAAAACTTTTTGAAAAACATAACTCCAGTGAAACATTCTGAAAAAAAAGTTTTTGGAAATTTCGATTATAATGAGGTAAAAAGGTAAAATTGGTACTTTTGGAATCATGGTATCAACATTCTGACAGAAATACTTTTTAGAAAGTTTTGATTCTAAATGGGTAATAAGTGTATTTTGGTACCTTTTCTATTTTCTGAAATAATGCTCATAAAAACGTAATATTTGTCATCCACCGGAGAAAAAAATAAACTTTTTAAAAAACATAATTTTAGGAAATTCTGATTCTTTGAGTGTAAAACAATTGGTACTTTGGTACTTTTTCGATTTCCTAAAACAGTGGTGTTAAAAACTTACAATTTTGAATCTAGGATCCTCCAGTAAAAAAAAAAACGTTCTGAAAATAGTAGTTTTTGGAAATTTCGATTATAATGAGGTAAAAAGGTAAAATTGGTACTTTTGGAATCATGGTATCAACATTGTGACAGAAATACTTTTTAGAAAGTTTTGATTCTAAATGGGTAATAAGTGTATTTTGGTACTTTTTCTATCTTCTGAAATAATGCTTATAAAAACGTTATATTTGTTATACACCGGAGAAAAAACAAAACATTTTGAAAAACATTATTTTAGGTAGTTCGGACAAGTGTAAAGCAATTGGTACTTTCGGTACTTTTTTGATTTCCTAAAACAATGGTGCTACAAACTTTAAATTTTGAATCTAGGATCCTCCAGTGAAAAATAAACATTTTGAAAAAAGTAGTTTTTGGAAATTTCGAATATAATGAGGTAAAAATGCAAAATTGTTTTTTTTTACTTTTTTAAATCAATCAGATCTGTTAGAATTATGTTTTGAAAAAAAAAATACTTTAGGAAGTTTTGATTTTTAGAGGGTAAAAAGGGTAAAAATTTATAATTTGGTACTTTTTGATCTCCTAAAACAGTGGTTCTGAAAATCTGATATTTTGAATCTGGAATCCTCCACTGAAAAAAAACATTCTGAAAAACGTATTTTTTTTTTTGGAAATTTTGATTATAAGCAGGTAAAAATGGTACTTTTGGTACTTTTTTTAAATAAAACAGATCTGTCAGACCTCAAATTTGGCATCGGAAAGACTTCGTAATTCTATTTCAATTTAAAATTTTATTTTTAACAGAAAAATATTTTAAAATTTATATTTTTACTATAGAAACAAGTCTCCATATGCTACTCAATTAATGTACATTGGTTAAATTTTACATGACTTATTAAAAAAAAATCTATTTCATGAACAACAATTTTTTTTTTCTGTCTCATCTCGTTTTATTTTTCTTGTTTTGTCATTGTAATAAATTTATTGATAGTTTGTATTGAATTTTTTCATTTCAATTGAATTCTTTTTTTTTTTGTATTTCAATTCAAATTGATCTATACATACGTACGTTTTTCATTCATTGTTTTCATTCAGTCTATATATTTTTTTCGTTTTTGTATTATTAAGTGTGGGTTGTGGCTTTAAATTTCTCTCATCGTTTGTAACAAACTACATTTTGAGGTCAATTGGGTTTGACACCAAAGTTGATTAGTTGTTCACAATATGACAAAGTAAGACAAATTTTTAATTTTTTTTTTTTTCAAATGAAAAGATAGAAAAAAATTTAGGAAAAATTCCCTTTTAATAAAGCCGAAAATTATAAAAAGTAGGCGTTGAAGAAAATTTTCAAAATCGTTTAAATCGAAAGAAAAAATCAAAGAAATCAAGCTAAATTTAAGACCGACTGAATATTTGGTGTCGGTAAGGATTTCGGCGGATAATACGGGATTTTGTCCGGCATGACTTTTCCATACATTTGACAGTTAAAAACCGTGACCTGTTGGGCAAAAAATTTAAATTTATTTTATTATCCCTCCGGGTCTCTTATTCTCCCTTTCTCTCACACTCCAGGTTGATTAGCGATTTTTTCCATTAAATTACACTTATTTTATTAAAAGTTAGCACCACTGAACAAACAAATAACATTTTTTGCTGCACCCGTCCCCCGTAATTCTTTTATGCCTATATTCTCCGACAACAGCAACCGTCCCCCGTGCCGTGTTTGTTCTGTTTCTACTTTCACATCTCGTTAGAACGAGATTTCACCTCATAACGGTTTCCCTTAATATCTCTCTTTCCAGTGTAGCTGCATTTTTACAAAAAAAAAAGTAATTTTTTCATTCACAATGGTGCACATATGTACAGAGATGCCAACTTAATAAAACTGATAATGTGTTAAGCGATTTTGATACAACTACGTTTATTAAATTCACAATTAGCACCACTGGACACTTAAATCATAATTTCTGACGTCATCGTCCACACTCAAAAAAAAGTTAACTAAAAACTGTCAAAATTACCTAAATTTGAAAAAAAAAAATGGTAATGATTAAGCGCTAAAAATGTTTATACCCTCCAATGGGTATACTCACTTTAACATAAAGCACGTAATACATTAAAATATATTTCTGGGACCTCATAAAGTTATTGATCCTTGATCGTATCTAAGACATTCTTGTGATATCCGTATGTCCGTCCGTCTATATAACACACGATACAGTCCCATATAAAAGAGAGCTAGACTTTTACAGTTTGCCACGAATATGCCGTTCTTGCTCTATTTATACTCTTATTCAGCAAAAAAAAACTGTAAAAAATTTAAATCTTCAAGTTCTCCCATTATTTAAAAAAATATAAATTTTCAAAGTACCATAAAAGGCTCAAAAATAAATTCTTCAAATCCTTTTGACACTCGAACAATTTTTTTTTTATATATTAAATTGTTTTCACCGGTAAGCCACCTCTCTTTCTTCTTCATAATTTGTATCATTTAGCTGATGGGTTTGCTTTTATATTTTTAAAATAGCTTCCTTCTGTATTCGAGCACTTTTTTCCTCCCTGTGTCGTTGTCTTTTAGTATTTTACCTCAAGTGTTGTTGTATGAGGTTTTTATAGCATCATTTTTTCATTATACAATTTTTATAAAAAAAAAAAATTGAAAATATAAAGAACACCTAGAGTGTATAGAATAGTCTATAATTGTGCGTACATCCATGTATCATCAACATCACATGGATGCCATTTTCAGAATTATACACATAACATACAGTTACTCTAAAAATTAAGTGTAAGCTAGAAAAATGTACTTTAGAAAACAAATGGCGCCTGAGCATGTTTCAGATTCCGTTCCTCAAGACAGAAATGTAGAACACTTAGCTAACGGAAATGGCGCCCAAGCAGGGACCAGATTCTGAATCGCAAAGCAAAGCAATCTAGAAAAATTAGCTAACAGAAATGGCGCCCGAAAAGGGGTCAGATTTAAATAAAGATAAAAATCGTTTGTTTTGGGATTTCTTACAAAATTTGGTTTTAAATAAATGTACACATTAAGAAAAACCTACTTTTGAAAAATTTTAATCAAATGGCACCTGAGCAGGGACCAGATCCCATTTCGCAACACAAAAACACAGAAATGTAGAAAATTTAGCTAACAGAAATGGCGCCCAAGCAGGGACCAGCAAAGAAATCTAGATAAAATTTCTAGTGTCCGACCGAATATTCGGCTTCGGCCAAAAAGCACTATTCGGCCACTATTCGGCTTCGGCCACAATTTTGGCCGAATAGGCCGAATACCGAATAATTGTATAATATTTGTGCTCACGTGTTGAAAAACATACTAAACTAACTTTGAATCACATTAGTAAGCCACAAAAACATATTAATAAGTGTTTTTGCAACTAAAAACATTTTTTACATTCAAAAAAAATTTTCGATCAAAAATAAAATACACTCTAAAATATATTTTTTTACAAAAATGTCAAAAAAAAATTTTTGCTTACAATAAAATCATTCTAGACAGCATTCTCATGCATCAGTATCCCGTTGAGTCGAGTTTTATTTTTTTTCTTATTTTTACTACATAAATATTTTTTTTTTTAATATTCGGCTTCGGCTTCGGTTTGGCCGAATAGTGAAAATTTGGCCGAATATTCGTCTTCGGCTTCGGCCAAAAAAGGTGTATTCGGTCGGACACTAAAAATTTCTAACAAAAATGGCGCCCAAAAAGGGACCAGATTTAAATAAAGATAAAAAATCGTATGTTCTGGAACTTTTTACGAAATTTAGTTCAAATAAACATACAAATGTAGAAAAATCTACTTCTGAACAAATTTAAGCAAATGGCGCCTGAGCAGAGACCAGATTCCGTTCTGCAAGACAAAAATATAGAAATGTAGAAAATGTAGCTAACATAAATGGCGTCCGACCAGGCCACAGATTCTGAACGGTAAAGCAAAGAAATCTAGAAAAAATTTCTAACAAAAATGGCGCCCAAAAAGGGTTCACATTTAAAAACAGAAAAAATCTTATGATCAGATATTTTTACCGCAAGACAGAAACACAGAAATTTAGAAAGTTTAGTTAACAGAAATGACGCCCAAGCAGGGACCAGATTGTGAATCGCAAAGAAATCTAGAAAAATTTGCTAACAGAATGGTTAAGATTTAAAAAGCTAAAATTATCATGTTTTTTATTTTTTACAAAACTTTTTGAAAATGTTTAAGCAAATTGCGCTCGAGCATGGACCAGATTCCGTTCCTCAAGACAGAAACACAGAAATATAGCAAATTAAGCTAACAAAATGTCACCCGATCAGGGCGCTGATTCTGAATCGTAAAGCAAAGAAATCTTGAAAAATAAGCTAATAAAAATGACGTCCGAAAAGGGTCCAGATTTCAATAAAGATAAAAATCGTATGGGATTTTTTCACAAAATTTTACTCAAATAAACATACAAATATAGAACAAGTAAGAAAGTTATAGTCGGTCAAGACCGACCATATGATACCCTACACCAGTGTTTTCCGGAAAATGGGTCCCAAGTCCAAACATGGACCGATTGTATCTGTCTTTTGTTAGATCTTTATTTAGTGCAGAAATCACACACAGATCAAATTTTAGTGGAATTGGTTTATTTTTTGTCAAAAAACCAATTTAACTGAATATCGGTCGAAATTTTTATATAGGGGACTAAGTCCAAAAATGGTCCAATTATATTCCGATTTTATTTGATTACTGAAGCACACGTTTAACACCTAAAAATAAAATTTTTATCAAATATTTCCATTTTTATGAATTTTGAGGGAATTATGTGAATATTCGGAAGGTGGTTTGTATAGGGACTACCAGAAGGAATGACCCGATTCCTTTAAAATTTGGAATGGAGATTTGTGCATATAAAATTTGATTACGATATCTCTTTTAAAACCATGTTTCCATCAAGATCAAAAACACTTGATTTGAGCAAAACACTTCGAGCTGTTTCCACTCAAGTTGAAGTGATTTGCAACGTCAAATAAATTACGAATTTTCGTAATTAATTTGACGTTTTCACTACAAAATAGTTAAAACAACAAAATTAAGAAAATAATTACCAAAAACAATTAATTTTGTAGTTTATTATAATTAAATAAAGATGTTTAAACAACTAATTGTAAATTATTTTAATAATAAAAAAATAAAATGTCTTCTTCTTCTAACGAGCACTCACTACGAATGAGTAGCTTTTATTTTCGAATATAAAATACAGTGTTGCACTGACCAAAACAAGTGGTGACTTTAAAAAGTCGACATGTTTTGTACCAAAACACCCAATTTGAGATGTTTTGCGCATATGAAAAATGTATGGGAAAACATGTAGAAAATGACATGATTTCCTCAAAACACTCTGATTTGCCCAAATCATGCCACTGGAAACATACTATAATACGGTTATAAGAGTCATTTAAGCCGAATCCAAACGGGGCGTTTGTATGGGGGCTAGGTCTTAACATGGACCGATTTTCACCAATTTCAATAGGCTTCGTCCTTGGACCAAAAGATGCTTAAGCTTCAAATTTCAAGTCAATTGATGAAAAATTTAAAAAATTGCTTAAACCGATAGATGAACAGACGGACGGACGGACATCGCTAAATCGACTCAAAAAATAATTCTGAGTCGATCGGTATACTTGAAGGTATGTCTAAAACCAATATTTCGGGTAGTTACAAACATCAGCACAAACTCATTATACCCTGTACCACAGAGTGGTGTACACTTAAAATATTTTGTAAGTAAATTCAACTGAAAAAACGTTTAAAACAATCGTTTTTCCTTTAAAAAAACGGACTACTTATATTTCATTTGAAACAACATAATTTTTCAGTTATTTTTAAACGTTATTAAATGACTAGACATTCCGTAAAAACAAATGATATTTCAGTTATTTTAACTGTTTACAATTTTTTATTTTGTGGAGTAAAAATATTTTTTTTTGAATAACAAACTACAAAAGCCGTACTTCCGTAAAATTATACGGTATACTCAGTCACAAATAATTTAACTGATACAAATATTTTTCCGTAACTTTTGTAGTTTATTGTTTTAACAACTGTATAAATGGTTCAATATTTTATTTTCATTGAAAAACAAGCGATAAAACGTTTAAAACAACTTTAACTAAAAACTTTTTGAATAACTGAAAATAGTTACTGTGAAACTTTTCTAGGTGTAGGGTATAAAAATCTACTTCTGAAAATGTTTAAGCAAATGGCGCCCAAGCATGCCACAGATTCTGAATCGCAAAGCAAAGAAATCTAGAAAAATGTTCTAACAAAAATGGCGCCCAAGAAGAGACCTTATTTAAAAAAAGATAAAAATCTTATGATCTGGGATTTTTTTCGGAAGACAGAAACACAGAAATGTTGAAAATGCAATGAAATGAATCTTATAGCAAGGAAATCTAGAAAATTTTGCTAATAGAAATGGCGCCCAAAAAGGGTTAAGATTTAAATAAAGCTAAAGCTATCATTTTCTGGGATTTTTTACAAAATTTTCTGCAAATGTTCTGAAATTGGCGCCCGATCATGCACCAGATTCCTTTTTAAAAGACAGAAATACAGAAATGTAGAAAATTTAGCTAACATTAATAGTGGCTGAGAAGGGAGCATTCTAATTTGCACAGCAAAGACATCTAGAAAAATTAGCTTACAGAAATGGCGCCAAAAGGTCACCATTAAAATAAAGCTGACAATCTAATGTTCTGGGATTTTTTCCTTAAAAAAATATCGTGTTCGGAGATTTTTTTCCTAAAGAAAAATTCTTGTATTGTAAATATTTTTTTCTAGATTTTCATAATTTTTTTTAAATAGAAAAATTTTTAGATTCTGACATATTTTGACAACAGAAATTCTTTGATTCAGAGCAGTGCTGTATGCTATGATTGAAATAACGAAACAAATAAATAACAATATTTTTAAAAAAATATTCAAATAATCGATTATTCAAATATTTTGAAAATGAATAATATTTATTTGCTATTATTTAAATAACGAAAAATTTAAATAATTTTTTCTGATTGATTATTCAAACAAAAAAAAATAAATTTTTCTTATTATTCAACAAAAATTTTTGAATAATTTTGGTTATTCACAAAAATATCAAATAAATAACGTATTATTCAAACAAAAAAAATAAATATTCTTGAAAATTTTGTGTTTGAAAAAGAAATGTATTTTTTTATTTTGTCATTTATTATACAGTGAAACATAAAATTATTCATACAAAATAGTTTAAAATTAGCTTCTTTTAAAAAGTTTTATTTTTGAATTTTTAGGAGAATTGTTGTATAGAGAATGCTATTAAAACTATAAAAGGCCCAATTGAATTTCAGAAAAGCTAAGTTGTAATTTATAAAAAGTCAATTGAAATGCAGAAAAGTTATGTTGTAATTCAGGAAATTCCAATTGAAATCCTTCTTTTCTGTCATCCTTCTCTCCCATTCTATTTTAAGCTTCACTGGTGATATTATTGTAGCTTTAATTTGAGGCCCCCAATTCATTATTAATACTCCTTCGCCAAGTCTTTGATGGAGCACCAGGGGAGGGAGCCGGGGGACATTGAGGGACACCTTCCCACTCGTAATAAATGTTAGCAAATTCATTTATTATAATTTTTTTGCATTATTTTTAGTCATCTTTTCTAATAATTTTGGTATATTTCACCATATTTCTTTTGGTATATTTTACCAAGTTTTTGCTTAAATAGCATTAGCATTTTCTTTAAAATTTTTTACATAAGTGTTTTGGCTAAATTACGAAAACTACTTCGTCGGTTGTAGTTTTAGCATATTTTTGGTAAAATTATGCCAGATTTTTGCTCACTCCGACACAGATTTTTTTTGCTTTTACGGTTACGGGTGCATTTAAAAATAGAATAATACATTCAAAAATATTTTTTTTTTTTCTATCCTGAGTAAAAAAGAGTTATATATAGCCGTGACAAATTAGATCCCAAATATGGTGGACACAATTGTTTCAAATACTATCTTCGGTTATCCTACAAGATCTGAACAGATAGTCTTATATATAATATGATACGTAAAATGGGTCTATCTGGGTTTATCAGTTTGATCGGGACTGATACAATATAAAATAAATTGCGACTATAAGACATACATATATATGGTTAGCTATTGGTCTACATACAGAACATATTTTTGTATATAACATTATATAAAGTGCATATGATTATATAAATTGTTATCCAACTTATATGGCGTTATAAGGAGCAATATATAATCACTTATAATGGTTTTAAATTATATTTAATCGTATCAGTTTTCTCCAACTGATATAATTATATAGACCCAATTCACGTATCACATTATATATAAGGTAATCCCTCAAGGTCATAAAATATACCCGTAGATAACTATTAAAATAATTGTATCCGCCATATTTGGGATATAATTAGTCATGAACTTTTTTTCTTTTTTTACTAGGGATAGGAAAAATTTGTAATTGTATACATATGCATTTTTTTTATTTAAATAAATTTTGTGTAGTAGAAAGATTTCAGAGTTAATACTAAAGAATATTTTCTTAAAAATGTCACCAAAGCCAAAAACCTTGAAAACCTGAGTAAATATACATCCTAACAGGACTTTCTGTTGTATTTGAAAAAAATCTGAAAGTATTTTAAAAACTACAGAATTTTCCATAGGAAAATGTTTTAACAACATTTTAAAATAGTAAAAATCTAAAGAGTTCAGCTCGGGAAAATTTACAAATAATATTCTAATTAATGTTTTAGTAAAAAAACGCTTTGTTAAGAAGTTTACTATTTAACAATATTAGTTTGTAAAAATAATTTTATGTTTCACTGTATAATAAATGACAAAATAAATAAAATACATTTCTTTTTCAAACACAAAATTTTCAAAAATATTTGTTTTTTTTTGTTTGAATAATACGTTATTTATTCAATTTTTTGTGAATAACCAAAATTATTCACAAATTTTTGTTGAATAACAAGAAAATTTCTTTTTTTCCTGTTTGAATAATCAATCAGAAAAAATTATTTGAATTTTTTGGAAACAAATATTATTTTATTTGTATGAAATTGAATAAAATAAAATTTTATTTTATTCAAATCAAAATAAATAAAATAACAGATCATTTTATTTTTTGATAACCAACTAAAATATCAAAGTATTTTATTTTTTCCAAAAAATTCAAATAAAAGTATTCAATAATACAGCTTTGATTCAGAGACATTTTTCGTAAAGACAAATTTTAACGTTTTTACTATTTTTATTTTTTTATTTTCAGATTTTTCTTTGCCGGAAAAACCCCCGGTGAGTACCTAATTTTTTTAATAACTGTTTTATATATTATATTTTTTTGTCCCTATAATTTCCGCTCTTGACTATGTCAGTGCGTCTGTTTTTTCTCTGTCATCATATGCCCTTACAACCACTTTGGTGAAAAATACCTCAACGTATGCTATAAAACACGGAGGAGTAGTAGAGGTATTATAAAATCATGTCGAGTATGTGTGGTGTTGAAAAGTTTAAAAATGTCAGAAAATTTATAGGATTTAAATGAAAAATTGCAACATTTTTTGCACCAACATTGACATTGCGTTGTATGGTTTATGATTTGGGGTAATAAATGGGATACTTTTTTTGTGGTTCGTAGAAAGTCTATTGCAAATAATAGATTTCTTTTTATGGGGAGAAGAAAAGTATAAATTAAATTTGGTGCGGATGATGTGTTAAAAGAGAAAAATATTTACGTTGAGGTAATGGGATTTTAAGGAATAACGTTACGTAAGGATATTTAAGAAAGTCTAGGAAAATGTTTAATAAAGTTATGTAGATAAATAGAATCGGTGGAAAAGAGAAATATGCAACAGCGAGTTTTTTTTTAACAATTTCAAACGTAGAAAGACTTAAAATCCATTTAACGTTACTTTTTACCCCGTCTATACTAGCAATCACCATTACCATCAAATGTTAAAGTCAATTGCAAACAATTATATTGCTTGTGTAGACAGCTTGTGTAATTACAAAACGAAATTGCAAACCATTGCCTATGATCAAATTTAGAACCTTTAAACATCAAATTTGGCAATGAAATGTCATTGTAATGAAAAAAGTAGTTGCTCAAAAAGACAAGGTGTTACGATTTTTGTTTAACTAGCGTATTTTGCATTTTTAATAAATATTTTAAGATTTTGACCGCCTGTTCCGATTTCAGTGACGTTTAGTGTAGGAACAGAACAAGCCCGGCACGACTTTTTCCATACGATTTGACAGTTAACAAGTAAAAAACTTAAATTCGGCCTTGCCGAATGTATTGATACCCTCCACAATTTCAAAAAGATTATTTCAAAAATCTTTATTTAAAAACAAATTACTTTTGAAAAAAAAAATTAAAAAAAATTTTTCCGCGAAAAAATAAATTAGGTAAAAAATAAAAACCGTGATTTTTTTCTTTTTTTGTCAAAAAATGTGTTTGTACTTGTTTAAATGCCATTCGGTGTTCAATTATCTTCTTGTATTTCAACCAGCAGCGGAATTAAAGCATTTTGTATTTTTAGGTTATGTTTGTACCAAAATTTTTAAGGTGCCCTAACATTTTTGTTCATAACTTTTGAACCGCTGAACCGATATTGCTCAAATGCAATACAAAACTGCTCGGAAGAACTTCCAATAAATATGTTAAGTTTCAGTCATCTCCGTATAATATTTTGGCCGTGATCACCATTTCCACAGACAGAAAGACAGACGGATATCGCTATAATGTCTTAAAATCGATCACTGATCTTTTATATATATACTTTATGGGGTCCCAGGCCGATATTTCAATGAGTTACAAACGGAATGACAAAGTTATATATACCATCTATCACTAGAGTGGAGGGTATAAAGGAAGGGTTCTCTCATTCTCCCTTCCTCTCACACTCCAGGGTTGTCACATTTTTACAACAATTTTTAATTTTCAATCACAATGGTGCAAAAAACGTACAGTAGTGCCAACTTAATTACATTGACTATAGGATTAGCGATTTTTTCCCGTAAAATTATGCTTATTTTATTAAAAGTTAGCAACACTGAACAAACAAATGACATTTTTGGCGTCGCCGTCCCCCGTCACTGGTTTGGGCCTATATTCTCTGGCAACGGCAACCGTCTCCTGAGCAGTGCCTTTTCTGTTTCTACTTTGACAAGGCAAATAATTAAAGCTTATTTTCTCTCCGATTTCTCACAATCTTCCTCTCTCTCACACGACACTGTCGTGATGACAGTGTTGACGCATTTAAAAAAAATATATATTTTTTTATTCAAAATGTCAAACACACGTTCAATGGTGCCAACTTAATGGCATTTACTATGTGTTTAGCGATTTTCCCCATAAAATTATAATTTTTACCTTCGTCATTGAGTTGGGCCTATTTACTCTTATAACGACAACCATACACCGTACCGAGCTTGATCTGTTAATACTCTAACAAGGGAAGTATCTCAACTCTTATGGACCGATTTGCCTGAAACTTAAAATATATATAAAAGAGACAATTCGAAGGTTGGGGTGTCTCGGCTTATCGGCCATATCGTGGATTTAGGTGTTCAAAACATGGGTCAAAAAATGGCGAAAAATCGTTTTTTGGATTTTTCAGCCATTTCTTTTTAAGAAACTGTATGATGTTTTCATATGAGAAAAAAGGTTTTTTTCCAATGGTAGCATAACCTTGTAAAAATTCGGCTTCTTTAAATATTTTTTCAGGAAAATGTGTAAATTTTGGGGGGTATTTATGTGAAGACATAGACCTACGAAATCCATATGAATAAGAAATAATCTTTATTAAATTTAAGTCGACACGTATTTTTGCCCTAGACGATATTCCTGTTAGTTCGGAAGTTATCAAAATTTCCCCGAAGGTCCACATGGTTTCATAAGGGGACAACGAAATTTTTAAACACCGATATGGCCGATAATCCGAGACACCCCAACCTTAAAATCGTCTCTTTAATATATATTTTAAGTTTCAGGCAAATCGGTTCATAAGAGTTGAGATACTTCCCTTGTAAGACTGAATTTTTTTTTAAATTTCAATTCTAAGGAGGTGAAAAGGGGTAAAAATAGTACTTTGGTACTTTTTATATTAACTGAAATAATGGTCATAAGAACTTTGAAAAATGGCTCCTCTAAAAAAATTCCGAAAAGAGTACTTTTAGAAAATCCGATTCTTAATGGTTAAAATGCATTTAAAAAGGTTTTTTGGTACTTTTTCTATTTCCGTAATGTTCGTAAAAACTTAAAACTTGGAATAATGGGTTTTCTGAAAAAACATTCTGAAAAAAGTACTTTTTGGACAATCCGATTATAAAGGGTTTGGTACATTTTCTATATTCTAAAACATGGTTCTAGAAACTTTTAATTTACAATATAACATCATCCTAAGAAACATTCTTACAAAAGTACTTTTAAGAAAGTTTCGATTCTAAGAGGGTAAAAAAGTGTGCTTTGGTACTTTTTCGATTGTGATTATAAAAACTTGAAATTATTAATCTAAGATCATCCAGTAAAAACATTCTAAAAGTACTTTATAGAAATTTCATTCTAAGGGGGCAAAAGGCAGTAAAAAGTGTAAACTGGTACTTTTTGATACTTATTTGTAATAGTTTGGACTTGTAAAATAATACTATTTCCTGAAATAATGGTCGTAAAAACTTGACAATCTGAAAAAACATTCGGAAAAAAGTACTTTTTGGAAAACGGAAAAACCATTCTGACTTAAGTACTTTTAAGAAAGTTTGGATTCTAAGAGATTAAAATGAAAACTTTGGTACTTTTTCGATTTCCTGAAATGATGCTCACAAAAATTTGATATTTGGAATTTAGGATCCTCCACTAAAAAAAAAACATTCTGTAGAACAGACTTTTTTAAAATGTTCAGATTCTTAGAGGGTAAAAAGGTGTACAAAATTGTGATCTGGTACTTTTTTCACATTAAACAGTGTTTTTTTAAGTTTTACATTTAGAATCCTCCTTTCAAAAAAATCTAAAAAAGTAGTTTATAGAAATTTCATTGTAAGGGATCAAAAAGGAAGTAAAAATTATTAATTTGTACTTTTTTTGGTACTTGCACAGAAAAAAAATATTTGCCAATGAACGCAATTCATAGTATTTATGAAAAAATACATAAATATTTTGAACTTTCTCATTAAATTTTTGAACTTTTTCATAGTTCTTATTTTGAATAGTTCTTATATTTCACATATTATGATTTATTCATAAATACTATGAAAAAGTTTATAAATATTATGAAAAAGTTAATAAATTTTATGAATTTGTTCATAAATACTATGAAAATTGTTCATTGGAAATTTTTTTTGAGTGTGTATATTAGTTTAGACCTGTAAAATAATACTTTAGTAATTTTTCTATTTTCTGAAATAATGGTCGTAAGAGCTTGGAATAAAGGCAAAAAAACATTCTGAAAAAAGTACTTTTTGGAAAATCTGATACTAAATGGATAAAAAAGTGTAAATTTCTACTTTTATATTTTCTGAAATAATGGCCATAAGAACTTGAAATTTGAAATGTAATTTCCTGCAGCAAAAAAAATAAAAACTTACCTTTTGGGAATTTCGATTTCAATAATATAAAAAATGGAATGTAGAAAAACATTCTGACAAAAGTACTTTAAAAAAACTTTCGATTCTAACAGGGTGAAAAAATGTACTTAAGTACTTTTTGGAAAATCCGATTCTTAAGGGGTAAAATCGGGTAAAAAAGTGTACTTTTTTGGTACTTTTTCATTTCCTTAAGTAAATTTATATCATTTTAGATCTTTCCAACTTCAATTTTAAATGTATTTTAATAATATAAAAAATGGAATATAGAAAAACATTCTGACAAAAAAACTTTGAAAAAACTTTCGATTCTAACAGGGTGAAAAAATGTACTTAAGTACTTTTTGGAAAATCCGATTTTTAAGGGGTAAAAAAGTGTACTTTTTTGTACTTTTTCTATTTCCTTAAGTAAATTTATATCAATTTAGATCTTTACAACTTCAATTTTAATTCTATTTTGGGAATTTCGATTTTAATAATATAAAAAATGGAATGTCGAAAAACATTCTGACAAAAGTACTTTGAAAAAACTTTCGATTCTAACAGGTTGAAAAAATGTACTTAAGTACCTTTTGGAAAATCCGATTCTTAAGGGGTAAGATCGGGTAAAAAAGTGTACTTTTTTTGTACTTTTCTGACAAAAGTACTTTAAAAAAACTTTCGATTCTAACAGGGTGAAAAAATGTACTTAAGTACTTTTTGGAAAATCCGATTCTTAAGGGATAAAATCGGGTAAAAAAGTGTACTTTTTTGGTACTTTTTTCTATTTCCTTAAGTACATTTATATCATTTTAGATCTTTCCAACCTTAATTTTAGATCTCAAAACCATTTTTTGTCAAATCCTGTGTCAAAATCAACGAAAAGTGACGTACCGTGCTTGCTCCATATATTCTCTTAGCCGAAAGTATCTCTATTTAAGAAAAATTTTCGTTTACAATAAATTTAAAATTTTACAATTGATTTATTAAATCAAAAAATTTACATATTTTTTTATTTCTTTCTTTCAAAATCATATTTGATGAATTTCCTGTAAAATATTATTTTAGAAATGGAAATTTTTTTTTTTTTAAGTTTAACTATGTTTACACATAAAAATGCAAATAATTTCCAAGAAATATAAATATTTGTCTTTAAAATATATATATAGAATAAAAAATAAATTGCACAAAGAAAGAAAGACAAATTTTGTATAAAATTTTCGATATAAAAACCTTGAATTTATGAAAAAAAAGCCCAAAAAAAATTTCGTTGTTTAAAAAAATAAAGTAGATAAGAAAGAAAAAATACACGTACAAACAAGTACACACAATTTATTTTAATGTTGGATAAGGGAAAAAGAAATTTTCTATAGGAAATGAAAGAGAATCTGAGAATTTGTTTGTTAAAAATAAGTGTAACAGAATCTGAGAACTTTTCTGTAGCAAATTTGAGATTTTTTTTTTATAAAAAACTTGCTAAAGTGTCCGGATTTTCCCGTGACGACTCTAACATGAAAATCTTCAACCGAGCGCCACCTATCGGACAATTTTCAAATGACGAAATCTAGAAAAATTTTCAGATTCTAAGACATTTTTCCTATAAAAAAATTTTTAAGATTCTGAAACATTTTTCCTATAGAAAAATTCTCAGATTTTGAGATATTTTTTTATAGAAGAATTCTCAGATTCTGAGACGTTTTTCCTTTAGAAAACTCTCAGATTCTGAGATATTTTTTCTATAGAAAAATTCTCAGATTCTGAGATATTTTTTCTATAGAAAAATTCTCAGATTCTGAGATATTTTTTCTATAGAAAAACTTTCAGATTCTGAGACTTTTTTTCTATAGAAAGATTCTCTCAGATTCTGAGATATATTTTCTATAGAAAAATTCTCAGATTCCGAGATATTTTTCTATAGAAAAATTCTCAGATTCTGAGATATTTTTTCTATAGAAAAATTCTCAGATTCTGAGATATTTTTTCTATAGAAAAATTCTCAGATTCTGAGATATTTTTTCAATAGAAAAATTCTCAGATTCTGAGATATTTTTTCTATAGAAAAATTCTCAGATTCTGAGATATTTTTTCTATAGAAAAATTCTCAGATTCTGAGATATGTTGTCTATAGAAAAATTCTCAGATTCTCAAATTAAAAAAAAATTCTTAGATTCTGATATTCTGACACATTTTTCTACAGAAAAACTTTCAGATTCGAGACATTTTTCCAATAGAAAAATTCTCAGATTCCGAGACATTTTTCCTAGAGAAAATTCTCAGATTCTAGAATTCTCAAATTCTGAATCATTTTTCCTACAAAAAAATTCTCAGATTCTAAGACATTTTTTCTATAGAAAAATTCGCATATTCTGAGATATTTTTTCTATAGAAAAATTCTCAGATTCTGAGATATTTTTTCTATAGAAAAATTCTCAGATTCTGAGATATTTTTTCTATAGAAAAATTCTCAGATTCTGAGATATTTTTTCTATAGAAAAATTCTCAGATTCTGAGATATTTTTTCTATAGAAAAATTCTCAGATTCTGAGATATTTTTTCTATAGAAAAATTCTCAGATTCTGAGATATTTTTTCTATAGAAAAATTCTCAGATTCTGAGATATTTTTTCTATAGAAAAATTCTCAGATTCTGAGATATTTTTTCTATAGAAAAATTCTCAGATTCTGAGATATTTTTTCTATAGAAAAATTCTCAGATTCTGAGATATTTTTTCTATAGAAAAATTCTCAGATTCTGAGATATTTTTTCTATAGAAAAATTCTCAGATTCTGAGATATTTTTTCTATAGAAAAATTCTCAGATTCTGAGATATTTTTTCTATAGAAAAATTCTCAGATTCTGAGATATTTTTTCTATAGAAAAATTCTCAGATTCTGAGACATTTTTCCAATACATAAAATTCTCAGAATCTGATAATCAGATTTTGAGACATTTTTCCTATAGAATTTCTTTCAATGAGATTCTGAAACATTTTTTCTATAGAAAAATACTCAGATTCAGAGACATTTTTGCTATAGAAAAATGATCAAATGCTGAGACATTTTGCCTATAAAAAAATCACAATTGTGATATGTATAGAAACCTGATAAATTTTCTAGAGAAAAATGTTTCAAAATCTGAAAATGTTTCTATAGAAAAATTTTTTTCAAAACTTAAGAAATTCCTTCTGTGGTTAAAATATCTGTGGATCGGAAAATTTTTCTAAAGAAAAAAAATTAATTTTTAGTTCCTCTTAACCAATATTTATTTTAAAATATTGAAAAATTATATTTAAACACAACTAGGCCAATAAAAATTGTTAAGATAACACAAGCGAAACACTCATTTTTTTTTTTTTTTTTGTTTAAATTTAAATGTAAAAATATTTAAAGATTTTATTTCCTACAAACGAGGTGTATCTTTTCATACACACGTTTTTATTTTTTTATTTGAAATGTAATTGTTTTAAACAAAATCTTTTAATTGTTTATTTCGAAATTATATTTTCATAACCCGCTTATATAAATAAACTAATTCTATGAAATACATTTAACCAATTTCAATTCCCGCCAGTTTTTCTAAACAATTTTGTATTGTTTTTTTCGTGCTTTTTTTAAATAACAGCACCCACATAAATATTAGAAAACAAAAAAAAAAACATTTTTTAATACATTTTTTTTAACAAACAAAACAGAAAAACATGGGGAGTATATGGAAGGAATCAAAAAATGTAAATAAAATCATGTAAGTGAGAAATATCTAATATGTGGGCTACGATACACTGTGCAAACAATAAATTTAGGTCAGGAATCACAGAAAATAAATATAGAATAGGTATGAAGTAGTTAAGCTTCCGCTAGTTTGTCCAAATGTCATTAAAACCTCCCAGCCTGAATATCTGCCAGGGATGGAAAAATCTGTACCTTAGTACTTTTTTCTGTACTTTCTTGCTTTCGAAGCGAAGTATCCCCAATTACGATTTAGTTTCTCGAAAATATATATTTGCTTGTAGGTTCTTTGAGAAATTTGGTATTACATTTGACCGATATCGGTTCAGCCGTTCAAACACCTCGACAATTTTCGTACATTCAACATAACCTAAAAGTACAAAATGCGTTTATTCGGCTTCTGGTTGACATATTGATATCGATCGATATTTAAACAAGTACAAACATATTTTTTAAAAAAATAAAAATTTTCGCAAAATTTTTTTTCCGCGGAAATTTTTTTTGTGAAGGGTATCAATACATTCGGCCATGCCAAACTTGACAAATTCAAAACAGAATTACACATGTTTTTTTTTTATTCCACCCATATATAAAATTTCTAAAGAACTTTCTGTATCATGCATCATAGCAGAGGGTTTGAATTAATGAAATAGAATTCTACAAACTCAAAAACAACAGTCATATACACGTGCATCATCATTTATACGGCTAAATCGCCAGGCATTCAGCCATACACAGTCAATTGTGTTTTGGATACTCAGGCTATTTTAAATACAGTCTCAGACATAATTAAGCAAACAAAACACATTATAGAAATATTAAAAAATTTTCAGAATTCTCAAAAAAGAAAATTAAAAAAAAACTCTGACCGAAAAATTTTAAGATTCTAAAACGTTTTTTCTTTACAAAAATTCTCAGATTCTAAGACATTTTTCCTATAGAAAAATTCTAAAATTCTGATACATTTTTCCCATAGAAAAATTCTCAGATTCTGAGACTTTTTCTTATAGAAAAATTCTCAGATTCTTCGACATTTTTCCTAAAAAAAATTCTAGATTCTGAGACATTTTTTCTATAGAAAAATTCTCAGATGGTGAAAAATTTTTTCTATAGAAAAATTTTTAGATTCCAAGATATTTTTCCTATCGAAAAATTCTCAGATACTGAGACATTTTTTTTTATAGAAAAATTCTCAGATTCTGAGACATTTTTTCTATAAAAAAATTCTCAAATTCTGAGACATTTTTTCTATAGAAAAATTCTCAGATACTGAGACATTTTTTTTATAGAAAAATTCTCAGATTCTGAGACATTTTTTCTATAGAAAAATTCTGAGACATTTTTTTTCTAGAAAAATTCTCAGATTCTAAGACATTTTTTTTTTTATTACAAAACATTTTTCCTATAGAAAAAATTACAGATTCTAAGACATTTTTCCTATAGAAAAATTTTCAGATTCTGAGACATATATTCTATAGAAAAATTCTCAGATTTTGAGACATTTTTCTTATAGAAAAAATCTCAAATTCTGATATATTTTTTCTATAGAAAATTTTCACAATCAGATTTTGAGACATTTTTCCTATAGTATTTCTTTCAATCAGATTCTAAAACATTTTTCCTAAAGAAAAAATTTCTATAGAAAAATTCTCAGATTCTGAGACATTTTTTCTACAGAAAAATTCTCAGATTCAGAGACATTTTTTTTATAGAAAAATTCTATTTTTTCTATAGACAAATTCTATTTTTTTCTATAGAAAAAAATTTCAGATTGTGAGACATTTTTTCTATAGAAAAATTCGCAGATTCTGAGACATTTTTCCTTTAGAAAAATTCTTAGAATCTGAGACCTTTTTCCTATAGAAAAATTTTCAGATTCTAAAAAATTTTTTCTATAGAAAAATTCTCAAATTCTAAGACATTTTTCTTATAGAAATATTTTTAGATTGTGAGACATATTTCTTATCGAAAAATTTTCAGATTCTAAAACATTTTTCGTATAGGAAAATTCTCAGATTTTGAGACACTTCTCAGGTTCTAAGAAATTTTTCTTTTTAAAAAATTCCCAGACTAGAAGAAATTTGAGACTTTTTTCGCATAGAGAAACAAAATATTTGCTCAATTATGTTAGTTACTGTTTAAAAAATAATAAAAAATTTTTGAGTTTAAAGTTTTTTTTTTTTCAACTTTAAACAAAAAAATGTTTTTGTTCCTCCTTTCGTCCGTATGTATTAGTGATGCTAAGTGATGATGTCTCTTGGCTGACGTGTGGTCACCTTCAATTGATGTTTCTGCTGTGGGTGGGAGGTTGTATGAATTTTTTTTTTCTCTATAATACAATATGTAGATTGTGGAAATTATGGTACACAAAATAAAAAAATTGAATTAAAGAGGGAAATAATAAAAGTTCAACAAAAAAAAAACTATCATGTTTAATTATGAAAATTTCTAGTGTTTACAACAAAATGAGTCATTAGTAAATGGACATTTGTAAAATAACGTTTTAGCAGAAAGTTCATAAAGTTTAATTAGCAAAATTTATAAATTATGAATTTGAATTAAAGCATTCAAATGGAAATTGGATGATAACAAATAGTATAAATTACTGTATGTTCGGTCAAATTACTAAAATTTTATGAAGTAAAAAAATAATTGTTGGAAAACAAAATATTATTGATTTAATGCAATTAAATTGCAATAAAAAGTTTATAATTTTATGAAAAATACAAAATGACATATGAAAGTTAAGTTTATTTTTAGAACAGTTTTTTAAAATTGTTTCGAAAAAAATTTTCTGACAATTTTTTGACTCTGGACCGCTTAGGATCACAAATGGGATCCAAGACTATTTTTTGGCATTTAATTATTTTATTTTATTTATATGAAAAATGTTTCAGAATCTGAGAATTTTTCTAAATGAAAAATGTCTCAGAATTTGAGAATTTTTCTATATGAAACATGTCTCAGAATCTGAGAATTTTTCTATATGAAAAATGTTTCAGAATCTAAAAATGTTTTATACAAAAAATGCCTCAGAATCTGATTATTTTTCTTTATGAAAAATTTCTCAGAATCTGAGAATTTTTCTATATGAAAAATGTCTCAGAATCTGAGAATTTTTACGTACGAAAAATGTCTCAGAATCTGAGCATTTTTGTGTACGAAAAATGTCTTATTGTTAGTATCAGAGAATTTTTCTATATGAAAAATGTCTCAGAATCTGAGAATTTTTCTATATGAAAAATGTCTCAGAATCTGAGAATTTTTCTGTATGAAAAATGTCTCAGAATCTGAGAATTTTTCTATATGAAAAATGTCTCAGAATCTGAGAATTTTTCTATATGAAAAATGTCTCAGAATCTGAGAATTTTTCTATATGAAAAATGTCTCAGAATCTGAAAATTTTTCTTTATGAAAAATGTCTCAGAATCTGAGAATTTATCTATATGAAAAATGTCTCAGAATCTGAGAATTTTTCTATATGAAAAATGTCTCAGAATCTGAGAATTTTTCTATATGAAAAATGTCTCAGAATCTGAGAATTTTTCTATATGAAAAATGTCTCAGAATCTGAGAATTTTTCTATATGAAAAATGTCTCAGAATCTGAGAATTTTTCTATATGAAAAATGTCTCAGAATCTGAGAATTTTTCTATATGAAAAATGTCTCAGAATCTGAGAATTTTTCTATATGAAAAATGTCTCAGAATCTGAGAATTTTTCTATATGAAAAATGTCTCAGAATCTGAGAATTTTTCTATATGAAAAATGTCTCAGAATCTGAGAATTTTTCTATATGAAAAATGTCTCAGAATCTGAGAATTTTTCTATATGAAAAATGTCTCAGAATCTGAGAATTTTTCTATATGAAAAATGTCTCAGAATCTGAGAATTTTTCTATATGAAAAATGTCTCAGAATCTGAGAATTTTTCTATATGAAAAATGTCTCAGAATCTGAGAATTTTTCTATATGAAAAATGTCTCAGAATCTGAGAATTTTTCTATATGAAAAATGTCTCAGAATCTGAGAATTTTTCTATATGAAAAATGTCTCAGAATCTGAGAATTTTTCTATATGAAAAATGTCTCAGAATCTGAGAATTTTTCTATATGAAAAATGTCTCAGAATCTGAGAATTTTTCTATATGAAAAATGTCTCAGAATCTGAGAATTTTTCTATATGAAAAATGTCTCAGAATCTGAGATGTTTTCTATATGAAAAATGTCTCAGAATCTGAGAATTTTTCTATATGAAAAATGTCTCAGAATCTGAATTTGATAAAAAAAACGTCAATCTGAGAGTTTTTCTATATGAAAAATATCTCAGAATCTAATAATTTTTCTATATGAAAAATGTCTCAGAATCTGAGAACTTTTTTTGATAGAAAAAATGTCTCAGAAACGGAGTATTTTTCTTTAGAAAAAATGTCTTAGAATCTGAGAATTTTTCTAAATGAAAAATGTCTCAGAATTTGAGAATTTTTCTATATGAAACATGTCTCAGAATCTTAAAATTTTTCTATATAAAAAATGTTTCAGAATCTAAAAATGTTTTATACAAAAAATGCCTCAAAATCTAATAATTTTTCTTTATGAAAAATTTCTCACAATCTGAGAATTTTTCTATATGAAAAATTTCTCAGAAACTGAGAATTTTTCTATATGAAAAATGTCTCAGAATCTGAGAATTTTTATGTACGAAAAATGTCTCAGAATCTGAGAATTTTTATGTACGAAAAATGTCTTAGTATCAGAGAATTTTTCTATATGAAAAATGTCTCAGAATCTGAGAATTTTTCTATATGAAAAATGTCTTAGAATCTGGGAATTTTTCTATATGAAAAATGTCTCAGAATCTGAAAATTTTTCTACATGAAAAATGTCTCAGATTCTGAGAATTCTCATAATCTGAGATTTTTTCTATATGAAAAATGTCTCAGAATCTGAGAATTTTTCTAAATGAAAAATGTCTCTGAATCTGAATTTGATAAAAAACGTCAATCTGAGAGTTTTTCTATATGAAAAATATCTCTGAATCTGAATTTAATAAAAAACGTCAATCTGAAAACTTTTCTATATGAAAAATCTCTCAGAATCTGAAAATATTTCTATATAAAAAATGTCTCAGAATCTGAGATTTTTTTTGACAGAAAAAATGTCTCAGAAACTGAGTATTTTTCTTTAGAAAAAATGTCTTAGAATCTGAGTGTTTTCTGTATGAAAAATGTCTCAGAATCTGTCAATTTTTCTATATGAAAAATGTATCAGAATCTGTCAATCTTTCTATATGAAAAATGCCTCAGAATCTGTAAATTTTTCTATATGAAAAATATCTCAGAATCTGCGAATTTTTCTATAGGATAAATGTCATAAATCTGAGAATTTTTCTATAGGAAAAATGTCTCAGAATCTGAAAATTTTTCTTTAACAAAAATGTCCCAGAATTTGAAAATATCTCAGAATGTGAGAATTTTTATGTATGAAAAATGTCTCAGAATATGAGAATTTTTACATATGAAAAATGTCTCAGAATCTGAGAATTTTTCTATATCAAAAATGTCTTAGAATCAGGCGCCCCAGTAGGCTAATTGGTAGCGTCCTAGCTTATGGGTTTGGGGGTCGTGGGTTCGATTCCCTTCAGAGGCCTTGCTCTGTTTCGCTACAACGAGACAATGGTCATAGTCACCCGTCTCGGTTGGATTAATTAAGTATATAATTTGTAATTAAATATTAAAAACTCGATAAATAAATAAATGTCTCAGAATCTGGGAATTTTTTTATATGAAAAATGTCTCAGAATCTGCGAATATAGGAAAAATGTACCAAAATCTGAGAATTTTTCTATAGGAAAAATGTACCAAAATCTGAGAATTTTTCTATAGGAAAAATATTTCAAAATCTAAGAAGTTTTCTATGGGAAAAATGTCTCAGAATCTAAGAATTTTTCTATGGGAAAATGTCTCAGAATCGGAGAATTTTTCTATAGGAAAAATGTCTCAGAATCTGAGAATTTTTCTATAAGAAACAGTTCTCACAACTTTTCGTAAATATTTCTCAAATTCTGAAAAAAAATTTTATATAGAAAAATTCTTAGATTCTGAAACATTTTTCGAATAGAAAAAATCGCAGATTCTGAGACACTAGGAAAATTCTCAGATTCTGAGACATTTTACGTGTAAAAAATTCTCAGATTCTGAGACATTTTTCTTATAGAAAAGTTTTGACATTCTGCGACATTTTTCATATAGAAAAGTTTTTACATTCTGCGACATTTTTCATATAGAAAAATTCTTAGATTCTGAGACATTTTTTATATAGAAAAATTCTTAAATTCTGAAACATTTTTGTATAGAAAATTCCTTTGATTCTAAAACCTTTTTCATAAAGAAAAATTCTCAGATTATGAGACATTTTGCATATAGAAAATTGTCATATTCTGAAACATTTTTCTTATAGAAAAATTCTTAGATTCTGAGACATTTTTCTTATAGAAAAATTCTTAGATTCTGAGACATTTTTCGTATAGAAAAATGCTCAGTTTCTGAAACGTTTTTCGTATAGAAACATTCTTAGTTTCTGCGACATTTTTCGTATAGAAAAATTCTGATATTCTGAGAAACGAAAAATGTCCCAGAATCTAATCTGAGAATTTTTCCATACGTAAAATGTCTCAGAATCCGAGAATTTTTCTGTAGGAAAAATGTTTCAGAATTTAAGAAATATTTTTTAAGAACTTTTTCTTATAGAAAAATTCTCCGATTCTGAGAAATTTTTGCCTATAGAAAAATTCCCCGATTCTAAATCATTTTTCCTATGGGAACATTCTCAGATTCTGTGACATTTTTTTTTACAGATAAATTCTCAGATTCTGGGGTATGAAATTTTTTTCAGAATTTGAGAAATATTTGCGAAAAGTTTGAAAACGTTTTCTTATTGAAAAATTATCCGATTCTGAGACATTTTTCCTATAGAAAAATTCACGGATTCTGAGACATTTTTCGTATAGAAAAATTCTCAGTTTCTGAAACATTTTTCATATAGAAAAATTTAATAGTCTTTGGAAAAATTCTCAGTTTCTGAGACTTTTTTTGTGTAGAAAAATTCTTAGATTCTGATACATTTTTCGTATAGAAAAACTGTCAGATTCTGAGACATTTTTCATATAGAAAAATTCTCAGTATCTGAGATATTTTTCGTTTAGAAAAATCTTCTTCTTATAGAAAAATTCTCAGTTTAAGATTAGATTTATGGCTCATTTCAATATTTTATACTGTAGGGTACCAAAAATAAATGAGTGTTTTGAAATAAAATCAAAAAACAAACACAGACACTCCAAATAAAAACAAAAGAAAAAACACAAATTATTATAAAAAATAAATAATAAAAAACGGAACATAATTAAAATAAATTAAAAGGGGAGGAATTTAAAACAAATTTTAATTAAACAATATTAAATGAATTGAAATTATAAATTTGAAAATATAATATGTATAATTAAAACTAAATTTTTTAACTTAAAAATTAAAAATTATTTAAATTTTACTTACTTTCTAATAATCGTTGTATTAAACTGTCAACATTTAGATCAAAATCCGCCATGATGACTGCAAATTATTATTTTTATTGTTGTTTTGATGTTTTTTTAAAATATAATTGACAATTAATATGTAGTAATATTAATGTTGTTGTTTCTCGGGGGTTTAATTTTTTTTTGTTGTTTTTTAATTAGAAACTATGTTGTTGTAAATTTCTTTACGAAATAAATTACTTCAGTGTAATAACAACAAACACAAACACTTACTAACACTGTGATGTTTATTTAATAAGATTTTTTTTTAATTTTTTTGTAATTTCTAATTACAGTAAAGATGAATTATCAAAGATAATTTGTTTTTTATATTTTTTAATAGTTCATTAGAATTTTAGGAGAGAAAAAAAAACGTAAAAGAAAATATCTAAAATGAAGAAAATAATAGATTATAAATTTTTTTTTTTTGAAAAACAACACGCACTGAATGGCATAAAATACAAAAACAAATTTCTTTTAAAATTAATATATAAACACACACACACAGATTCTGTGGTATAAAAAATTTATATGTTGAAAACAAGTATTTTTGTTGTTGTTCTTGTTTTGTTGGTTTTGTAGTTAGTTGTTTTTGTTTTTTTTTATATTTTTTTTAAGAAAACTTCAACAAATCCAAAAAATTCTAAAGCAGCGCAGCTCGCAACTGATGACGAAAACTTGTTAAAATAAACACACAATACGAAAGAAAAGTAAAAAAGCAAATAAATAGAAGAAAAATATGTATTGAAAAAAAAGCAGATATTAAATGATTCACTTTACTATTTTTTTCATAAGCATGAAAAATCCAATTAGTTTAAAAAAATATAAATTGTATGAAAACTGAAAAGCTACAAAAAAAATGCTAAATTCCTGAACATGAAGTATAAATTTTCTTTAATTTCTTTAATTAATATGTAGTTTAACAAAATTTGTTGTTTAAACTTTTTTTATCAATTTCTTTGCATAATCAAATTTTAATAAGAGCATTGAGAGTTAGTAGCACGATAAATAACACTGCTACTAGTGGGTTAAAACCTCTAACTATTCCATCCTCTTTGGCATAATCTATTTTTATTTGTAAAAAAAAAAACTTTTCACCAAAAATGGTTTAAATCTTTCTGCTTCTTTTTTTTTTTTGTTCCACCTCTTCGGATTTTTTTTTATTTTTTCTGCTTTTTTGGCCTTTTTTTGCTAAACTGTTTTGTGGTTTTTCTTTTTTTTAGATTTCTCTTTTATTTTTTTCTGTAAAAACTTCACTTTTTTTGGTGAAAATCTTTATAATTTTCTTAATTATATTAAATTACACTTAATTATTTTACTTTTTTTTTCTTCTTTTAAACAAATATTATGTTCCAGCTTAATTTTTTTCTTTCCGTTCCGTTTTTATCTATCGGTATTTTCCTAAAAAAACCACCAAACAACCGCAAAATAAAACTTAAAACTGAATAAAAATTTTAGCCTGTTTTTTTGCTATTTGTCAACCAGTGCTGCCAGACTTAAAGAAAGCTTATATTAAATTGACATATGGTGCTGCCGGAAGTAAAGTATTTTTTGTCATTTTGGCGATTTGATAAAATGGCGATTAACGATTTTTTTTTTAACAAGGAAATAGTGATGTTCAAGTGATATGCATTAATTACGTCAATTAATACCCTATTCACACTTACAGTTTTAAACCCTTTTTAGCAATTATTTTTAGCATTTTCTGTCAATATACTGTAATAGAATAAAGAAAGTGCTAAAAATATTGCTGCTAAAAACTATTTAAACTGTACGTGTGAATAGGGTATCACTCACGTCAGTAAAGGGCTCGTTAGTAAAGTAGTCAAGTAACAAGTACTCGCTAGTTAGATTTTCACGTAACATGTTACTTCGTTCAGTAATCGTTTAAAATTTCTCTGAATCTACAAAATGTTTCTAATGTTTTTAATTTTATTTCGTAATTTTAGAATTTTTCTATTGAAAAAATGTCTCTGAATCTTATGTTTTTTTTATAACGAAAATGTCTTAGAATCTGAGAATTTTTCTAAAAACTAAATGTGTCAGAATCTGAGAATTTTTCTTTAGAAAAAATGTGTTTGAATCTAAGAATTTTACTAAAGAAAAATTAGAGATGGGCGCGTGAGTGAATTTTGACTCACGCTCACGCAAAAAATAATCGAATCACTCACTAGTCATTCACGCATTTTTTTTTTGTACTCACGCTCACTCACTATTCACGTGAAAACAAATTTTTTTTACAAAAAAAAAAAAAAAATTGGGCGAATCAAAAAATCTAATCACGCAAACTCACGCAAAAAATAAATGACTCACTCACTCAGATTTTTTCAACTCACGCTCACTCACAATCACGTGATTGAAATGAAAATCACTCACACTCACGCGTGATTCACGTGAATCACGCAAATCACGTGACCAGCGCCCATCTCTAGAAAAAATGTCTCCGAATCTGAGAATTTTTCTATAGAAATATGTCTGATATTCTGAGAATTTTTCTATAGAAAAAAATGTTTAAGAATCTGAAAATTTTTCTATATGTCTCAGAATTTAAGAATTTTTCTTAAAAAAAAATGTATCAGAATCTGAGAATTTTTCTAAAGAAGGAATGCATCAGAATTTCTCAGAATCTGATACTTTTCTATAGCAAAAATGTCTCATAATCTAAAATTTTTTTATAGGAAAAATGTCTTAGAATCTGAGACTTTTTCTACAGGAAAAATATGTCAGAATCTGAAACTTTTTCTTTAAGAAAAATGTCAAGAATCTGACACTTTTTCTATAGGAGAAATGCCTCATAATCTCAGACTTCTTTTATACACCGAACCAAATACGGCAGTAATATTTACGAAAAAGCATGATGATTTGACGAAACAACAATCATTATACAGCTAACAAAACAGGGGTGTTGATTTGAATAAAATTTTCGTTAATTTATATTTGAGATAAATTTGACGAAATTTCGTCAAATTAACAGAATTATTTTCGTCAATTTGAATAAAATACTTTATTCAATTTGAATAAATATCATCAATTTAACTAAATAATTTTCGTCGATTCCACGATATTTTATCAATTTTACAAAATTTTTCTACCCTTACAAAAATAAAATATCCATAAATATTATTTAAATTTTTTTATTGAATAGAATATTTTAATATTTAAAGAACTTAAAAATTTTTAACTATAATAAACAAAAAAATACAAAAATAATAATTGAAGAAATTTAAATATAAACTTACACAAAGGGGAAAACGAATGACTTTACAGCAAATGACGAAGAAAATGTACATATTTCCAAATTCCAGACGGAAACTTGTTTATCTTTGAACCCTTGTCAATATAATATGTATGTAGAATACCTAAAAACATTAATAAAAATTAGTTGTTTGTAAATTTAATTTTTATATAATCATTACTTACATGAAGTTTCTAAAAATTTAAAGATGTTTTCACATGAAATTTTGCAGCATTTGAAGACGCATTTTACCATGCCAAAAATGGCATAAAAACTAATAGCTTTAGGCAATTGGATAAAATTTCATTAAAAAATAAATTAATTTTCACAAAAACTACACTTTTTTCATGACGCTGCACATTGAAAAAATGATGGCGTCCAAACCAAAGATTAACAAGATCTCTAACGCCAAAATATACAACAACAAAAACATCAAAATGCACCTCTGATTACAACATAAAACATAAACAAATCCGCCATCTTGGTACAGCTGTGCGAGAGGGACAACTATATGAAGACGTCAAATTCTTTTCATTCACTCAATTCTGCCAAATAGAGGAATAAAGAAGAATAAACAAAAAACAAAAGAAAATGCATAGCAAGCAGCATCATAAAAAAATAAATCGACACAAAAAACTAAATAATTTGTTTGTAATAATAAATACATTTTATTTAGTTTATATTTAAAGATACACAATACATCTTTTCTATTGAAAAATTCTCAAACATTTTTTCTGCACAAAATACTATTGGGAAAATTTCCAAATACAATAATGTGTTCACCAGATTCATCAAAGATACATTGTACAATAGAATCAAAATTTGGCCAAACGTTTTAGGCCTTCTATCAATTTGGACAAATTAGCAAGCAGGATTCTTGGGTTCCACAGCAACACGCACAGATGAGATAGACAATTTCATGACCTAAAAAAATTAACAAAAAACATATTAAAAACATACAAACCCAGGTATAAACTCCAACTGTGTTGTAGAAGCTTGCAAAGTACAATTTATGATCGCTTATGTGCTGGGAAAGCATCACATTACCTAAGCCATATCTCTACTCCCTAAAGGAAATCCCATTTAGAAGTACATTTAAAAAAAAAAAAATTACTCCTACCGCTCCAACTGTCCTAAAAGAGCTTATAGAAAATTCAAATGTATGACCGACCCCATTAACTTTTTCCGTTTAACATTTTTTCCAACCATACCTAGGCCCTATCTCCACTTTTTAAAGGAACTCCCACTCAGAAGTATTTTTTTCTTTAAATTTACTTCCACCGCTCCAACTGTCCTAAAAGTGTTTCTAAGTGATCCAAATGTATGACCGACCCCCATTAACTTTTACAGCTCAATATTTTTTCCAACCATACCTAGCTCCTATCTCCACTTCCTAAGGAAACTCCCACTCAGAAGTACATTTTTTTAAAAAATTTACTTCAACCGCCCCAACTGTCCTAAAAGTGCTTCTATAGGATCCAAATGTATGACCGACCCCCATTAACTTTTACTGCTTAATATTTTTTCCAACCATACCTAACCCCAATCTCCACTTCCTAAGGGAACTCCCACTCACAAGTAATTTTTTTTTTAAAAATGTTTAAAAAAAATTTACTTCCACCGCTCCAACTGTCCTAAAAGTGCTTCTAGAGGATCCAAATATAAGCCCTATCTGCACTTCCTAAAGGAACTCCCACTCAGAAGTGATTTTTTTTTTTTTTTTTAAATTTATTTTTACCGCTCCAACTGTCCAAAAGTGCTTTTAGAGGATCCAAATGTATGACCGACCCCAATTAACTTTTACTGCTTAATATTTTTTCCAACTATACCTAACTCCTATCTGCACTTCCTAAAGGAACTCCCACTCAGAAGCAATTTTTTTTTTTACAATTTACTTTTACCGCTCCAACTGTCCCAAAAGTGCTTCAAGAGGATCCAAATGTATGACCGACCCCCACTAACTTTTACTGCTTAATATTTTTTCCAACCATACCTAAGCCCTATCTGCACTTCCTAAAGGAACTCCCACTCAGAAGTAATTTTTTTTTTTTAATTTACTTTTACCGCTCCAACTGTCCTACAAGTGCTTCTAGAGGATCGAAATGTATGACCGACCCCCATTTACTTTTACAGCTCAATATTTTTTCCAACCATACCTAACCCCTATCTCCACTTCCTAAGGGAACTCCCACTCAGAAGTAAATTTTTTTAAAAAATGTTTAAAAAAAAATTACTTCCACCGCTCCAACTGTCTTAAAAGTGCTTCTAGAGGATCCAAATGTATGACCGACCCCCATTTACTTTTACAGCTCAATATTTCTTCCAACCATACCTAACCCCTATCTCCACTTCCTAAGGGAACTCCCACTCAGAAGTAAATTTTTTTTAAAAATGTTTAAAAAAAATTTACTTCCACCGCTCCAACTGTCCTAAAAGTGCTTCTAGAGGATCCAAATGTATGACCGACCCCCATTTACTTTTACAGCTCAATATTTTTTCCAACCATACCTAAGCCCTATCTGCACTTCCTAAAGGAACTCCCACTCAGAAGTGATTTTTTTTTTTAAATTTACTTTTACCGCTCCAACTGTCCCAAAAGTGCTTTTAGAGGATCCAAATGTATGACCGACCCCCATTAACTTTTACTGCTTAATATTTTTTCCAACCATACCTAACTCCTATCTGCACTTCCTAAAGGAACTCCCACTCAGAAGCAATTTTTTGTTTTTTAAATTTACTTTTACCGCTCCAACTGTCCCAAAAGTGCTTTTAGAGGATCCAAATGTATGACCGACCCCCATTAACTTTTACTGCTTAATATTTTTTCCAACCATACCTAACTCCTATCTGCACTTCCTAAAGGAACTCCCACTCAGAAGTAATTTTTTTTTTAATTTACTTTTACCGCTCCAACTGTCCCAAAAGTGCTTCTAAAGGATCCAAATGTATGACCGACCCCCATTAACTTTTACTGCTTAATATTTTTTCCAACCATACCTAACTCCTATCTCCATTTCCTAAGGGTACTCCCACTCAAAAGTAAATTTTTTTTAAAAATGTTTAAAAAAAATTTACTTTTACGGCTCCAACTGTCCTAAAAGTGCTTCTAGAGGATCCAAATGTATGACCGACCCCCATTAACTTTTCCCGCTCAACATTTTTTTCAACGATACCTAAGCCCTATCTCCACTTTCTAAAGGAACTCCCATTCAGAAGTATTTTTTTTTTTTAAATTTACTTCCACCGCTCCAACTGTCATAAAAGTGCTTCTAGAGGATCCAAATGTATGACCGACCCCCACTAACTTTTACCGCTCAACATTTTTTCCAACCATACCTGAGCCCTATCTCCACTTCCTAAAGGAACTCCCACTCGGAAGCAGTTTTTGTTTAAATATTTACTTCTACCGCTCCAACTGTCCTAAAAGTGCTTCTAGAGGATCCAAATGTATGACCGACCACCACTAACTTTTACCGCTCAACATTTTTTCCAACCATACCTGAGCCTTATCTCCACTTCCTAAAGGAACTCCCACTCGGAAGCAATTTTTGTTTAAATATTTTTCTATTTAGAGGATAGAGTGGGAGTTCCTTTAGGAAGTGGAGATAGGGCTTAGGTATGGTTGGAAAAAATGTTGAGCGGTAAAAGTTAGTGGGGTCGGTCATACATTTGGATCCTCTAGAAGCACTTTTAGGACAGTTGGAGCGGTAGAAGTAAATATTTAAACAAAAATTGCTTCCGAGTGGGAGTTCCTTTAGGAAGTGGAGATAGGGCTCAGGTATGGTTGGAAAAAATGTTGAGCGGTAAAAGTTAATGGGGGTCGGTCTTACATTTGGATCCCCTAGAAACACTTTTACGACAGTTGGAGCGGTGGAAGTAAATTTTTTTTAAAAATTTACTTCTGAGTGGGAGTTCCTTTAGGAAGTGGAGATAGGGCTTAGGTATGGTTGGAAAAAATGTTGAGCTGTAAAAGTTAATGGGGGTCGGTCATAAATTTGGATCCTCTAGAAGCACTTTTAGGACAGTTGGAGCGGTGGAAGTAAATTTTTTAAAAAAATTTACTTCTGAGTGGGAGTTCCTTTAGGAAGATGAGATAGGACATAGGTATGGTTGGAAAAAATGTTGAGGGGTAAAAGTTAGTGGGGGTGGGTCATACATTTGGATCCTCTAGAAGCACTTTTAGGACAGTTGGAGCGGTAGAAGTAAATATTTTTTAAAAATTTACTTCTGAGTGGGAGTTCCTTTAGGAAGTGGAGATAGGGCTTAGGTATGGTTAGAAAAAATGTTGAGCTGTAAATGTTAATTGGGGTCGGTCTTACAATTGGATCCCCTAGAAACACTTTTAAGACAGTTGGAGCGGTGGAAGTAAATTTTTTTAAAAAATTTACTTCTGAGTGGGAGTTCCTTTAGGAAGTGGAGATAGGACCTAGGTATGGTTGGAAAAAATGTTGAGGGGTAAAAGTTAGTGGGGGTGGGTCATACATTTGGATCCTCTAGAAGCACTTTTAGGACAGTTGGAGCGGTAGAAGTAAATATTTAAACAAAAATTGCTTCCGAGTGGGAGTTCCTTTAGGAAGTGGAGATAAGGCTCAGGTATGGTTGGAAAAAATGTTGGGCGGTAAAAGTTAATGGGGGTTGGTCTTACAATTGGATCCCCTAGAAACACTTTTAAGACAGTTGGAGCGGTGGAAGTAAATTTTTTTTAAAAATATACTTCTGAGTGGGAGTTCCTTTAGGAAGTGGAGATAGGGCTTAGGTATGGTTGGAAAAAATGTTGAGCGGTAAAAGTTAGTGGGGGTCGGTCATACATTTGGATCCCCTAGAAACACTTTTAAGACAGTTGGAGCGGTGGAAGTAAATTTTTTAAAAAAATTTACTTCTGAGTGGGAGTTCCTTTAGGAAGTGGAGATAGGACTTAGGTATGGTTGGAAAAAATGTTGAGCGGTAAAAGTTAGTGGGGGTCGGTCATACATTTGGATCCTCTAGAAGCACTTTTAGGACAGTTGGAGCGGTAGAGGTAAATATTTAAACAAAAATTGCTTCCGAGTGGGAGTTCCTTTAGGAAGTGGAGATAGGGCTTAGGTATGGTTGGAAAAAATGTTGGGCGGTAAAAGTTAATGGGGGTTGGTCTTACAATTGGATCCCCTAGAAACACTTTTAAGACAGTTGGAGCGGTGGAAGTAAATTTTTTTTAAAAATATACTTCTGAGTGGGAGTTCCTTTAGGAAGTGGAGATAGGGCTTAGGTATGGTTGGAAAAAATGTTGAGCGGTAAAAGTTAGTGGGGGTCGGTCATACATTTGGATCCCCTAGAAACACTTTTAAAACAGTTGGAGCAGTGGAAGTACATTTTTTAAAAAAGTTTACTTCTGAGTGGGAGTTCCTTTAGGAAGTGGAGATAGGGCTTAGGTAAGGTTGGAAAAAATATTGAGCAGCAAAAGTTTATGGGGGTCGGTCATACATTTGGATCCACTAAAAGCACTTTTAAACCGGCACCCATTTAACACAATCGGCGAAATCTTTAATAATAGTAGTGGGTGGAGGAGGATGGACCTTTTCATTACTGGTAAAGTAGGAAGTTACAGGACACTGAAAAGAGAATAATACAATTAATATATTCCAAAAACATGCATTAAAAATTTAACTTACCACTTGATATCTATATTTTTTTTATAATCATCAAAGGCCACAAAAGACTCCCCTCCATCAGCTAATACGGGTTCTATCCAATATTAATTCAGTTCTATGTAATCTGGTTCACCGGCAAATTAAAATCAGAAGTTTGGTGAATTGTGATTGTAGGTAACTTGGCCACCAATTATAAACAATAATTCAGTATCGTCATCACTAATTTTTAAAGTTTTATGGGGATGTTTTGTTGTGGCCTTTAGAGCATATCTAGCAAAAAAAAAAAGTAATAAAAACTCTTTTTTTGTTTCAAAACAAACTTTTACTTACCTCTATTCTAAAAATGCACATAATTATGTGGCGATATACAAAATTTGCAAAACACGTTTTATTATTTTTTGTTGATAAAGCTTTGTTTGTTTTTTTGCCTATTTTCTTTTAAATACATTCGCTCAAATAAATTGTTGTATAGCTGACTCTTTTTAACAGTTGTGCCGAATGAGGAAATGTAAACAAAAACATATGGTTTTTATTTACATTATTTTGATATAGCATTGCTTATATATCTTATTAATTTTTGGTCCAAACTAATAATATTAGTCAATTTGACGAAATTTTGTCAATTTTACTTCTTTAGAGGATGTAAACTTGACGAAATTTCGTTGATTTGAATAAAATTTGTTGAATCTTAAAAAAAAAATTGACAAAATTTTGTTAAAGATCTACGAAAATTTTTTGTTGATTTTACCTACGAGATTTGGTTCGGTGTAGAAAAATGTCTCAGAATCTGAGAATTTTTCTATAGGAAAAATGTCTCAGAATCTGAGACTTTTTCTATAGGAAAAATGTCTCAGAATCTGATTCTTTTCTATAGCAAAAATGTTTCATAATCTTAAACTTTTTTTATAGGAAAAATGTATCTGAATCTGAGACTTTTTCTACAGGGAAAATGTCTCAGAATCTGAGACTTTTTCTACAGGAAAAATATCTTAGAATCTGAAACTGAAATGTCTAAGAATGTGAAACTTTTTCTATAAGAAAAATGTTTTGAATTTGTGTCGAGAATTTGTAGAAATGTCTAGAATGTCTCAGAATCTGAGAATTTTTATTAAAAAAATGTTTCAGAATCTGAGACTTTTTCTATCTGAAAAATGTCTCAGAATCTGAGACTTTTTCTATAGAAAAAATGTCGTATAATTTGAATCTGAGACTTTTTCTATTAAAATAATGTCTCAGAATCTGAGACTTTTTCTATCTGAAAAATGTCTTATAATTTGATTCTGAGATTGTGAGAATTTTTCTATAGAAGAAATGTCTCAGAATATGAGAATTTTTCTTTAGAAAAAATTTCTAAAAATCTAAGAATTTTTCTATTAAAAAAATGTATGGTAATTTTTCTAAACAAGAAATGTATCAGAATTTCTCAGAATCTGAGAATTTTTCTATAGGAAAAGATCTTAGAATCTGAGACTTTTTATAAAGGAAAAATGTCTTAGATTCTAAAACATTTTCTTTAGAAAAATGTCTGATTTTCAATAGAAACAATGTATCAGAATCTGAGAATTTTTCTATAGAAAAATTTTTTCAGAATCTGAGAATTTTTCTATGGAAAAAATGTCTCAGAATCTGAGACTTTTTCTATAGAAAAAAATGTCACAATTTGACAACTTTTCTTTAGGAAAACTGTCTCAGAATCTGAGACATTTTCAATAGGAAAATTGCCTCAGAATCTGAATAAACTAAAACAAGTAAGAGTGTTAAATTCGGCTGTGCCGAATCTTTTATACCCTCCAACATGCAAAAAAATATAAAAATAAATGCAGGGGCGTTTTATTTTTTTTTTTGGGGTGGGCAGGGGGTCGCTAGTAGTAATTGAGGGGGGGCAAATTTTCCCTCGAATATGTGTTTATAAATTCATTCTTATGCTTTTTGCACTAAAGAAATACAAGATTATCATTATTAAAAAAAAATGTTTTATTCCACGCCCATAAAAGGTGAACGGGCCGAAAAAACGACATTTTCTAATTCTCTGGGTCCAAATGCAGAACTTTGAACTTTTTGTGGCATAAAAATGTTGCATTTGTTAAACAAAAACACAAAAAATCATGTAAAAATATGGTATTTTTCAGAGGTTGGTTTAGTTCTTCAAGGGGGAACTTTTTTCCCCCTGGTCCGATTTTGCTCATTTACGAACTTAACCTGCCTATGAACATTAGAAATATTCGTGCCAAATGTCGGGAGTCTAGCTCTTTTATTTTGGAGTGCATCGTGTTAACTACAGACGGTCAGACGGACGGACAGACGGACATCGCTAGAATGTCTTAGAATCGATCACTGATCATAAATATATGGGGTCCTAGACCGATATTTTTATGCGTTATACACGGAATGACAAAGTTAGTATACCCCCATACTGTAGTTGGAGGGTATAAAAATAGGTTACCAAAGTTTTTGTTTGTTACACCGAACCAAATCGCGTAGGTAAAATCAACAAAAAATTTTTGTAGATCTTTAACAAAATTTTGTCAATTTTTTTTTTAAGATTCTACAAATTTTATTCAAATCAACGAAATTTCGTCAAATTTACATCCTCTGAAGAAGTAAAATTGACAAAATTTCGTCAAATTGAATAAAATTATTAGTTTGACGCCATTATTGTTTTCGTTGTGCAGCGTCATGAAAAAACTTTGTTTTTCGGAAAATAAATTAATTTTTCATGCAATTTTACTTAAATGCCTAAAGATATTAGTTTTTATGTAATTTTTTTGGATTTGTTAAAGCGTCTTCGAATTCTGCAAAACTTCATGTGAAAACATCTTTAAATTTTGGGAAACTTCATGTAAGTAATAATATATATTTATAATAATTAAATTTACAAACAACTAATTTTTATTAATTTTTTTATGTATTCTACATATTGTAGTGACAAGGGTTTCGGCAATACAAACTGGTGTTGTGACTTCTCCTGAAATACTTAACTACATGTTAGCTTAAAGATAAATAAGTTTCCGTCTGAAATTTTTAGCACATTGGAAATATGTACTTATGTACACACGGCATCATTTTCTTCGTCCTTCACTTTAATAAATTCATTCGTTTCCCTTTGTGTAAGTTTATGTTTAAATTATTTAATTACGAATAATGATTTTGTATTTTTTATTTTTTTTTTTTGTTAATTATAGTAAAAGTTGTTTTAATTTTTAAAATATCAACTTTAATTTAATAAAAATTAAAATTATTATTACAAAAATAATATATGTATATGGATATTTTATTTTTTTTAAGGTAGAAAAATTTAGTAAAATATTGAGGAATCGACGAAAAATATTTGATTAAATTGATGATATTTATTCAAATTGAATAAACTATTTTATTCAAATTAACGAAAATAATTCTGTTAATTTGACGAAATTTCGTCAAACTAATGTCAACTATAAATTAACGAATTTTATTCAAATCAACACCCCTATTTTGTTAGCTGTATAATGATTGTTCTTTCGTCAAATTAACATGCTTTTTCGTTAATATTACTGCCATATTTGGTTCGGTGTACGCAAAAGTATTTGCTTTGTTGTATTTTTCACAAAAACGTTGTACTTTTCACAAAAACATTTTATTTTTCACAAAAACGTTTATTGTTCACAAGAACATATGTAAGTATGTGTTTTTTTGTGCGTATTTTAAAAAAATTAATGCGAATACCGTAAGTTCGAATAACATTTTTTTAATCCGAAGACTGCCGATTTTTACTGTTTGGCGATTTTTATTAAAAAATGCCTGGCAGCACTGTTACCAAATTTCATCTGGCAGCACTTTTCGAAAAAAAAGTAACGAAATTTTAGTACCATCACTATAGATAATAACGAGTTTTACTACCATCTGTACACTGTTGCCAAGTTGGAGGTTTTCCCGCTAAATCTAGCGCTTTTTGTTTGGATTTAGTGGGGAAAAATTGGGTTTAGCGGGAACGGTGCTTTAGCGGGAAAATCTAGCGCTTTTTATTTGGATTTAGTGGGACAAATTTAGAGGTTTTTTCCAATTTTTCAATCGAAAACGCCAAGTTTGTCTAATTTTAGCGCTTTTTTTGAAATTTAGCGGGAGAATTTTGTATTTTCCCGCTAAAATTTTTTCGACCGTTTCTTGCGCATTTTTAATGAAAAGTAAATTTTCGTAGAAAAATAATTTGGAGGTTTTTTTTTAAATTTTTCTTTTTTGTCAATCAAAAATGCCAAGTTTTTCGGTTTTCAGCGCTTTTTTTTGTAATTTAGCGGGAAATTTTTAAATTTTCCCCGCTAAATTAATTTTTGGCGGTTTCTAGCGCTTTTTTCGTGAAATTTAGAGGTTTTTGGTTAAAAATAGTTGGCAACAGTGCATCTGTAAAAAAAAAGATACGAGGGATGCCACATTGGTTTTCTTATTTGAAAAAGCGTTTAAGAGCATAATCACAATACAGCAGCAGATAGAAAAATACAAAAGTACAGTTATTTTACTCATGCTGGTTATGAAGCAAATAAATAAAAGCAACGGCCTTGCGTCTGCAGTTTTCTTAAGGTATCGTTAGTGAACTGGCAAAGTAATCAAGTAACAAGTACTCGCTAAATTTTCACTTTAAATTAATTGTTTAAAATTTTTAAGTCAAAAAATTTATTAAAAAATACAAATCGGTTTCTTTACTTCACAATTCGTTTTTCCGAATATTTAGAATTTGCCGATTTAACCTTTAATCCCTTTTGTTTCATAATTTCCTTATTAACTTCAGTCAATAATTCGACTTCGTCTTTAATAAAATCCAATTGTTTTTCAATTTCATGACGTTGAAAAATGGGTTCACGATCTAGAAATTACAAAACAAAATTTCTAATTATTCTGAATTGTTTTACGATTTTTTTTTAAATTCACTTACTTCTTCTTTTACATAAAAGACGATACATATTGTTGACACCATCTAAAGCCCGATCCTTATTAAGATCATGATTTGCCACTGTATTTTTGGCATTTGCCATAATTTTTTCCCATTTTGAACATTCAGATCTAGCTTGATTATAGGATCTTTCCAATTCGGCTAAGTCATTTTTTAAACCCAAAACTGTAAGGGCCGCTTCATTTGTTACTTTAACCATACGTTTACGCATTTCTTCAATTTCTTGAATTTTTTGTTGTTCCAAACGGGATATTTCGACCTGAGCAAGCACTAAAGTATAAAGGGAATATATTGGATTATGTATAAAATGGGAAATTTTTTAAGCTTATTTAAAAAATATATAAATATGTACTTTTAAACTTATTCGGCCTAACCAAAGGAAAAAAAATAAACTTTAAATCAACTTTAAAATTTTATTTCCATTCAAATTTTGTTTGTTTTTAAAATTGACTTAAATTTTTTGTTCAAATAGACTTTTTGTTTTTCGGGCCATTATCTTTTAAAATGTCCTGAAAACCGTCTTTTTTATTTAGATTTTACTTACTTAAAGCATCACAACGATCCATACAATCTTTAACTGAAACAAAGATATCGGATTTATCAACAACCTCCTGTAAAACTTGTTCATAGGGCTCAAATTCCTTAACAGTAGATTTAAGAACTTCACGAAATTGAGCTAGATTAATGAGAAATTATATAAAATATAGTGTTTGACTTGAAATCTGAATAAAACCTGTTACAAGAACTTTAAAATTGAATATCATGAATAGGGATGAGATTTCCATGCAAATGCATGTTTTTTGTCGATAGTCTAAAAACGATATCGACAAATTATCTTTCCGAATCAAAAAATTTGCGCAAAAATGGCATCGATTTGTTTTTGCATATTTTTGCATATTTTGGTGAAAATGAATATTTTTGCATATTTTGGTTTATAATGCATATTTTGTGCATATTTCCAACTTTTAAGTGCATATCTTTGCATATTTTGGCATAATTTACCAAACACACAAATTGAAATTTTTTGTTACAAAAACTATTATAAATTTTTAAATTTTTTTTTTAAAGTAAGAAAAATTATTTTTTATTTTTATTTTTTTTTATAGATTGTCTTATTTTCTAACAAAAATCTTTCTTATTTAAAGTTTTAAATGTTACTATTTAGTTTTTTTGATTTTTAAGAAGTTTTTCCTTTGAAAACAAGATTTTTGTTGCACACTTTTTACTTTTTAGTGCATATTTTTAGGTTTTTTAGTGCATATTTTGAATTTTTTAGAGCATATTTTAAGCGCATATTTTCGATTTTTTAGTGCATGACAATCTCATCCCTAATCATGAACTAAGAAAATCTCAATTGAAATTAAAAAAAAAAAATGTGGTGCAGTTTTGTCCAATGTTGGAAATTTTTGGTATTCAGCAATATTTTAACCGAAAAGTCTTTGGATTCCAATATTCAGTTAAACTTTAAAAAATATTATTTTTTTAACTTACAAAGTTCTGAAATGCTTTTCTTGTATTTATCAATATTCTCTTTCAAAACCTCATGCATGGCTGTTTCTTCGGCTACTTTTTTCTCGGCAATACGTTTTTTATCTACACAATCCTTAATAAAACTATTGACCTCAATAAAACGTTTCCGCAAATCTCCATGGATTTTATATAATTTTCGTATACGACTGTCATTTGTGGCCGCTTGTCTTTTAGCATTTTCTAACATTTCGGCTTGGAGACGCATCATAGCAGCATGTTCCCGCTCATTACGGATATAAAGAAGTTCAACGGAATCACCAGCCGAATCCCAATTTGGAGGTTTGCTAATAGATAATTAAATAACTTCATTTTCAAATTTTAAAGTGAAAAATATAAAAACTAACACAAGAAAAGCATTTTGTTGTTTCGATTCAATAAAATCTCCAACGGCTTTTTCAGGACTCAAATCCAAATTTCCAATAACATCAATTTTAGTGGTGGGTTTCAAGCGTGGCATTGTTTTGATTAAAAAAATATCAAAAATACAATAATTGTTTTAAAATAATATAATTATTTCTTTTTTTTTTTTGATTTTCTGTTTCAAAGTTTTAATTTGTTTAATTTGAAATTGTCTTTGTGTTTATAGAGATGCCTTGGTTTCATTTTGAAAGTTTTATCGATTTGATAAAATTTTGTTGTCATGACAACTCTGTTGCATGCTTTCAAACAAAGTGGCATCACTTCTTTTGTAATTGTAGCATCTCTGGCCAGAGTCATAGCACAGACTAATACAGACTCGACATAAGTGACAGGTGTCAAAAAAGTAATTCTGAACCATATGGTAAATATTTCCAAATTATTCTACGAATTAGGTTAGAAAGAGAAAACTTATATAACGCGCCATAAGAAAAATAGATGCCAGATCGGTTTTTGTTGTTTCACTCACTCCTAATTCGTAGAAAGTGTTGCCATGTTAGCGTAAAACGGACTAAAAACCGCTCTGTTTTTTCCTAAAATCGCTAAGTTTTTCCCCATTTTTTCTCATAAAACTCTACTGTCGAGTCTGTTTATTGTCTGTGGTCATAGAGTAGTCCAACAAATGGCGTTTGAAAAAGTAGTAAACAAAAACCATATGGTATTGTTTACGAAATTTTATCACAAATCGAAATTTGAGCGAGATGGAAGATACCAGTTTTACAGTGAGAATGCAGATTGTTTTTTGTCTCTCTTTGCTTTGCGTTTGAACTTTAGTTTGGCATTGCCAGAATTTTCCAATTATCTTTGGTGATGCCAGATCTACAAAACGGTCGATGGATTACTATGTCACTATGTCTCTGGCTTTCTCTAAACTGTTATAAACAAATAGGTAATCATAGAAATAGAAGTAATACTTAACTGGTGAAGTAAAGTAACGTATTTTTAACTAGTTAAATTATTGGTTTTCCTCATACAATTTTGTTGTCATGACAACTCTGTTTCTTGTTTTCCCGTCATTTCTCATATTTCTTTTATTATAGGCGTGTTTTTTTCGAGTTTGTTATAAAATTTCCATACAAATTTAAGTAGATATACACTTGGTAAGTAGGGATATTTATATATTCTAAAAAGTTAAGTATTTAAAAAAAGTGGTGCCAAATCTTGAAATTTTCGTTTTTGTCAATTACCAACACTGTTCTTTATGTCGAAAAGTCAAAAAAATAAATAAATAAAATTCCAAAAATTAGTTTGATTTTTTTAAATTCTTAACAAAAAAAATAGAAAACCATTACAATAATTTTATAAATTCTCTAAATTCAATAAAAAGAAATATTTATACATTAAAATAAAGTGATACCAAGTACATTTTAGAAATTAAAAGTGTTGCCATAATTTTTATGATAAGTAGTGATACGGTTTTTTTACTAGTAGTTATAGTTATATATAAAAAACTCAAAAAAAACACGCCTTATGTTATGACAACTTTGATGCAGTGAATCAAGCCGAGCCAAAATTTTCGGCGGCGGCGGCGTTACTATTTTCAGTCGGCGGCTTTTCTAAAACTGAATCAAAGTTTGATGCATGTTTTCAAACAAAGTGGCATCGCTGTTTTTTCTTATACATTGTTATAGCAACTCTGTTTCTTTTTTTCCCGTTGTTTCTCATATTTCTGTTATTAAGTTATGGCAACTCTGATAAATGTTTTCATTCAAAGTGGCATCACTATTTTTTAGTTGCTGCATTTCCGGTTTTCTTTTAACTGTCATAAATCATAAAACGTGTTTCAACATTATTTCCGTTTATCTTCAAACGACCATTTTTAATATGTTTTTTGGATTGAAATAAAACAAGTTTGCTATTTGTTATCAGTTTTTGTATTTTCATTGATAATTACTTTTTTTTAACTGTTTAATTAATTTTTAATAATGAAAAACTTAATTTTAAATCAAATTTAATGTTTTCTTTTTTATTTTATAAAGAGAAAACATAGTGTTTTGTGTTTTTTTTAAAGAAAGTAAAACCAAAATGAAGTTTAAGCTTTCAATCCTGATAACAATACAAAAATTGTGTTTTATACCGTAGAGATTTCTCTCATTATTTTCAAAATCGTAAATTGCAGGTAAAAAGTTTTATAAAAATAAATTTTTATTCGTTTTAGGCTGGATTACTCTATGCACGGTTATAAAATAACTCTCCGTTAAATTTAACTTTTTATACAAATTTTGACATAAGGCTCCGTTAAATCGACAGTTAGCAGCTAACTTTTCATTGAGTAATCCGACCTTAATATCGAATTAATTTAAAATTTCGAATTTAAAAGAAATTGGACCAAGCGGAACTCGCGAGGCTATATGGGTGACACGAAGCGTTAACAACATGTACACAGCGTTGACAGCAAAGGCTGGTTAATTTCGGAAATAGACAAAATCAGGCAGGAGGAGAAAAAAGTTCACCTTGAAAAACTAAGTTCACCTTGAAAAACTAACAAGGAAGGTCTTGCGCAAACCAATTGTCCTTAAACTTGCATATGGGAAAGAGGCGAGGAAAATAAGAGTTACCTGTTTTTTTTTCTTAGCTGCCCAATCTCACATTTAGCAAGTCAAAGGGGAGGGGGAAACGCGATTTTTTTGTCGTTTTTTGAAGATTTTTCACATTTTTTCAAAAGAAAATATATGAAAATTTTATACAGATCGAAAGGTTTTTTGAAGGCCTATACAGTGGTGTATCGGTCGTGTCCAATTTCAGCCTTATTTTCAAAAATGTAAAAACTTTAGGGTAGTTTATATGCAGAGGTATATACGTATGACCGCTAAAATCATATATAATAATCTCTATTAAAATTAAGCTGACCCTTATTTTTGCGTTTGGCGAAATTCCTGCTAGTTCGAATTTTATTCGGGTTTTTCCAAAAGACCACATTTTTCATAAGGGTGCAACCCTTTTGTAAATTTTAGATTTTTGTTTTTCTCCCCTAATTCCCATATGCAAGTTTCAGGACAATCGGTAGGGCACCCACCTGAAAGACCTTTCTTGTAAGTGCCAGTAAGCAACCTTTCAAAAACGCCATTTTTTACCGATTTTCTTCTACATTTGTTAAACAGATAAAACATATTTAAGTCAAAAAGGTCAGAGTCCTACACTTGGAGCCGGAGGATTATAAAACGCATTTTCCCGTTTCTTTTTCCGTTTTGAGCCACGGTTATAAGAAAAGAAGAAGAATTAGAAGAAATGGTAAAATTGTTTGTGAATTTCATGTAATATTTCTTGCAAAATATGACCAAATCCAATGAAAGGTTTATTTAGGTTAAGTAAGCAGACAGACGCCTTTGCAGAACGTGATCCCGTTACCTATAGGATATGAAGAGTTAGGAAAAAGGCTTAAGAGGCCTTACTGGGATCCAAACTAAATCGGTCGGAATTTCGGGGGTCTACTGCGTAATTCGAATTGAAAGAAAGCTTCCGAATTCGTAACCCTTTAATAATAACAATCGCATTCGTTAATTTTTATGCTTTTCTCTTTTTAAAATGTTTGGAGAAGCGCTTTAAAGTTCCAAGTGATTTTTTTTTTAATAACAATATTTTTTTAATTGCTTTTTTAAAAAAGCAATTTCTGTTTGAATCGATTTTCGATTTGAGTTACGCAGTAGACCCCCCAATATCGGATCCCAGAGAAAATTACTTCCTTATTATAGCACTATGAATAACTAATTCGATCCAGGCTGTCAGCAGATTTTAAAATATATTCGAAACGTTTTAAGACCATGATATTTCTAAATTAGAGTAATATTTCTTAAAAAATATTACCAATATAATCAATTGGTTTATTAAAGTTTAGATATTTTTAAAAGTTATGGCAAATTTTCTTGGTAGATTTTATGATTATTAAATTTAGTAAACCCGTCTAAAGAATTTTGCTTTTAGGGTACTTCTATAAAACAAAAAGTTCTTCCATAGAAAGTTTTTGCAATCTCATTCATTTAACTTTTTTTTGTGTGTATTTGCAAGTTTTGTTAATATTACGGTTATTGTAAAATTTAAACAATTTCATTTTGGTTTAAAATCTCCTTTAAATTTCGTGTAAAAATAAATAAAAAGAAAAATAAATAACTGAAATTAATATCCAAACAGGTAAAATTTTTGAATTTCTTTTTTATGCAATAACTTTAAAATTGTAATCAATTATTTCATGTATATCTTTTACTAATTTTTAAATTGTTAATGTAGTTATTTAATTTTTTATATATATATTTCATGACATTTTTACAGTTGCAAACAATTGTTGGGTCTGTTTATTAACCCAAATTTCTTACTATTTTTACTACAACTGGTAAGTTTTGTTTAATTTTTGTATTGAAAACTTCCCACTATAGTAAAAATAGTAAAAAATTGTACATTGTACATTGATTAACGAACAGACATATTTTTTTGAATTTCAAATGTAGGGGCATGTCGCAGAATCAATTCCATTCGGAAGTGGAATTATTAATTTACTTGTAAAACGCAAAAGGAAACTTTTTTTCTTCGAAATTTTCAAAAATAAAAGTGAAATTTAATTGCATAGAAGGGGTTTCATCGCGAAAAAAATATGTATTTCGTTTTACGGTTTTAGAGGAAAACTTTGAAACCAGTTCCGAAAGGAATTGACTCGGTGACAGCCCTCGTAAAATGTTTGGAAGCTTATTTTTAAACTGCATTAATTATTTTTTTTGCATATTTTTATAATTATTATAGTTTAATTAATGTTAAGATAAATAAATTACAGTATTACAATTAGTTTTTTTGTTTCTTAAATAATTTAAATTAATAATAGTTATTTGCGGTTTTGTGAATTTATGAACATTGAACTATTTTTTGTATTTTTTTATTTAAATGTCATGATAAAACTGTCTGCATATTTTTTTTTAAACTTCTAGAAGAAAAACATATTTATTATATTTATTTAAATGTTCATACATATGTAATAGGGACTTTGAAGAAAATTAAATTATTCGTTATTCGCAGGATACTTATTTTGTTTTTAAGAGCCATTAACTGTATTAAGCCTTTGATTTTTATAACGTCTATTTAAAGAATAATTTACTAGTATGTGATCTCCAGAGGGATTTTTTAAAAGTTTCTATTTGGAATTTTTGGTTTTGGTATTTTTTTGTTGTTTTCTTCATTAAAGATCCAATGTATTTTCTAAGGCTTTTGGTGTTTTGCATTTTAAAATGTCCATAATATCCGCAAAATATGTTGTTTAGAAATACTTTTGTTTATGTAATTGTATATAAATTATTTGTATCTAAAGAGAGAAAAAAAAGAAAATTTAAATAATGTTAAGTAATTTTTTTTTTTAAATTACAAAAACCCTAAATTATTTTAATGGGTTCAATATTTTTTTAGTATTAATTCCATCAACCAATATGTGTTAAATGTACAATAGGGTGGTTCATAAAAACAAAAGTTGGATTTTTGAATGGGGCACCCGGAATATATATTAAGCACCGTGAAAAAATGACACGTGATTTTTTTCAAATTTTTATATTAAGGTTTAGGGGTCGCTACCGGGCCCTGAACTTTGGGATATAAAAAAAAAAAATTTCACACAATGAAAAAAAAAAAAATTTCGTTTTTTTTATATTATAGTTTAACTTCATTAGCTTATTAACGGCAAAAGATTTCATTTTGTTGGGACAAGTTTTTCAGTTCCAAAATTGACCATGAAAAAAAAAATTGAGGCTGGTTGGGGTCTTACTCTAAAATTTTTTTAAATTTTTTTTTTTTTTAGTTTTGATAAGCTTACGTTATAGGTCTTTAGTCCCTCTTGATAATACATTCTTTGTAAAAATTTTTGTTCTTTCCGAAACATCATTAACATGCGCCGAAAATCAAACGGATATTAAAAAAAAAAAAACGGTGAAAAAAATCGATTTTTTTTTTTTTTAATTTTTAATTATAATTTGATAAGCTAATCCAGCTTATTAACGGCAAACAAAAATTCGATATGGTCGGAAAAGTATGTAATTTCCAAAATTTACATTGAAAATATGTTTTTTTTTTTTTTAATATCCGTTTGATTTTCGCCGCATGTTAATGATGTTTCGGAAAGAACAAAAATTTTTACGAAGAATGTAGTATCAAGAGGGACTAAAGACCTATAGCGTAAGCTTATCAAAACTAAAAAAAAAAATTTTAAAAAAATTTTAGAGTAAGACCCCAACCAGCCTCAATTTTTTTTTTCATGGTCAATTTTGGAACTGAAAAACTTGTCCCACCAAAATGAAATCTTTTGCCGTTAATAAGCTAATGAAGTTAAATTATAATAAAAAAAAAAAATATAAAAAAAACGAAATTTTTTTTTTTTCATTGTGTGAAAATTTTTTTTTTATGACCCAAAGTTTAGGGCCCGGTAGCGACCCCTAAATGTTAATGAAAAAATTTGAAAAAAATCACGGGTCAGTTTTTCATGGTGCTTAATATATATTCCGGGTGCCCCATACAAAAATCCAAAAAAAAAAAAAAAAGTGCCATATATGAACCACACTAATGTACAACAATGTAATATGGATTAAAGATTGGCATATATTTTTTTATATTGCTAAAAATCTTTTCTTCTGATTGAAAAAAACCCCATAGAAAATTACAAGTTTTTTTATATACTAAAAACAACTACATAAAACAACTGTTACTACAATGTAGTATTTTTTGCATTTATTTTTTAAAACGACTACAAAAAATAGTTGTTTAAGATTTTTCATACTAAAACAACTGAAGTTGTAGTTGAAAACAACAACTACCCAGGCAGAAAAATACACACGGGCCAGATCTGGCGAAGTACCTAATAAGGTAGAATTAATACTGGCAAAGTAACTTCTTTTTGGGTTTTAAGTACTTGCTTAGATGCTAAATGATAACACCATTTAGTAGTGGCAAAGTACTTTTAAAAGCGCTTTCCGTGTACTTTAAAAAGTACTATCCGGGAATTTTTAAAATAGCTTTTTAACTAAAACAATCCATTACAAAATTAAAAATGTATTTAATAAAATATTTTTTTATTTAATAATTTGTACATTAGAAATCTTTTTTTATTAATTTTTTCTATTTTAAGGCCTCTGTTCTGTCTTTCACAACTTTTCAATTCAAATGAAATGTTCCAAATCACATAAAATCGAGTTCCGTGTTTTGTTGTTCACGTTTTAGTTTAATGTTGAAATAAAATAACAAATATTTAAAAAATTATAAGGAATAAAAAGCAATCGTTTTACTTTCACCAAACTTTATTTATGTAAAACAAAAAAGAATTTCGGAAGTGAAATCAAGAACACCAAAAAAATTAGAAAATTTTCATTTTCACATTTTTTATGTGAATTACTTTTTTTGGAACGGCGGCCTAAATAAATTATATCCCAGCAAAAAATAAATGAAGTGGTTCAAAAAGAATTAGTAGTTTCACTACATATAAAGTAGCGATAGGTGCCGAACTTCATATTCCGTAGGAAGTACTTTTAAAATCACTTCCAAAAATGCTACAAAATAACAATAAAAACATCTTTCACCAGTTCTTTGCTTAATGATTTTGAAGTACCTTTTTCATATGTTCTTTGGAATCAAATCACCACAACATATGAACTTCTTTTTCAACTGAAAAAATTGGAATGAGGGTGATACACAAAGTATGCAATTTTTTCTACGTCCAGCTTCAAATAGATTTAGGTTTTGCAAAAATGGTGACAAAATTTGGTAATGGCATTTCATTTCTCTTTATTTAGAGCTTAAAAAACAGAAAAAAACGAAAATCGATTATTGGTAAATTCTTTAAATTTCATATCTTATATCAAAAAAAGTTGGTCCTAAGTTAAATAAATACATTTACGAACTAAAGCGGGCGTTGCTGCATCACATTATTAAAGATTGTTTAAGCTTTTTAGAAAATTGAGGTATAGGCTTGTGGTCAAACAAACTTGTGAATCAATTCGCCGTGAATTTTTATAGTTTTGTGATCTCTAAAATTGCTCCCTTTTTTTAATTCGAAGTATATACGTTAGATTATCAATAAAATTAATTTTTCTATCACGTGAGGTTTTTAAGATATTCGCGTTTTAATATTGAAATATTTGGGTCTCCTCTGTAACGTATTCTTAAGTTGCTCAAACACAGAAGAACTCGATTTGGTAAAAATAAGGCATCTTTATTCCAAATCTGGCATCCAAATTTTTCTATCGCGTACTGTTTTTGAAATATTGGCGTTTGAAAAACTCAAACTCTACTGTTACGCACTTATATTCTTTATAAATCACACTAAATTTTTCAAACGCGAATATCTCAAAAACAGAACATGCTTGAAAATTGTGGATTGCAGTTTTAGAATCAGGAGGTCCATTTTATATGAAATCAAGTCCTATTTCGTGGAAGCAACGTAAGAATACGTAACAGTGGACCCCTTAAACGGTTTTTTTTACTTTTTAACAGCGAATATCTCAAAAACAGTACGTGCTAGAAAAATTTGGACGGTATATTTGGAAGCAGGAGACCAAAATCTACAAGGACCAGTTAGAAATTTCACTGGAAGGTTTTTGCTGTCGAACAGTGTTTTTAGTGTAAATATTACAAAAAAAAATACTCCTTCAATCAATCTTACAAAAATAAGTGAAAAAAGAACTTCTAATTTAGAAGTTCTAAATCACCAAATAAAAAATGACATAATCACACCCAAAATGCCAAGAAATATGTACTTCTAAAGAAGTGATGAAAAAAGTGCTTCCAAAAGGTCAAGTTATATTAGCATCCGGATCACTATTTCAGAGGTTGTGATAAAAACACTAGTGATGTATGTTATACTTAAGTGTCAATCTTTCGCCACTGAAAAGTGTCGATAAAAAGAACATACTTTGTGTGTCACGCCCATATAAAATTCATCAATGTTTCAGTTGAAGAAGAAGTACATCTGGTTCATAAGTTGTGGTGAATTTTGTAGTGAATGGTAAGCTCTTTTTTTGCTGGGAATATGTACTTCTAAAGAAGTGATAAAAAAAGAGCTTCCAAAAGGTCAAGTTATATAAGCATCCGGATCACTACTTCAGAAGTTGTGATAAAAACACTAGTGATGTATGTTATACTTAAGTGTCAATCTTTCGCCACTGAAAAGTGTCAATAAAAAGAACATACTTTGTGTGTCACGCCCATATAAAATTCATCAATGTTTCAGTTGAAGAAGAAGTACATCTGGTTCATAAGTTGTGGTGAATTTTGTAGTGAATGGTAAGCTCTTTTTTTGCTGGGATATTAATTACACAGCATGACAAAAGTGACCGCTATTAAAGAAAATAAGAGGTATGACCAACATTTCCATCTATTGGAGACATGCTGAGTCGAATGGCGTACTCCAATTTTCGATGCAGGAATATAAAAGAAAGCTCGGAATCGAGAGTTGTATTTTCTTTCGTAAAAATTAATGGTTTTAAAATAAAACCAATTTATCCAGATAACGTATGTTTACTCGACAATGAAAATGTTATTAAAGTTACTGAAATTTTAAATAGAAAGCTGTCTAAATACAAATGTGATGCTATATTTTTGAAAGGTAATATTTTCATTGAATGTAGCGATTTTTTTTAATTCCCACTACTATCAAGAGAAATACGACTCTACAATGTTAAACAAATTTGATAAAAATAACATTGAAATCAGTATCCACTAGTGCCCCCCATTTCCCGGTTCTCGGTATTCCCGGTTCTGGAACCGGTTTCCCGGTTCTAGATATATTACCGGGAATACCGGTATTCCCGGTTCTGATCCTGGTACCGGTTCTCAAAAAACAAAAGAATACTATACCATAAAATATGTAAATTACACCATTTAATCAGTATTTCAGAAAGATTTAGTTGTGTTTGTAAAATTATTTAAAAATCATGTAACTATTTTCTTCATAAATTCATAAAAAAAAATGGAAATGGTGTTTTTCACATGTTTTGTATTTTTTTGCTAAAAGCGAAGAAAAAAATTTATTTATACAAATTTTTACAAAATATGTATACCGGTAGTCCCGGGAATACCGTCAGAACCGGAACCGGGAATACCGGTATTCCCGGGAATAATTCAAGAACCGGGAAACCGGTACCATTTCCCGGTAATACCGAAAACCGGGAATACCGGTATTCCCGGTACTACGGTACTGACCGCAGGCACTAGTATCCACATAGAATCAAAATGTATTCATACTAAATTTGATAATGACACCATTGTCATAACTTTTAAACATAATTGTTTTCAAATAAAATGTTTAAATTTAATTAAATAATTAAAAAAAGATTTCAAATAAATAAACCGCCTTTAGTTTGGTAAAAAAGTACTAGCAAAGTACTTAATTCGGTGAAACCAAGTACTTTACTAAAAAGAGCTTGCTATACAAAAAATAAATTGCTTTGACAGTACTTTTTTTTTGGTACGGTTGGCAATTTCTGGCTGGGTACTTACTATACAAATGACCGGCATGTAGTAACTGCAATAATTTTCTAAACTTTATGGGGTACCAGACAAATATTTTGATGAGTTACAAACGCAATGACAATCTTATAAATCGCCGGTGCGCTAACCAGAACCGCTATGTGTATTTCAAAATTTTTTGAAGACTTTAATAACCGCTAAATTTTGTACTTTCGCGCTGTTTTTTAAAATTCAAATCAATGTAAATAGAAAATTTGCAAATTATTTTAATATTTATGAAAGAAATATTGTTTTAAAGCACCGGGAAAGGTCAAAATAAAGCTGATTTGTAAGACTCTTCAAAAAATTTGAAAAACACAGCGGTTAGGGTTAGCGCACCGACGATATACTCTATTTCACTAACAAGGAAGGTCTTTCAGAGGGCACCCACCGATTGTACTAAAATTTGAATATGGGAATGAGGCCACAAAAATGAGAGTTACCTGTTTTTTTTAGCTGATCTCCAATTTAAAAATGGGCTGCCACCTTATGAAAAAATATGGGATTTCGGGAAAACCCGAATAAAAGCTGAACTAGCAGGAATTTCGCCAAACGCAAAAATACGGGTCAGCTTAATTTTAATAGAGTTTATTATATGTGGTTTTGGCGGTCGTACGTACAGTGACGAGCAAAAGTGTAACAGGGTTCACATTGCTTAGATAATCTGCTCTATATTTTAAACTATACAAGATAAAGTATTGAAGTTTTTTGATAATTTTATTAGTTAATTGATCAGAATTTATAAACATTATCGAAATATGCTGTAAAATTTTTTATAAAAAAAATATAGTAAAAATTCCATAAAAAGGCAAGTGTTACATTATTGCACTCATGATTTTTCTACATAAATCTTTAGGTCAACTTTTATATTTCGCGCATATAGACCCGGATTTTGCAATTTTTTTATAAAACTTAATAAATAACATAAAAATAATTCATTTGTTGAAAAGAAATTTTGGGTAAACATTATTTTTAACTCAAAAGTCCGTCCTTTTTACGTTTTTTGGGGAACCACGCATATTTATCAAGCTAAGAATTTGCAGAAATTATTTTTTTTGAATGGTGTTTATATCAGGCCATAATAGAGACCATTTATAAAAAATTTCGTAAATGGATTGTTGCTTTTGTAATTAGTAAAAAAAAGTTATTGTGTACTGGGGTTGGGTTTCTGGAGGAATTTCAAATATTTTTGCCGAAATTCGACATTTTTAGGCTGAATAAAGGCCAATTTTGCCTCAAGAAGTGTTTTCTTTTAATTCAGCCGTAAATAAATCAACAAGTTATATCACCAGTTGATCATAAATTTTGTTAAGAATGGGTTTATGCCATTTAAAACCACTATCACATTTCGTGGTTTTGGACATTATCCTCGGGGTATTGCCATACACTAAAAAAATTATGTTAGTAAAATCAACTGAAAATGTCAGTTAAAATAACTACTTTGTAAGTTATTTTGGGGTCAACTACTTTTTCAGTTAAATCAACTAACAATGTTAGTTATTTTAACTGACAAAGAACAACTGACTATGTAGTAAAAACTACTTACATTTGTAGTCAAAACAACCAAAATGTAGTAAAAATAAATTAATCAATATAAAATTTTTTTTTTCAAAAAATTTTTCAGAAAAAAAATTTAAGGCCGCTGTTCTAAAAAAAGTAATTCACATAAAAAATGTGAAAATGAAAATTTCCGAATTTTTTTGGTGTTCTACATTTCACATCCGAATTTCTTTTTCGTTTTGATTCACATAAATAAAATTTGGTGAAAGCAAAACGAATGCACTTTTTTCCTTATAATTTTTTAAATTTTAATTATTCGATTTCAACTTCGAATGAAACCGTGATCAACAAAACACTAAACTTGATTTCAGGTGATTCGGAAATTTTCATGTGAATTGAAAAGTTGTGAAAGACAGAACAGAGGCCTAAGACCAAAATTTTTCCAAGTTTTTTTTTTTTTAAAGTTGTGAAAAATCAAAAAAACGAAAATTTATTTCTATTTTTTGGAAAAAAAAACTTTGAAAATTTTTCAGAGATAAAAAAATAAAATTAACTACATTAAATAACTGTTACTACATTACAGTAATTTTTTGTGAGTTGTTCAAAAAAACGACTTAAAATAACTAACAGAAATAGTTGTTTGATATTTTTCATACAAAAACAACTGACTTTGTAGTTGAAAACAACTAACTACTGTAAAATATACAAACAACTAACATGTAGTAACTTACATAATTTTCTGAGTGTAGTGTCAAATTATCGAATCAGAACGCAATCTTTGGAGTTAATTTTTTCAGAAAGAACAAAAATAAATAATAGTGGTATTCAGAGTCTTGCTTGCCAGCCCTGGCACTGGTGGTAAAAGAGCACTTTTTAAAATTACTTTTCAAAATACATGTATTTTTTGAAAGAAGTACTCTTTTGCTACATTGCCAGGGCTGGCAACAAGACTCTGAATACCTCTAATGTTTAATAAAAATAAAGTCTTTTGCTGCTCTTATCATTGGACGAAATTTACTAATTCAATTTAGGTACCCCAAACAATAATTTTAAATAGGGATTTAATAATAACTACATTCTTTATAACTATATTGTCAATCTACTGATGATTTTAATTGACGATATATTTAAGACCGAATATAGAAAAAACATCATCGGCCAGAATTGGCTCGTATTCATCCGAAAAATGTTGAATATCTGCCAAAATATTTGAAATTCCGCCAAAAACCCAAATTGAGTACCCAATAAAATAATTGTATTAATTGCAAAAAAAACAAACACTCAGAAAATTATGTAAGTTACTACATGCTAGTTATTTGTATATTTTACAGTAGTCAGTTGTTTTCAACTACAAAGTTAGTTGTTTTTGTATAAAAAATATCAAACAACTATTTCTGTTAGTTATTTTAAGTCGTTTTTTTGAACAACTAACAAAAAAGTACTGTGATGTAGTAACAGTTATTTAAAGTAGTTAGTTTTATTTTCTTTATATTTAAAAAGTTTTTAAAGTTTTTTTTACAAAAAAAAAATAAATTTTCGTTTTTTTTATTTTCACAACTTTTTGAAAAAAAAAAAAAAAATGGTCTTCAATTTTTTTTTTGAAAATTTTTTTGAAAAAAAAAAATATATATTGATTATTTAATTTTTACTACATTTTAGTTGTTTTGACTACAAATGTTAGTAGTTTTTACTACATAAGTCAGTTGTTTTTTGTCAGTTAAAATAACTAACATTGTTAGTTGATTTAACTGAAAAAGTAGTTGACCCCAAAACAACTTACAAAGTAGTTATTTTAACTGACATTTTCAGTTGATTTTACTAACATAATTTTTTGAGTGAACCACTTATGAATTTGATTATAAATGGGCTCTACTATCGCCGGATATAAACGCCATTTCAAAAAAATAATGTCTGTATATTCTAAGCTTGAGTAATACGTGTGGCTCTCCTAAAATCGTTAAAAGGACGGACTTGTGAGTTAAAAAACATTTTTAGCCAAAATTTCTTTTCAACAAATGAATTATTTTTATGTTATTTATTAAGTTTTATAAAAAAAATTGCAAAATCCGGGTCTATATGCGCGAAATATAAAAGTTGTCCTAAAGATTTATGTAGAAAAATCATGAGTGCAATAATGTAACACTTGCCTTTTGATGGAATTTTTACTATATTTTTTTTATAAAAAATTTTACAGCATATTTCGATAATGTTTATAAATTCTGATCAATTAACTAATAAAATTATCAAAAAACTTCAATACTTTATCTTGTGTAGTTTAAAATATAGAGCAGATTATCTTAGCAATGTGAACCCTGTTACACTTTTGCTCGTCACTGTATATACCTCTTAATATAAACTACCCCAACGTTTTTTTTTTTTAATAAGGACTTAACGAAGCCAAATTTGGACACGACCTATATACCATTGGATAGGCCTTAAAAAAACCTTTCGATCTGTGTAAAATGTTCAAAGAAATGTGAAAAATCTTCAAAAAACGAAAACTTACCGTTTCCCCCTCTCTTTTGACCCGCTAAATGTGAGATTGGGCAGCTAAGAAAAAAACACACTTTTACTTACCTTATCAAATTTTGAATGCTTCAACGAATAAGTTTAGCTTTCCTAAGCATCCATGGTTTATTTTAAAATGAAGGATTTTTATACCCTCCAACCACAGTTTAGGGGGGAGGTATACTCACTTTGTGTATCCGTGTGTAACGCATCGAAATATCGGTCAATGACCCCATAAACAAAACTTGATTTAATTAAAATGTCCATAAAGTTCTCAGTTGAAAAAAACCGTTACATTGCGGGAAAAGTGACCGGTCCTTGATAGGACCGTCATAAAGTGTCATAACTCAAAATATTTGATTTTGCAGAAATCGAGTTTAAAGTTTGCAACTAAAACTGGTTTTCCATAGAATAAGGCCGGTACATTGAAAATGTAAAAAGCATGATATAAAAAATAATTCTGCATCATTAACTAAAAAAAATCACGTTTTTTGAGTTATGACATTAAACACGTAAATGACCGATGTCTTTTTCGGGACTTTTTTAAAACTTGAGCAAAAAAAATTTCCTAAATGATTTTATAATGATTTTCTTAACCTTAAAACTCTTAAAATAAAAAATCTAAACAAATTGTTGTTTCCGGGACATTTTTTTGATTTCAAAATTTTTTTAAAAATTTTTATTTTTTTCTAAAATAATTTTTAACGAAATTCTTTACCCCAAAAATGCAATAAAAAATTGCCTTAAATTTAATTTCGATAGGTGGCGCTGTTGTGGTTATATTCCAATTTGTTGTAGTTATGGTACGATTTGCCTCAAATTCACAAAATAAATTTCTTAAACAACAAAAATCAGTTTGCTTATAAAGTGTGAAAGTTATTAAGAAAATTCTTCATTTCAGTGCAATTTGAAGGCACTTCAGAATGTACGGTGGCTGCGAGCCACAAAATTGGTAGTCAAAAGAATTGTAAGTCAAAAAATTCAAATTTCATTTAGTGTATTTTAAAATTTTTTATTTTTGATTGGGTCGTTGAAAAAATTATTTGATAAATTAATATAAATTATTGGACTGTTTGACCTAAAAATATTTTTGAGAAATTTTCTAAAAAAGGTTCTTCAATAATTTCAATTTCCATTTCGACCCTCGTAGCATAGTTAATATTTACTCAATCTGTACACAATTAAGCTTAAATTAAAGCTTGGTAAATTACCTACACAGCACTTTTTACAAAAATACTTGTTTGATAATTCATAGGCGTATTATTGTATAAATTGTCTAAAATGGATTGCTAACTGATATCAATCAGACGAAATAAGCTGCGTACATAAGTTTCGTCATGGTAAAATTGTGTATGTATGAATGGGTGAAGCTATTTACTGGGGTGAAGCTATTTACCGAACTTGCCCATTGAAAGACCTCCCTGTTAGTTAACAAATAATTTCAAAAATACGAAAAATTTTATCGTGACAATTTGCCTACACTGTCTAAAACAGAACTAATAATTATAATTAGAGTTATGATTTCCATGATTTTATAAATTAAAAATCAAACCTGAAAGTATGCAACAGAAAATTAACTAGTGTCGTTTCTAAAGTATGCAACAGAAAACAGAAAATTAAGAGTTGATTTGCAAATTAAAATATCGAAAATTTATTCCACTTTTAGTTGTTTCTAAAAAAAAACAAATGTATAATGAATTAAGAACATATTTTTTTTTATTAATATGTTGCATACCTTAAGGCTTGATTTTTTATTAGTTATAAATGTATGAAAAGCTCAGGCCTTCTAACAATACAATGAAAAAAATTTAATTAGGTATTTAATTATACAAACATTTGTCCAAATATGTTAAACGGCTTCCATGATGAAAACGTGATGATGATTGTTGTGTAGTGATGAGTTTTTTAAGAAACTATTCAATAAAATTGTATATACGTTTTGTTAAGACTCTAGCTACTTCAAGTTTTTTTGTTAAAAAGAAAATTCATTTTAAATCGTTCGATTATATATAATAGAGCGTATATTTTTTTTTTTTTTTAATGGAGCGGCATTACTATTTTGTTTTAATTTATTAATTAATATTTAAACTTAATAAAGAGAATAATAAAAAATAAAAGTAAAATAAAAAATATAATATGTATAATAAATGTATATTCATTTCTCTTTTTTTGTGTATTCTTTTACGATACGATTATAGATTACGATATACGATATACTTGTAATTAATTTTATGTGTTTAGAACATAAATACAAAGTTACAGATAGGAATTACAAAGGAGGGGAAATAATAGCAAAAAAAAAAGACTAAACGAAATCCAACATAAAACAAAATATTCCAAAATTTTATTAAGCACAAACATTTTTCAATAAAATTTAGACTCCACAAAGAATTAGGCGAAAAAATGGTAGAAATATAATTGCCTGAAAAAAGTTTAAAATTTTTTTTAAATTAAAAATGTTAAACAAAGTCTGATTTTAGAATATTTAATGACTGCAAAAAATAAAAAATGATTTTTTGTTAAGTCATCTATATTTAAAAAAAGACCCGTTTACTTCATATCGTATTGTTTGAATTTTATATCTCAATTTTGTGTTTTCATTTGTGCTGTTAACATCTAAAAATTAACATTTTACTTTAAACAAGAAAAAATGCCAAATACTTTCAAGCGCTCAAAATAGTTCAATTTTCCAAAGAGCCTGAATGTATGCTACATTTTTTTATGTTTGCAGAAATGTAAAATTTACATAATGTTAACAGTATAAACAAAAATGTTTACAAAATTAGGTCATTAAGCTTTTTGACAATTATTTCTTTCTACCTTTACTACTATTAACAAAATGTTTAAACATTTTTTTTCTCGCTATTTTTCTTTTAAACTTTTGGTATTTTTTTTTCGTTTTGTTTGTAATGTATATGTATAATGTGTATGTATGTTTGATTTTGTTTTGGAATTGAACTTAAAATATTATTTACGACAAAAAATTTTTTAAACATGGAATTTTCTTAATAATTTTTTAGGTTTTGTTATTTTAATTCGTAGTTACAGTTAAAAAAACGAATGAAAGCCTACATTCCATAGCCGGGTGGATAGGCCATATTTGGCGCATAACCAGGCGCTGCTGCTGCCGCACCATATTGTTGAGCATACTGTGGTGGTATACCCATTGCAGGACCAGCTGTTATCATTAATTGAGGTTCCATTGTAATAATATTTTTATGTTCTACGGTTTCATCTTCTTTTTCTCGTCGCTGTTCGTTTTGTTCGAGTTTATCCACTTTGGCGGTATATTCACGTATAACCTGAGAGGGAAGAAAGTTTATTATTAATCGGTTCTAAATTTTACTGGCCGATATCAAGATTGCGTTTGGGATCTGACCTCTATTCCTCGATTAACCTTTTGATACTAATTTAGAATCTGTTTTCTAATTTTTTCATCACTTTAGGTTTTTGAGAAAATATAGGTCGAAATCATTAAAAACTTGTTTTTGAGCATTTTTGAGAGCATATAGCGGGTGTAGGCAATGCCGTAAAAACGTAAATGCATTTACCATGGTTAAACCGCTTCAATAATTTTTTTCAAGTTCCCAGCAAAAATAAATCGTGATTTTGTCAGCACAGCTTCTTTTTATGGCATACTGTAGCGCATCCAAAGAACGCTGTTTAGGATGTAGTAAAAGTAAGGGAAACAAATTTTAATTTTTTGTAAATATTTTTTTCTCTAATACTTTTAGTATTACATTTTTTGTTGATAATAAAAATAATACAAAAAAACGCTCTAATTAGCGCTGAAAATACATGTACCAACTAGTGTTTTAAACTGTGACATTGCTTTAGAGAATCATGCATGAATTCAGGTGGTTTAGATGCGCTCCTTGACTCGGGATTCCTTTCCAAAAGCTGCTGACAGTTCAGCAAATTTCTGCTGGGTAACATTGTGGCAAAATAATGTTAATTTATCTTGAAAATGCGCAAATATGAAATCCATATTCGGAATCAGCATCGAAAAGTTAATCAAAAACTAGTGTTCAGATCCAAAAGCATCCAAACATTTCTCAAATGTCGTCTAGTGTAGGGGGTTAGTTAAAAAAAATACTTACTTGAATCATATAAGGCATGGCAAAGTCCATAATATTGTGTTTCCATGCAAGTTCTAATATAACATCGGGTCTTAACAAATCGTAGCACTAGAAAATAATAAAAAAAACGGAATTATATTAAATTGCAATTTATATTAAATACAAAAGTTAAAAATTCGGCTGTGCCAAATCTTTAATACACTTCAACACGTAAAAAAATAAAAAAAAACGGGCGTTTTTTTTTTGTGGGGTGGCACAGATCATTAGGGGTCACTTTTCCCCCTCGCGGCTTATGTTATCAAATACATTTATTATGCTTTTTGCACCAAATTCATATTATGTTACCATTATTTAAATAATTTTTTAATATCGACGCCCACAAAAGGGGGCGGACCGAAAAAAAAAACCTTTTCTAGTCTAAGTACAGATCTAAGAAATTTTTCCAACACCAAAATGTTTTATTTGTTCAACAAAAGTATAATAAAGCCTGTAAAAAGGATGTTTATTTAAAGGTTGTGTTTATTTTTTTTATTTAGCACACTTATTTTGCACTGTATCCAGTGTTGCCATATATTTTTTTGAAAAATCTTTTTATTTCTGAAAAAAAATCTTTTTTTTGTGAAAAAAAAATCTTTTTTTTGTGAAAAAAATCTTTTTTTTTTTACAAAAGTATTGAAATAATTAAAAATAAAGGCAAATTTATGTATTTTCAATTCAATTTTTATATCAAGTGTAAAAAAAAAATAAAAAACAACCCAGCGTTCATTTGGAGCTAGAAAATAGCTAAAAGAGTCCTAAGACGCTCAGAATAATAATAATATGAGTTTTTTTCCCGTTCAAAATGTTCCCTTTTTCTGAGCGCTCTTAAAATATAATAGTAATAATAAATTTGATCCAATGATCAGTTTTTTTTAAAATCGACCAACTGTTTAGTGGGAATCGAACCCACGACGCCCTGTTTCATAGGCTAGCACGCTACCATTTAAATACGCTACCGTATTTAATTGTAACCGTTTACATAGACTGAAGGACGGACACGATAAGTCAACTCAAATAGTGATTCTGAATCGGTCGGTATACTAAAAGGTTGGTCTAGGACCAATTTTTCGGGTATTTATAAAAAAAAAAACTGATGCTTTTTGTATTTTTTAACTAATTAAGAAAAACTTGAAAAAACTTCATTATTTTCCAAAAACCTTGTTTTTTTAGAAAAAATCTTGAAATCTTTTTAGCACTTCAAAAAACTTGCGAAAAAAGGGAAATCTTGATATATGGCAACACTGACTGTATCGAGTCTTCCACAGACAGACAGACGGACGGACGGACGGACGAACATAGCTAGAATGTCTTTGACTCGATCACTGTTTAATAATATATATCGAGGGCCTATATGCAAAGCTCTCTATCTTCCATTTTCACGAAAATGATTTTTTAATGGCAAAATATTCAGTAAAACGGCCCTCAGTAAACGGCCTGTAGTAAAAACCATCTATCTTTTCAAACAAGAAAATAAAAACTTCGCATTTTTCTGGGCAGTCTAGTACACATATATTCTGAGGTTTGCTTTAAGTGGAGGGTATAAAAATATATATTTTATTTAACATCTTAATGTTAACTTGCAGATCTTAACAGGACGTTCTGAAGTTTTCAAAAAATCCTATTATCTGTAATATTAGAATTTTCTAGAAAATCTAATTATGTTTGTGTTATATTAGAAATTTCTAAAAAATCTAATTATGTATATGAAATGAAGTAAATCGAATGTTTAAAATTTCAAAAATCTAATTAAAAATAAATTTTACAAATCAAAACCTAATTAATTACATATTTTAGAAATAATCCTTTAGCATTATCAAAGAGAACATTATTACAAAAATATTTTTAAAATGTTATTTAATTAATTTCATTAATTTCAACTTACTTGGAATAAACAGGCAGCAAAACAATCAAAAGCATTACGTTCGAGGAACCAAGCCAGCAGTTCTTCAGCAATTTCCTGTTTACCAGATTCGGCAGCATATTCCATAGCATCCTTATACAAACGATCTTTTTTACATAATTCAACTGATTGTTTCCAGCGGTTGTTGCCTGAAAAATAAAGAAAATTGAATAGTTAACGTTTTTATACGGAATTCTTCTGTGGAAAAACACGGAAAAGCAAATAACAAGGCAATTTCTGCACCATTTACAGATAAAATTCGAAAAAATCAATTACATGCAATACGAAGATTCTACTTGTAATTCGAAAATTCCATTTGTAATTCAAAGATTTTACATGTAATTCGAAAATTCTATTTGTAATTCAAATATTTCATTTATAATTCGAATGTTTTATCTGCAATTCGAAAATTAAAAATTTAAATTCGAAAATTCCAATTGTAATTCGGAAATTCCAATTGTAATTCGAAAAATATCAATTGAATTTTAATTGATCTTTTTCGAATTGCAATTGAAGTGAATTTTCATTGATCTTTTTTGAATTTCAATTGGAATCTGCGAATTCCTTTTGAATTACAAGTAGTATATTTAAATTACAAATGGAATCTTTGAATTACAAGTAGAATCTTCGAATAAAATGGAATCTTCGAATTACAAGTAGAATTAAAATTTTTTTTTTTTTTCAAATTACATATGTAACTAGTGTAGAGACTTTCTTTGAAAAAAAAATCTTTAAGATAGTATCAAATTAACTGCTGTATCTTTAATTCAACAGAAAATTTCCCAATTTTGGTTAATGTCATTGGAATTTTATTAAATGTTGTTTTGATTTACTTACCTTTGTACAAATAAGCAGCAATACGTCTAAATTCAGTTAATTCATGTTTCTCCAATTTCTGTGCCAATGCAATAGTATCGAAATTATCAAAACCATCTATAGAATTGCGTAGCCCTTGGTAATCTTCTTCTTCGATTAACAAACCATTCAAAGCCTCATTGATGGCCTTATTATTGAGAGACTGCACTGAACGTAAATATGGTTTAACCAAAGCCAAATGACCCGTTTTCGAAAAGAATGTCACCGATCGTGTATGATCCATACGTGGGGCCAATACTAACAGCATATCGTTGAGTAGCAAGGGTTTAAAGTCCAAATAGAATTGTATAGCCTTGTAGTACAGCTCAATGTTGGCAACCTTTGTGATAATATCTTTGAAGTGACCTTCACGCCAGGCTTCGGTGGGATGAGCCATCATAGCAATTACAGCGTTATCGTACTCCTCGTATTTATCATAAAGGAATACCAACTCAGACCATAAGTGGGCCGACTCAGCCGCACGTAATACTTTGGGTATATTGACACGAGACCAGAACAACTCCAAATGTTCACGCATTTTCGAAGGTTTGAATTTCGAATAGAGTATAGCCAATTCGGTAAACATACCCATATGGGCTCTTTCGAGACCCAAAGCCGATTCAAGGAGAGCTATCAATTCCTCAAAGTAACCACGATCCTGGTAATAGTTAATTAAATCTTCCAGCTCATCGGCATGGACTACAATATGTAAGCCACACATTTGAGCCAAACGGAATTCTTCAGCATCTACACAAGCAAAACATACTTCTTTCCAAGTACGTGTGGAGTTAGCCTTACGGGCTGAGTCGACAGCACCTTGGAATTCTTTGAGATATACCAGTGTTATGGCCAAACGAGCAAAGTTGCTAACATTGTTGTACAACAATTTGGCAGCATCATACATGCCATCATTGAAACATCTATCACCAATCTTTTGAATGTCGGCATGATTGGGTCCGGAGATAAATTCTTCCAAATCGGCTAAACGGCCAGTGCGTGCATAAGCATAAATTAATTCGGATTCTATATAAGATTCTCTAGCCTTCTTACGGGCCATTTGCAAGTAACGCACCAAATCTTCCCAAGAATCGGACTGTGAGGCTACGTTAACTACATCCATGTAGGCGCTGGGATCATCGGCCTTAATATACGAGTCAATAGCTTCCTTAACCAAACCCTTATCCAATTGAGCCTTAGCTAATTGCGACCAAACGGCCGGTTCATTGCAGCGTTCAGCAAATTCATAGGCTCTCTCAAGATTATTAACCTGTTCAATCAATACCTGAATGGCCGAGGTGTTAACGTCAAATTTCTTAAAGATAGCAAAAGCCTCCTCGTACAATTGATTCGATATGGCAATATTGGCTATATCTGGGGCATCATAATTATCCAAACGATTAATGTAATCCATAACACGGGTACGATCTGCTTTGATGGCAGTCAAAATCAAAAGATTTTGCAAATTACGATGATCGGAGAACACTGAGGAGTCCAAGATAATCTTCTCCAAGAGCTCAATCAATTCATTGGGTAAATCGGCGGTCATAAAAGCCTTAACAGTGACAGATATATCATCAGGATCTTGAGTTTCGGACAATGCAGTTTGTACAACTTGATCGATAAGTTGTCTTTTGTAGGGATTAGCTTCAGCCAATACCTCAGCCCAAAGTTCAGCATCACGTCTTCTTACCAAATAACGGGCCTCACTCTTGAATAGAGAATTTTCATTGCATACTGCTATCAATTCACGATCACACTGTCCCCGTTCGTAGGCCACACAGGCCAAATGAGGATCACGCTTCTCGCAGTAACGTCCCACAACACGACTATCATAATATTGATTTTCCTTAAGGAATCTTTCAGGGTTATTATTCGAATCAATATAAATCTTGGCCAAGGCATTATGCGTGGCTGGTTCAATGCAGCCCTCATGTACGCGTGACTCCAACCAGGGTAACAACAATTTCAAACGATTACGTTTTTCAACTTCCTCAACCAATTCGTCGGTAGAGAATTGACCCTTAACTACCAAAATCAAATTTTTGATAATATCCTCCGAGCAATCAACATCCAAGAGACCACCTACCACCACGGGCAAACGTGAAGGATTGACTTTTTGCACATAAATCTCAATATACTTTTGCAAATTATTACGATACAAATACAACACTAAATCATGGACAAAATCAAAACGATCGCAGACAATAATCAATGGCAATTGATCAGTTAATTTGGCTTCTTTTAGGAAATTCTTAACACGTTCAGCATTATAACAGTTCGATTCTCGGCATATGCGTTCAACTTCTTTAATTTGATTTGTCTTACAGGCTGCTTGTATATACTTGAAATGAACCTCTGGATCTTGCGAGTAATTGACAATCGATCCTAAGAAATAGAATAGACCCTCATAGGATTTAAAGCTTTCAAAGAGATCAATCAAAGCTTTAGTGGTCAATTGTTCATGATATTTGGTGGCAATTTGTACACAAATCTGTAAATTTTGTCTAATATTGGCGGTCAACATAGCTTTTAAGCATTCCAAAGAATCTTCCACCGAGAGGGTACCAAAGAAACCTACTAACCAGTCGGCATTTAAAAGATGAGTATGCACCACAGCTCTTTTGATATCATACAAATCGGTGTAGTGTTCCAAAGCACGTTGCAACAAACCAGCCTTTTCACACAATTGTGCAATGTGTGCCCGATCGTAGTGGGTAAACATAGCATTACCCAAAATGGCATCAGCCACTTGTGGAGCCGATATCAAATTCATTTCCAACAGGCGTGTTTGCAAAGCTCCTTCATTTGGACGATTATGTTTCAATGCATCCAATAGGAAAGCAGTACATTGTTGAACCATAGAATGTTCCATGAATATATCAACAATTTGATTTATATCGGCCAATGGCTCTTCTTCGGCTACCAGCATAGAAGCAAAACTAGCTCCCTGTTCGGGATTGGTACGCATCACGGATCTAAGCAAGAATATATAGTCGGGAGTATAGTTCACCTTTTTGGCATACAGAACTATCTTTTGGAATTGTCCCGTTTCAGCAAAACATTGTATAACCTTATTCGGCACATTGGCTCTTAAATAGATGGATAACGCCAAAGTGAGATCGGAAGTTTTGACCAAATCCCCTAATTCTTCGCTGCATTCAAGTTTTTCTTCCTTTAACCATTTCTCACATAACTGTTTTTTACCTTGCAACAGTACGGGGCGGCATAATTCCAAAGATTCATATTTATTCAATTTACCCTGATCTAATAAAATACCAAAATATTGCAATAGAGGCGGTGTTGTAGAACCAGCAGGAGTCTGAACTTGTTGGAAACGTTGTATTGTCTGGGGAGTACGTAAAATACCCTTGGGAGCTAAAGCTGCCACCTTCGCAGCCTCGGCATATTGTCCAGCCGTAAATAACTTGTTGAACTTCCTAACAAACAATTCCTCAGCCCCGGAGAGATTATTGCGTACGGCCATGCGTAAAGCCAAATCAGGATTTTGTAATACCGTATTGATATAGGGTATAATCTGTTCTTCATCCACTGTCACCGATAATACTTGACCTTTACGATTTACCCCGATAATACCACCACTCGATTCATGGGGAGCCGTAACGAATATAGTATCAGCCGATATACGATTCATGTAAATGCATGTACCCGTTTCCATATCATAAAGATGAATATAACCATATTTGGTGATCAAATAAATCGTATCATATTTAGAGGAAACTTGCATTGCTACGGGGAAATCACTTTGTGCTTCGGGTGGGAAAAATACATCCACAGATTTCTTAACAAATGGTTGATTACCAGTTGGTGGAGCACCTACTTCAATAATATGCAATTTACCACCGGTAGCAGTACGTACAGCAAAACAGAACAAGGTTGAAGGTTCCTTATTGCCTTCCATTTTAAACGAAGCAAAAGCGGCGGCATGACCTAAAGAAAAAAAAACAAAGGGAAGATAAAAAAATACCATCGTAAGTAATAAATTTGTTATTAGCAAAAACAACTCAACCGCAAAAAACACCATATATTTTTAAAAAATTTTGGAATTTTGCAAACAAACAAAAAAGAAGAGAAAAAGAAAAATGGATAAATTAAGTTAATATCAGCAAGATTTATTATAAATATAAATATTCGCATTTAAATTTTTAACGAAACAAACCAAAATCCAGAATATCTTACTTTGTTTTTACTATTGAAACATCATGAACTTTGGGCAAATGTTAAATAAAACTATTTTTGGATTGAGCAAAATTTACAATGGCTAGTGTATTTGAACGAAAAATTAATTACGATACTATTTGTATTTTTAGGTTAGGTAGAATGTACCAAAATGTTCTAGGTGTCCTTACTTTTTCGTGCATAACTTTTGAACTGCAGAACGGATATGGCTCAAACGCTATATCAAACTTCTCGAAGCATCAACAAAGAGATAAATAAAATCTATTCCGTGCCACATTTTGGCCAGGATCGTAATTTTAACAGACTGACGTGCATCGCCCAAAAAAAGTCTATGTTCAAAATTTTTTACACATTTTGGGGATTATAAGAGATTCACTTGTTCTTGTGATTATTGCCGTCAGACTGTAATTGTCTCCACAAATTGTCTCTTATCCAATCAATACGAAATCAACCAAATATTGTAATTTTTTACAAATTTTTTCATTTACCGTACTCTTTTTGCAATAGGATTCCACACTATTTTTTTTTTTACTTAATTCTATTCTTATACAAATATTATAAAAGAAAAATCAATTCATCAACAACTTACCTTCAATAGCCTGCGATACTTTACGTTCCACCGAATATAATTGCATAGCACCGGCTACACGATTTGGCAAAGCCGAAATACCAACCAACAATAACCATTGTTGATTTGGATTACAACGATAATTAATGATTTGGCAACCATTTAATGAGGAATGTCTATCGAACATTTTAAGGGGCGTCGAATCACCCTCCATAGACCAATGATAAACAGAGGTTTCTGTGACCAAAGCTAAGGTATTCAAAGAAATCCATTTCCAAAAGACTACGTCTTCGGTCATGGTATGAGCTTTCATTTTTGATTTCATTTCGATATTAAAAATTTGTAAAGTTTTTTGCGCTGTAAATAAAAAAATATAAAAAAATTAATTTTAAATTTCAAAATTAGTAGTTTTCATCCCTTAAAAGAAAACTTACCTTTAAGTGCAATAACTTTACTAGCTGGATTCATAATAGCTGAATCGGCTGAAATTGGACGTCTAGTTGGATTAGCGGTGTCATTCATATCGATAATGACCACTTGTGCGGTATCATTAACTTTTTCACGGACACAAATGAATTTGTCAGACTCCATGGTAAGAGTACTGAACGATATCGAATTGATATTAATACCGACATTTGTGAGCTAAATAGAAAAAGAGGTAAAAATTAAACAATTTATAATGAATTGTGTTAAGTTACGGGTTTCAATAGACAAAAACTCATATTTTTTTTAATTAAATATGCTTTACACCATTTACAGGTGTAATTTGAAAAATATCATTTGTAATTCAAAAATTCTACTTATAACTTAAAGATTTAATTTGTAGTTCAAAGCTTAAATTTGTAATTCATAGATTCTACTTGTAATTCGAAGATTCTTCTTATTATTTAAAAATTTTATATGTAATTCGAAGATTTTTCTGTATGACGAACGATAGACGAACGTCAAAATTTTGCATGTATTTCGTTTTTGTTACAATAACAAATTACATGCAAAATTTTGACGTTCGTCTATCGTTCGTCATACAGAAACTGGGGGATAATTGTAAATAAATATAATTCCAATTGCAATTTAAAGATTCCAATTGTTATTCAAAAAATATTAGAATTTCAATTGATCTTTTTCGAGTTGGGATTTTTTAATTAAAATTGCAATTTTCGAATTACAAATGAAACATTCGAATTACAAGTTGAATTACATCTGTAAATGGTGTAGAAAATATATTGATAATAGTTAACACCCCTTAAATGATGATAAAATTTATAAAAAAAAATGCCATCACATAAATTTAAACCTTGCAATATTTTAAATAAATATGTTGTGTTTTTAATGTAATAACAATTAAAGTTTTTGTTTAAAAAAATTTACAGCCAAAAGATATGAACATATTTGTTAATACAGAAAAGAAATGGTTTGGATAACAATTCTACATTAAAATGTATGAAATTCAGATCCCGGTTAAAAATGAAATATATATGATCATATATGATGATATATGGATCATATATGGATTTATATAACCATATATTATCATATATGCCTCCATATATGTTCATGTATGATGAGATCCGTAAATTGGCCCAATATGAGCTCATATCGGGTCAATTTACGGATCTGATCATATATAAAAATATATGGAGGCATATATGATAATATATGGTTATATAAATCCATATATGATCCATATATCTTCATATATGATCATATATATTTCATTTTTACCCGGGATAATAAAAGTTTTTATTTTTAGTTTTCCAGTTGGAAATTTAAGTATTTTTGCGTTTTTTTAATTATAATCCTTAAGGGGGCCATACACGATACTGCATGATGTACAATTGGCTGGATGAAAACGTGATTTTGATCGTGTATGGGCTGGTTGGACGACCATTACAAAAACAAAATGCACATGTCTATCCAGCAAGCTGTACAACGAGACTGCAAGTGTATGGGCACCTTTAAAGTATGCTTTTAAAAAAAAAAAATTAAATAATTACCCCCAGTTTCTGTAACGCGAACGTTGTTCGTCTGCTACGAATTTGCATGTATTTTGTTTTTGTTACAATAACAAAATACATGGAAATTCGTCGCAGACAAATAACGCGTAATAACAATTAAAGTTTTTGTGTAAAAAAATTTACAATAAAAGCCAAAAGATATGAACAAATTTCTTAATACAGAAAAGAAATGGTTTGGATAACAATTCTACAGTAAAATGTATGTAATTCAGATAATAAGTTTTTATTTTTAGTTTTACAGTTGGAAATTTAAGTATTTTTGCGTTTTTTAAATTATAATCCTTAAAGTATGCTTTAAAAAAAAAAAAACATTAAATAATTACCCCCAGTTTCTGTAACACGAACGTTGTTCGTCTGCTACGAATTTGCATGTATTTTGTTTTTGTTACAATAACAAAATACATGGAAATTCGTCGCAGACAAATGACGCTCGTGTTACAAAAACTGGGGGTTAAAGAGATACCCTTCAAAATGTAAAAAAAAAAATCAGAAAAAAACATTTTGGTAAATAAAATTAGTGAAAGGCAGGTCTCCCCGACTGATACTTCGATTTGTTACACACGGAATGACAAAGTGAGTATACATACTCCCATACTGCGGTTAGAGGAAAAAAAACATTTTTTTGCTAAAATAAAATAAAAATAAATTCTACGAAAAACTGTTTGATTAAATATTTGTGTTACAGATACAGTCATCTTAGGGTTCTATAGTCGAAAAGTCGAAAAGTCGATTAATCGACTTTTTGTATGAAAAAGTCGAAAAGTCGAAATCGACTTTTTTGTTCTAAAAAAGTCGAAAAGTCGACTTTTTCGACTTTTTTCGACTTTTTTTCGACTTTTTTCGAATTTTTTTTTTTGATTTTTTTTACTTTTACCAGATTAAAATAATTTCTTTCTTCTGAAAAAAAAATTCAAATGAGAGCCGAGTTTAATAACAACTGAAGCTATTGGTATTTCCATGTATTTTGTATGTGAAGCAAAAATGTCAATGCCAAATTCATGAGTTAGAAAGTGTTAAGTGCAATATTTACCAATATTTTTGATTATTGTAAACACCTCAATGATAGGGTTCTGTAAACCGAAAGTCGACTCGTTTGCTTTCGAATTCTTCAACCTTTTCCACATTTTCGATTTCTTCGACTTTTTTTAACCTTCATTGGTACCCAACCTTGATAAATAAAATACAATAAAAAAATAGCACCTAAATGCTTACAACAAGTCAAAACTAAACTTTTATTTACAAAAAAGTCGACTTTTTAAATGTTTGAAAAGGTCGAAAAAAATTGAAAAGTCGAAAAAAGTCAAAAAGTCGAAAAAGGTCGAAAAAAGTCGAAAAGTTGAAAAAAGTCGAAAAAAGTCGAAAAGTTGAAAAAAGTTGAAAAAAGTCGAAAAAAGTCGAAAAGTCGAAAAAAGTCGACTTTTTAAAAAGTCGAAAGGTCGAAAAGTCGACTTTTTAAAATTTGAAAAAAGTCGAAAAGTCGAAAAATCGACTTTTTAGAAATTGAAAAAAGTCGAAAAGTCGAAAAGTCGACTTTTTGTTGCGACTATATAACCCTAAGTCATCTCTGTGTGATATTTTGGCCGTACTAGCCATTTCAACAGACATCATTTCATTCATAAAACTTTTGTTTTACAGTCAATCAAAATTTGTGCTTTTTTTTATAAATAGTGAATATTACATATTGAGTTTTTGTTTTGAAAACGGAAAACGTATTGGCTAATAAAAAAGAAAAACACAAAGAATAATCAAGCTGACGCCTGAAATTATAAACAAATTTCAATATGGTCCGACAGGAAAATAAAAACAAACAATAACAACAGCGCAAAAAATGTAAAATGCTTTCTAACAATTTGTGTATATTAAAATTTTATAGTATATTTAATTAATTTTTAGTAATGGTATTCACCTTTCCTGACATTTTCATAATTTTTTTATAAAGAAAATATTTTTTTTTTTTTTAACAGTTAAAAAAAAACAAGTAAAAAAATATAGTCGGCCATGACTGACCATATGATACCCTACACCAGTGTTTTCCAGAATATGGTTCCCAAGTCCAAACATGGACCGATTGTATCTTATCTTTCGTCAGAATTTAATTAGTGTAATTGGCTTTTTTTTGTTGCCAATAGACCGATTTTACTGAATATATTCAGTCGATATATATCGGTCGAAATTTCGATATTGGGTCTAAGTCCAAAAATGCTCCAATTATATTCAGAATTGATAAGGTCACAAAAGTACACGTTTAACATCTACAAATAAAATTTTTTTTCAAATATTTCCTTTTTTTCGTGATTTTTGAGATTTATATGAATATCGAGAGGGTGGTTTGTATGGGGACTACAAGAACAACTGGTCCGATTAATTTAAAATTTGGAATGATGATTTGTAAATACAAAATATGTTTACCTGCTATTATAATACGGTTATTAGAGTCATTTGAGCCAAAATTATGAAGGGACGTTTATATGGGAGCTAAACATGGGCCGATTTTTTCCAATTTCAATAGGCTTCGTCCTTGGCCCAAAGAAAACTTAAGTTTCATATTTCATACAATTCGATTAATAATTGCGAAATGTATCGTGCTCACAATGTTTGCATGGACAGACGGGTGAACGAACAGACTGTCGGATGGACGGACAACGCTAAATCGATTCCGAGTCAATCGGCATACTTAAAGGTGGGTTTAGGACCAATATTTCAGATAGTTGCAAATATCAGCACAAACTCATTATACCATGTACCACAGAGTTGTGTGGGGTACAAAAAATATTGCTGTGTAGATAATTTGACAGAGATTAACGAGGGTCGAACTTAAAAATTAAATTATTGTAATTTTGAAAATACCGTTTTTGAAAAAACATTACATTTGAAATGAATCAGGTGATAATTGTAAAATGCCTAAAGTGTGACACAAAGATGTCTTATGGTCGTCAGCAGGTTAAGTACGTAAATGGGCAAAATCGGACCAGGGGAATAAAGTTTCCTTTAGAACAACCAACCTCGTAAAACCGATTTTTTTGTATTTTTTTACTCAAATAAAATAATTTAATGATAAAAGAAGTTCAAAGTCCTGCACTTGAATCTGAGTATTAGAAAATGTTGTTTTTTGCCATTCTCTTTTGTGAGCATGGATAAAAAAATAGTTAAAATATAAATAAATTTGGATTGTATAAATTATTAGGCACATCCCAAAGTTGTCGTGAATACCCCTATAACGAATAGATTTTTGCAGCCTATGGTATCACAAGACTTTCTACAAACGAAAATGTTTTCAACTGTTTTCTTCAATATTTATGATTCTTAATGCTAATTGCAGACAATAAGTTTATTGCTCTGTTTTTATACCCTTCACTTATTGTTAGTGGTACAGGGTAACATATAGAAATTGTCAATCCGTTTGTAACTTATCGAAATATCGATTCTACACCTTTTCCAATTGAAATTCAGAAAAGATCAATTGTAATTCAGAAATCTCAATTGAAATTCAGAAAAGCACAATTGAAATTCAGAAATCGTAATTGAAATTCAGAAAAGCCCAATTGAAATTCAGAAATCACAATTGAAATTCAGAAAAGCCCAATTGAAATTCAGAAATCACAATTGAAATTCAGAAAAGCCCAATTGAAATTCAGAAATCACAATTGAAATTCAGAAAAGCACAATTGAAATTCAGAAAAGATCAATTGAAATTCAGAAAAGCCCAATTGAAATTCAGAAAAGCACAATTGAAATTCAGAAAAGCCCAATTGAAATTCAGAAAAGCACAATTGAAATTCAGAAAACCCCAATTGAAATTCAGAAAAGCACAATTGAAATTCAGAAAAGCACAATTGAAATTCAGAAATCGTAATTGAAATTCAGAAAAGCCCAATTGAAATTCAGAAAAGCACAATTGAAATTCAGAAATGCCCAATTGAAATTCAGAAAAGCATAATTGTAATTCAGAAATCGTAATTGAAATTCAGAAATCGTAATTGAAATTCAGAAAAACCCAATTGAAATTCAGAAAACCACAATTGAAATTCAGAAAATCACAATTGAAATTCAGAAAAGCCCAATTGAAATTCAGAAAAGCACAATTGAAATTCAGAAAAGCACAATTGAAATTCAGAAAATCACAATTGAAATTCAGAAAATCACAATTGAAATTCAGAAAAGCACAATTGAAATTCAGAAAATCACAATTGAAATTCAGAATAGCCCAATTGAAATTCAGAAAATCACAATTGAAATTCAGAAAAGCCCAATTGAAATTCAGAAAATCACAATTGAAATTCAGAAAAGCCCAATTGAAATTCAGAAATTGTAATTGAAATTCAGAAAAGCCCAATTGAAATTCAGAAAAGCACAATTGAAATTCAGAAAAGCACAATTGAAATTCAGAAAAGCCCAATTGAAATTCAGAAAAGACCAATTGAAATTCAGAAATCGTAATTGAAATTCAGAAAAGCCCAATTGAAATTCAGAAAATCACAATTGAAATTCAGAAAATCACAATTGAAATTCAGAAAAGCCCAATTGAAATTCAGAAAAGCACAATTGAAATTCAGAAAAGCACAATTGAAATTCAGAAAATCACAATTGAAATTCAGAAAATCACAATTGAAATTCAGAAAACCCCAATTGAAATTCAGAAAAACACAATTGAAATTCAGAAAAGATCAATTGAAATTCAGAATATCACAATTGAAATTCAGAAAAGCCCAATTGAAATTCAGAAATCACAATTGAAATTCAGAAATCACAATTGAAATTCAGAAAATGTAAACAAACCAATTATTAGTCACCACTACAAACATAGACACATTATGCAAATGCAGTACAGAAATGTGTATATGAGAGTATCTAACTTTATTCTCTTGCTACGTATTGTAGAGAGCAGACAGACAATACACTCATAAAATGCTTAAGGTAACATTAAGTGAAACTGACTTTTTATTATTTTTCTTTAAAACTAATTTTTCATTAATGCATTTGTCAAGGTAGAGTAAATATTTTTGTTCACTATATTAATTAATTTACAAAAAATAATAAAAATTCAGTTAAACTAAATTTTACCTAAAACATTCTATGAGTGTATTATTGTCTGTCTGCTCTCTACAATACGTAGCAAGAGAATAAATTTAAATACTCTCATAGTTGTACAGCATTTGTTTAATGTGTCTATGTAGTGGTGACTCATAATTGGTTTGTTTACATTTTCTGAATTTCAATTGTGATTTCTGAATTTCAATTGGTCTTTTCTGAATTTCAATTATGATTTCTGAATTTCAATTGCGCTTTTCTGAATTTCAATTGTGATTTTCTGAATTTCAATTGGGCTTTTCTGAATTTCAATTGTGATTTTCTGAATTTCAATTGTGATTTTCTGAATTTCAATTGTGCTTTTCTGAATTTCAATTGTGCTTTTCTGAATTTCAATTGGGCTTTTCTGAATTTCAATTGTGATTTTCTGAATTTCAATTGTGATTTTCTGAATTTCAATTGGGCTTTTCTGAATTTCAATTACGATTTCTGAATTTCAATTGGTCTTTTCTGAATTTCAATTGGGCTTTTCTGAATTTCAACTGTGCTTTTCTGAATTTCAATTGTGCTTTTCTGAATTTCAATTGGGCTTTTCTGAATTTCAATTACGATCTCTGAATTTCAATTGGGCTTTTCTGAATTTCAATTGTGATTTTCTGAATTTCAATTGGGCTTTTCTGAATTTCAATTGTGATTTTCTGAATTTCAATTGGGCTATTCTGAATTTCAATTGTGATTTTCTGAATTTCAATTGTGCTTTTCTGAATTTCAATTGTGATTTTCTGAATTTCAATTGTTATTTTCTGAATTTCAATTGTGCTTTTCTGAATTTCAATTGTCCCTTTCTGAATTTCAATTGGGCTTTTCTGAATTTCAATTGTGCTTTTCTGAATTTCAATTGGGCTTTTCTGAATTTCAATTGTGATTTTCTGAATTTCAATTGTGATTTTCTGAATTTCAATTGGGCTTTTCTGAATTTCAATTACGATTTCTGAATTTCAATTACGATTTCTGAATTTCAATTATGCTTTTCTGAATTTCAATTGGACATTTCTGAATTTCAATTGTGCTTTTCTGAATTTCAATTGGGCTTTTCTGAATTTCAATTACGATTTCTGAATTTCAATTGTGCTTTTCTGAATTTCAATTGTGCTTTTCTGAATTTCAATTGGGGTTTTCTGAATTTCAATTGTGCTTTTCTGAATTTCAATTGGGCTTTTCTGAATTTCAATTGTGCTTTTCTGAATTTCAATTGGGCTTTTCTGAATTTCAATTGATCTTTTCTGAATTTCAATTGTGCTTTTCTGAATTTCAATTGTGATTTCTGAATTTCAATTGGGCTTTTCTGAATTTCAATTGTGATTTCTGAATTTCAATTGGGCTTTTCTGAATTTCAATTATGATTTCTGAATTTCAATTGGGCTATTCTGAATTTCAATTGGGATTTCTGAATTTCAATTGTGATTTCTGAATTACAATTGATCTTTTCTGAATTTCAATTGGAAAAGGTGTAAACCATGCTATCAATTTTTGCCTGTCCGTTGAAATGACGATCACGACCAAAGTAAAAGTTCAAAAATTATGAACGAAAATTTAAGGACACCTCGAAAATTTTGGTACATTCAACATAACCTAAAAAATTATGTTATTATTCGGCTACTGGTGGACATATTTGTGAGCTAAATGGGTATGGAATGGTAGTTTTTTTTTCACAAGAGTTTTTTCGTGGAATTTGTTTTCCTCATAATTTTTTTTTTAATTTTTTTTTAATTTTTTTTCAAAATAGAGTTAGAATTAGATTAAAGAGGCCCTATGCACTGCGACCAGAATGAGCTGTTGTGTATCCTGAAAGGGGTGCCCTAAAAGTTTAAGCTTTAAATAAAGCAGAGAATACTATTTGGTAGAAAGTTCCTAAAGTCAGTTGGATTTATTAAGTGTTCCCCCAGATGTCGAAGCCTTCTACCAGTCAGTCTTGGGCATGTACAAAGAATATGCTCTGCTGTCTCTTCCAGTCAATTTTTTCACAATAATTTTATTTTCTAAGAAAAATTTTTTGAATAGCTTTTTGTAATAGTTTTTACATTTTGGAGGGTATCAATACATTCGGCAAGGCCGAAGTTAATTTATTTACTTGCTTTGTTTGCATTTATTTTCATTTTCATAAAATTTTAATCTTAAAACAAAAAGAAAACCTAAAGGGGCTATAAGAGAGAAATTTTTGTTTTAAATGTTTATTTTATATATATTTTTTTTATTTGTTTCTTATCAGCTTTATTTTTTTATTGTAAATTTCTTTATTTTTATTTAAAAATGCATTTTATTTTTGGTTAATTTTTTTGGTAAAATTGATTATATAAAATTTAAAATTTAAAATTTAAAAACGTTAAAAGTTTATAAACAAAATTAACCTTGAACTTACGTTTTTTTCTTTATATGCTTTTCACAAAGAAAATAGGGGAAATTTTAAAATAGATTTTTGTTTTTAAAATATTTTTAAAAGCCTTTATTTAATGACAGGCATATAAATATAAAAAAAAAAAACAAATGACCGATAGAAATAATTGACTGCAATTATAATTAGGGGTTAATTTGATAAAAAAAAAATAAATTCTAAATTTTAAAAACACTCTAACAGCTTACCCATAGCAATCATACAAAGCTTATGAATTTATTTAATTTTATAAAAACTAACCAAGCCCGCTGGTCCAATTTATTATATTTTTTGAAAATCAAGAGATAATTGTTTTCTTATACCAATGAGCATTGGCGTAAGAAGTAGGGTTATATAGTCGCAACAAAAAGTCGACTTTTCGACTTTTCGACTTTTTTCAATTTCTAAAAAGTCGATTTTTCGACTTTTCGACTTTTTTCAAATTTTAAAAAGTCGACTTTTCGACCTTTCGACTTTTTAAAAAGTCGACTTTTTTCGACTTTTTTCGACTTTTCGACTTTTTCGACTTTCTTCGACTTTTTAACTTTTTTTGACCTTTTCCAACTTTAAAAAGTCGATTTTTTTTGTAAATAAAAGTTTAGTTTTGACTTGTTGTAAGCATTTAGGTGCTATTTTTTTTGGTTGTATTTTATTTATCAAAAATTCGAAGAAATCAAAAATGTGGAAAAGATTGAAAAAATCGAAAGCAAAAGAGTCGACTTTCGATTTATAGAACCCTATCACTGAGGTGTTTACAATAATCAAAAATATTGGTAAATATTGCAGTTAACACTTTCTAACTCATGAATTTGGCATTGACATTTTTTCTTCACATACAAAATACATGGAAACACCAAAAGCTTTAGTTGTTATTAAACTCGGCTCTCATTTGAAATTTATTTCAGAAGAAAGAAATTATTTTCATTTAGCAAAAGTAAAAAGTCGAAAAAAAGTCGAAAAAGTCGAAAGCAAAAGTCGACTTTTCGACTTTTTAATAACAAAAAAGTCGATTTCGACTTTTCGACTTTTTCATACAAAAAGTCGATTAATCGACTTTTTGACTTTTCGACTATAGAACCCTAGTAGGAAGCCAACATTTCTGGGGGGGGCTAAAGCCCCCCCAGATTTTTTGAATTTTTGTTTTTTTTTTTTAATAGAAAACCCCAGACCTATTTCTGAAGCGTTCCCTTCATCATGTGTCTAGGTGTCCTAGAAACGAATGGCCTCCGAAAGCGGTTTAAATTTCATATTTTTTTTAAACAAATTTTGATTCTGAAGATTTTTAGGAAATTTAGAACTCCCAGATATGTTATGAAAATGAAAGATTTTTAATGTTTTTCCTATAGTAAAATCATTAGATTACTATGATTTTTTTCAAGAAAAAGTTCTAATGATTGCAAATGTTGATGATTATAAGTCAAAATTTTCATATTCTTTCTTCCAATAACTTTTGTCTATAAAAAACCACTTAGAATTTATAAACTTTTTTAAATCAAAGAACTTAAAATGTTTTCCTGAAGTTAAAATCCTAAGATTCGGTGAAGTTTTTATTACTGACAAAAACATCAGATTCATATAAAAACTTTTTGCAATAATTCAGACTATTTTTCAATGGGAAAAACTATTAGATCTAATATAATAATCATTACGAGTCCTTAAGACTCGTAGAATAATCATAACGAGTCCTAAAGACTCATTATCAGGGAAACCAAAAATATGCAGTATCATGTTTTTTCCTGTGCATTTTATTGATAAATGGGTAAGGTATTTATCCGTTTCAGAAGTTTATAAGAAATCTGGCATCGATTTGTTAGAGCATATTTTTGCATATTTTAGCCTTAAGAGCATATTTTTGCATTTTTTAGTTTTAAGAGCATATTTTAGCATAAGAGCATATTTTTAGAGCATATTTTCAATTTTTAGAGCATTTTTCCACTTTTTAGAGCATTTTTTTACATTTTTAGAGCATTTTTTAAAATTTTTAGAGCATTTTTTTTCAATTTTTAGAGCATTCTTTTTAGAATTTTTTTATGACACCATTTATTTTAAAATTTTTTATCCAACAAGAATGATTTTTTTCAACAATTTCGGAATTGTGACGATTCATATCGGTATATGAAACCATGTTTTCTTTATATTCTGCAACTTGGTAGAAAATATTAAATATTAACGGTATTTGGAGGGTCTATTCTCTAACAAATTGTAAAAAACACCGCAAAAAAAGGTATATAATTTTTTTTAAGAGCATATTTTTATTGTTTTTAGAGCATATTTTCCGTTTTTAAGGGCATTTTTTAAGCGCATAAAACGTGTTTTTTAGAGCATATTTTTGGTTTCCCTGCTCATTATTATTATTATTTATTGTTGCAAAAATTAATGAAATCATTAAATTATTAAAAAAAATTGTGAATGATTAAAATTCTGGGGGGGGGGCTATCTACGCCAATGCCAATGAGTCGAGTGTATTTCAACATTTTTAAAAACATTTCGAAAACCATATGTAATATCATTTTCCTTTGAGCCTAAAAGTATGCATTCATTTTTTAAACAAAACATCTAATACCGATCTACTCAGTGAAAGCGTGACAATTGGCCTTTACTAGTTTTTACTTGAACTACGAACAGAGTACCAATCTTAAATAGATATTGTAATTCAAAGCATTAAATTTGGCTAACATATATCTCTTAAGACGGTAGTAAAAGGGTTAATTAACATTATAAAAAGCCGGCTTTTATTCATTTCTCTTTTGTGCTTTCTTAGTATTCATTTATAATTTGTTAATCATGATTATTCTGAGTCTTCTTTAACCTCAATTTTCATTCAATTGAAAACTGGTTTTGAAAAAATATTATCAAGTGAATGACGTTATTTATAAAAACAACAACAATTTATTTACAAGAGAATTATGAGTACTTTGAAAATATTAAGTACTCTTCTATTTGCAATTTGTATTTGATTGAAGAAAATTATAAATCATAATTTTTGTATTAATATGAATATGGAGAAACCGAAAAAGTGTACTAATACAACAATTATTATGACTAATTCAATTATGCAAAGGGATCATAATTTTATTAAGAAATCTTTAAAAAATCTTGAAACTGACCTAAAAAGTATTATTATGTTCATAAAATGCAAGACAGAGCTTAAAAAGTAGTAATTCGAAATCAAAAAGTACTCACAAGGGAAGTCTCCTTGGTGTCACCCGCCTATCTTTATGGAATTTGTATTATTTTGTAGAGCAGTGAAAATTAATGAAGAAGTATTTTTTTAGCGTCCCAAATTCATATTTAGGGGATGCAAATGAGGGGGGAAGAAACGGCAAATTTTCAGTTTTATTCCTTTATCTCCTATATTATGGAAAGCAACCTAGATATGTTACATACCAAATGAAAGGTCTTTAAAATGCCTATCTAGTTGTGTAAAGAACATTTAATTTAAACATGCACAAATTTTCGACATATTTAGTAAAATACCAAAATGTTACGACATTTTTTTAACACGTCGAAAAATTTTGTACTTTTTGACTCGTTACTATCCCCACGTAATAGGTATTTTAAATACCATTAATTTGATACCAAATATGCCTACCCGAGTAAAAATTTTTATATATAATTATATATAATTTTATATAACCCACCTTTATCAAATTATATATAATTTGATAAAATTATATATAATTATATCCAGGAATTGGTGGATAAAATTTTATAAAATTATATAAAATTATATGAAATTATATCAAATTATATAAAATTAGATATAATTTGATAAAATTAGATCCGAAAAAGTTTTTTATCAAATTTTATCAAATTTGATATAATTTTATATAAAAATATATAATTTTATGTAAAAAGATATAAAGTAACCCACGCATAATTTAATAAAATATTATCCTAATTTGTATAGAAACGTTGATTTTGTGTGTTTTTTTAATTTATTAGAAACATAAATACATCGTATTTACAGTAAATTGTAAAATAAATAACAATTATTTATAAAAAACAATTCAAAAGTTATATAATTGCAATAATTATCGAATTAAAAAAAAAAAAAACATTAGCAATTATATAAAAAAGCACATAAATCAGATTTTATTGAAGTGTTCTTTTGGTTTCACCCACATCTACTCAGCCCCTTTCGGTGCTTTTTTTGCGGAATCTAGAAAAAATAAAAAATGTGCATATATTATATTCTGCACATAAAAGCACATGTGTACATATTTAAATTACCTTTATTTGCTGATCTGACATTCAAATTTTGTTTGGCCGGCTGGATTGGACTTTTCTTTCCTTGGAAACAAGGCGTCTGACCAGTTATGTTGACTTCAGTAAAAACCACTAATTATTCACTTTCCAAGAGGGTCGCTATACCTGATGATCCATATGTTATAATAAAAATAATTTGCGACAATATTTATTTTGTAACCAATATCGACCATCTGAAAAAAAGAAATAAAAAACAATGAGTAACGGTATTGGATAAATGTCGGTTACATAATTTAAATTATTTTGGAAACGTTAATTCCGGCAAAGAGGTTTGAAAAACCAATATTACCGAAAAAGTACAAATGAGATGAAAGTTACTTACACAATGTCCTTCATAATTCTTTTCATCCAATTTCTAACTCTGCTGTTGTTCTTCTAAATAAACACTGCACCTTTAGCGATTTTCTTTCCTGAAACTAGAACAAAAATTATACATATTTGACAATTATATTTAAAATACAATTAAAAAGTTTTCTTACCAGAAGCCATTTCGATTTCAAGAAAAATTAAATTACAAAATTTTAATTTTTTTTGATTGACAATTAAATTTTCAAAAAAAAAACTGTTTTGAAAGTTGACACTAAAAAAAATATTGTTATGAAATTTAAAAAATGCAACACTCAAAACACAATAATTTTTTATTTATTGGTCCAAAAAATATAATTTTAAAAATTGATTCGCAGATCTAAACTTATAAATCAAAGCTTAAACTTAAAAAGCACAACGTATTTGTTTTAATATTTTTGCACACGCTAATTTTGAAAATTATATGTATTTAATTATTTACATATCAATTTTATTTTTTTATGTCGTTCTTCAGAGGTTAGATTAGGCCTTCAAGACGAACTATTTGCCCTTTGGTCCTATTTTGCCCATATACAAACTTAATTAGCATTTGACCATAAGACATATGCGTATAATGTCAGGAGTCTTATTTTTTTTATTTTTGGACTGCATCGTGTCTTATAAAGACGGACGGACTTTCATAGAATTTCTTAAAATCGATCATGGATCAATAATATTGTAGTAGTATATACTTTATGGGGTCCTAGACTGATGATTCGACACGATATACTCACAGAAGTGAGTATACCCCACTACTATTATTGGAAGGTTTTAAAAATGATGCAAGATATCATCAGGGATGTTGTATATAAAATTATATATAATTTTATAAAGCAGATCTAATTATATATAATTATATATAAAAATATTTCAATACAAATAATTTTATATATAATTATATACAATTTGATATAAATTTATATAATTTTATCAAATTATATATAATTATATAAAAGCTTTTTTACTCGGGTATGCTTATTTTAATTAAATAGGTGTAGATCGTGAAAAGGTCAACTCCCCCGCGTAAATCGACAGCCCTAAAAATGAGTTTGGGCCGCTAAAAAAGAATACGTGTCTTAAATAATTTTTGTTCTGAACAATACATATATCCAAATTTTATTAAGAGGGTGACACTATGAAGACTTTTCTTGTAAGTGGAGGTATAAAAAGGTCAATTGTATTTCGAAATAGATTAATTATAATTCGAAAAAGATCAATTATAATTCGAAAAAGATTAATTATAATTCGAAAAAGATCAAATGTAAGTCGAAAAAGATCAATTGTAATTCAAAGATTTAAAAATATCAACTGATTTTTAAATGATCTTTTTCAAATTACAAATGATCTTTTTCGAATTGTAATTAATCTATTTCGAATTACCATTGATCTTTTTTGAATTACAATTAATAATTTTTGATTACAATTGATCTTTTTTGAATTACAATTGATGTTATTCGAATTACAGTTAATCTTTTTATATCCACCAACCACAGTATGGGTCACTCCGGTTGTAACGCATCGAAATATCACTCGGCACAGCAAAATTTATCACTCTCACTTTTTTGAATTGCAATTGATTTTTTTCGAATAACAATTAATCTATTTGAATGACAATTGGAATCTTCGTATTCCAATTAATCGAATAACAATTAGAACTTTCGAATTACAATTGATCTTTTTCAAATAACAATTGGAATTTTCGAATTACAATTGATCTTTTTCGAATTAAAATTAATCTTTTTCAAATAACAATTGGAATTTTCGAATTACAATTGATCTTTTTCGAATTAAAATTGATTCTTTTAAATTACAATTGAAGGGCTTATTGTAAAAACTCGATAAGCAACATTTCATTTTATGGTGATTTTTGCCTTAGAGCTTTTGAAATAATCAGGAAATATAACTTTAGAAAACTTTCGTACTTAAGATACTTGTACGAACGGTTTAAGCTAGACTTCTGCCAAAAATCTGTCTGTGGAACATCAGTAGAACGCAAAGAATACAAAAAAATTAAATTTTGCTTATCAAGTTTTTGCAGTAAGCCCTTCAATTGCTCTTTTTCGAATTACAATTAATCTTTTATAAATTACAATTTATCTTTTACGATTTACATTTGGAATCTTCGAATTACAAATGGTATTTTCAAATTTAAAATTGAATATTTGAATTATAAGGAGAATCTTGGAATTACAGTTGATATTTTTCGAATTACAAGTGATATTTTTCGAATTACAAATTATATTTTTCGAATTGCAAATGGAATCTTTTGAGTAACAAGTAGAATCTTCAAATTACGATTGATTTTTTTCGAATTGCATCTATTATGGTGTAGTCCAGGATTTGTCACCATCGTTCAATTAGCCATGTAAAAGTGGCAGGTCTTGGGGACGTTTTTTTATACAAGATTTTTGTTTTTGCTTACAATTATGAAATTAAAACAAAACAGTAAAAAAAAAAAATATAATTTCATCAATGAAATCTTTGATTTTAAAATTTTATTAATGAAATCTTAGATTTTTGCTAAGTAGAGAATTGGAATAACCCACATTTTTTTTTTGTAGATTTTCATCTTATTCTCTTTTATAAAATCCATATTGTGTAATAATCAGTATGATTTTTTTATTTTATATTTTCTGTCTTGTAGTCAGTTTTATTATTTTCCATTATTATCTTTTTTTTCGTATGGTGTTGTATAGTCTTTGGGTTACATGATACCTACACTATGGTTACTATAACTTATTACACCATCTCCTCTAACGGTTGTTGCTCTACATTTTTTGTGTTTGTTGGCAGCGCATGCGTTTTTTTATTGTATGGTATTATTGTTATTGTAGGTACCAGTTTGTTTTTTCCAACTCCCTCTACATATATTTTTTTTTATATCCTCTATGTTTTCCCTCACCTCCATTTATCGACCCCTATACTGTCTGTTAGCGGTCTTTAGTGTCAATAAAAAAAAATAACGCACTTTCTCTTTTTATTTTTTGCTACTTGATGGTTTGTTTTCAATTAATATTAATTGATAAAGTGAGAAAATTTACTACTTAAAAAACATTGTAGAGTATGTATAACAACAATAAACAAAACATTATTATTTAGTGTTCTTGTCTTGACATTTTAGTTTTTAAATATTAAATATTCTACCATTAAACATGGTATTAGGTCAATCAGAGCATAAAGTCTATGGTGTCGACCTTTATTATTAAATTACATTTTGTTTATTTTCATAATGGTTTTTCTTTATATGTTTTACAGTTTACGTGGAGGAAATGTTAAGGTTTAAATTAAAGATTTTTATCTAAATTTTCAGATTATAAGAATTTTTCTATAAAAAAACACAGGTCCTTCGACATATTTCGTAAAAAAAAATCTTATATTTTCAGATCCGATTTTCATAAATCTTTTATGTGAAAACTTAACGAACCGATTTGCATGAAATTTAAAATATACAGTGAGCGTCAAAAGAAAGTGTACAGGTCTAAAAAAGATGTAATTCCTTAACGAAAAAGTTGGCAATAAAACCCTTTATTATTATTAATCGACAGTCATTTAAAAACACGCTATAAAGGAAATTTTCCAAGCTTTAATTTAAGCTTGATAGCGTCCAGATTGAGCAAATATTAATTGAGATACGAGGGTCGAGCTGAAAAATGAAATTATCTGTAGACATTTTTTAGAAAAATTTTAAAAAATATTTCTAGGTTGATTTTTTTCAAGTTCAAACATTAAAAATTTAAAAAATAGTACAATGGTTTAAATTCAGCTATCAACTCATTTTTCCAATGACCCAAACAAAAGCCAAAATTTTTTTAATGCAGTAAAAAAATATGCATTTTTTTGACCTCAAATTCTTTTGACCACCAATTTTTTGTAAACAAAGAAAATTATTAATTATTTTCATATCTCTTTACTATGCACTTAGGTGTTCTTAAATTAGTAAACAATATAATCTTTTCTTTGTTTACAAAAAATTGGTGGTCAAAAGAATTGGAGGTCAAAAAAATGCATATTTTTTACTGCATTTAAAAAATTTTGATTTTTGTTTGGGTCGTTGGAAAAATGAGTTGATAACTGAATTTAAACTATTGTACTATTTTTTAAATTTTTAATGTTTGAACTTGAAAAAAATCAAATGAGAAATATTTTTTAAAAATTTTCTAAAAACCGTCCACAAAAATTTTCAATTTCCAGCGCGACCCCCGTATCTCATTTAATATTTGCTCAATCTGGACGCTATCAAGCTTAAATTAAAGCTTGGAAAATTTCCTTTATAGCGTGTTTTTAAATGATAGTCCATTGATAATAATAAGGTGTTTTATTGTCATCTTTGTCGTTAACGAATTACATCAATTTAAGACCTGTACACTTTCTTTTGACGCTCACAGTATGTATATAAAAGAGACAATTCTAAGGTTGGGGTGTCGCGGCTTATATCGCCGAAAAAAATCGTTTTTTAGATTTTCAGCCATTTCTTTCTAAGAAATTATATGTGATTTTCATATGAGAAGAAATATTTTTTTTAATAAATTTTATGTGGCATTTATGTGAAGACATACCCCCAGTTTCTGTAATACGAACGCCATTCATCTGCGACGAATTTACATGCATTTTGTTTTTGTTACAATAACAAAATACACACAAATTCGTCACGAACGAATGGCGTTCGTATTACAGAAACTGGGGGATAGACCTACGATATCCGTGTGAATACGAAATAATCTCTATTAAATTTAAGTCGACATGTATTTTTGCTTTAGACGATATTCCTGTTAGTTCGGGAGCTATCGAGGTCCACATTGTTTCATAAGGGCACAACGAAATTTTTAAACACTGATACGTCCGATAAGCCGAGACACACCAACCTTAAAATCGTCTCAATTATATATATTTTAAGTTTCAGGCAAATCGGTTTATAAGGTTTGAGATACTTCCCTTGTTAGAGTAAGTGTCCATCTTTAAACAATCCTCAGTTTCTGAAAAATTTTTTCTATACACAAATTAACAGATTGTAAGAAAAAATTCTATAAAAAATGTTTTTTTAAGCAATTCTCAAATTCTGAACATTTTTTTTCTACAGACTGGCTCACAAGTTGTGAATCACAACTTGGTAAAACGTTGTGTGTTGACAAAGGGGTAAAAGTTCAGGTGTATCAAGTCGGTTAGTAATGTCCTTTCAAAACTTTATCCTTAAATATCATTTTAAAATGTTTAACTAAATATTTTGATAAAGTTTTGAAAGGACATTATTCACATCGTTTTATGGCAAAATAAACACATGGACAAATTAGCGAAGATTCTCATCTTTTATATGCCATTAATAGTGACATTATAAGACGAGCACAAATCCCTATTATAATATTATAAATCTGAGTTTTGGTTTGTCTGTCTGTCTGTTCCGCAATCAGGGGAGAACGGCTGAATCGATTTTCATAAAATTTTCACCACAGATAGCACTAACCGAGGCGAGAACTATAGGCCATAAGAGAAAGCGATCGGAGAAAGCGGCGTAAAATGCCACGCCCCTTTTTATTTTATGTAACGTTATTCTGCCTTTTCCGTATTAACAAGTAAACGGCTAAATTGATTTTAATGAAGTTTTTAACACAGATAGTACTAACCGATTAGGGGGCGTAAAATGCCAAATGCCAAATTTTTACAACAGATAGTACTAACCGAGGCTTAAACTACTGGCAATTAAAGAGGACGATCGGACAAAGGGGCGTAAAACGCCACGCCCCTTTTTATTTTATTAAACGTTGTTTCTGTCTTTTCCGCAATCTCTCTTTAACGGCTCTACCGATTTCCATGAAATTTTAACCACAAATCCTACCAACCGAGTCGAGTCGAGAACTATAGGCCATAAAAAATAGCAATCAGACAATGGGGCGTAAAATGCGACACCCCTTTTTTATTGAACGGTATTTTTGCCTGTTCCTTAATCACGCATAAAGGGCTGAACCGATTTTAATGAAATCTTTATGGCAGATAGTAATCACTGAGGCGGGAGATATGGGTTAAAAAAGAGAGCAATCGGATAAAGGTGCGTAAAATGCCACACCCCTTTTCATTTTATTGAACATAATTATTAATAAAAAAAGAAAAATGTTTTTGTGTTTCAAGCTAAATTGCATTTAATAAGCTAATTTTATCAATATTTCATCGAAAATGTCTAATATTTTACAAAACTATTCCAAACGACGCACAGTGTTGCGTCTTCATGTAAAGAGTGGCCAAAAATATAAGGAGTTAAGTTGGAGCGTTAAAATTTGGAACACTTGTTAAGATCGATAAGATCAAGAAAAATTTTGAATTTGGTCAATATCCGCCCAAGGATTCGTATCCTTCCCATATATCCTGAAATTAAAATACGGCATAAAACGAAAACTAACGCTTTAATCTTCATGTTATTTATTGTAGTTATTACCTATAATGCCATTAATTATTCTCCAAAATTTTGTCCAATTCGGAGCAAGGATACGCCTAGCTCAAAAACGTCCTTTTTAAAATAACGTTCAGAAAAAGGGTAAAAATTGAAGTTATTTCATGAAATTTTGAAAATCCAACTGTTATAATATGCTCAATGTATTTGCCAAAATTTGTGCAAATCGGAACAAGGATACGCCCTCCTCGAAAATGTCCTTTTTTAAAAAAGTCAAGAAAAAGTTCAAAATTCAAATTCCTTCATGAATTTTTGCATCCGCAACACTTAGAATATACCTTAAATCTTAATCAAATGAAAAAATTGAAGCAAGGATGTAACACATAGTATATTAAAAATGTCCTTAAAAAATTTAAAAAAAAGTTTAAAAAATCCTTCGTACTTCATGAAATTCTGTTCTGATAATGTTGAAAATACCTTATTTTAGTATAATTGAAGCAAGGATTATCCCTAACCTATCCTTAGGATATTCTTAGCGCATAAATATCCTTTTTTAAAGACTTGAGAAAATTCAGGAAAATCCTTTGACCTTAAAACTATCAATAATTCACAACATTTTTGCACGTAGTATTTACAATACGTTGAATATTGTTTTTAAGTCTTAGCAGGGATATGCCTATCTCAAAAAGACCGTTATAAAATAAGCAAGTAAAAATATAGTACAACTTACTTCCTCAACAAAATCTTTCTAAATAAAAGTCTGCATCTGTTAATGTACAACTGGTGTCTAGCCAAGCATCTAATTTGTGTCAGGCCTGGATGACAAATAATGGTTCTTAGACCAATTTAAATAAAATTTTAAATTTAACCGACCAATTCATTTTGCATTCCGATTTATTACATGTGTTCCATAACTATTTTTCGCAATACATTTTAAATTATCAAGGACAACCGTTGCAACTTTGTGTTTTCGTTAAAAAAATTTCCAAATTTATATTCGGGTTCCCACAAAAAAAAAATTGATTACAAAAAAAAGTGGAAAAACGTGGATGAGTTCTTTTGTTATTTGTAATCTACATACTTATACCAATATTTTCTGCAAAGAACTAAGCGCGCCAATGAGGGCCACAAAAATGGCTGACTATCAAATATGAAATTTGCAAAATAAATTAGTATTTTCCTTGGAACTCATTTTATAACAGCGTTACTTGCCATATGATTAACTTATGTCAACCAAAACAGCATTATCATACAAGCAACATATCCGACTTAAAACTTCATTACCAATAAGGTCGAATTTTAAATGCAATATAATTATTTAACCGTTACAAGTTCATGTGGATTTCAAAGATTTTAAAACCAAAATATGATATATTTCAAAAAGTTCAACTTTAGAGACATGTAACTTAAAAACTATTAAAGATATCTATAAACTGTTTTGGATTTGTTTTATTTATGATGTTTTCTTAAATAAAATTCATATAACCTTAAGTTTTAGGACATTTAGTTTGACCATTTATGGCCAAGGTCACAACACTGTGCGACGCTAAATTAAATTAAGAAATTTATGGAAGTTAACGTTTCGTTTTTTTCGTTTTGACGCATGTTAACAATCAAAGTTTGCCAACAAAAAAGGCCTTTTAATGAAATTTTTACCACAGGTAGTAATAACCGAGGCGGGAATTATATTAATATGTATATAAAAAAGTTTGTGTCGGATACGTGTTACTAAAACTCAAGTACCGCTGGACCGATTAATATCAAAATTGGACAATATATTAGTTTAGTCTGGAGCCAGGTCTATTTAATCCTGATAGGTGGCGCTGTTGTCGCAATATCAAATTTTTTTGTGTTTATGGTACGATTTGGCTGAAATAGTTTCGTCATGAGAAAATTATGTATTATTACGGACCCGATAGGTGTCCGGCTTCAGCTAGTATTTAAATATTTTACAAAATTTAATCCTTTAAAATCCTTTTTAAACGAAACAGGATCATGAAATAAAAAACTGTAAATAAAAACTGTAATCACGCATAAAGGGCTGAACCGATTTTAATAAAATCTTTTTGGCAGATAGTAATAACTGAGGCGGGAGCTATGGGTTAAAAAAGAGAGCAATCGGACACAGGTAGTAATAACCGAGGCGGGAATTATCTTAATATATAAAAAAGTTTGTGTCGGATACGTGTTACTAAAACTCAAGCACCGCTGGACCGATTAATACCAAAATTGGACAATATATTAGTTTAGTCTGGAGCCAGGTCTCTTTAATCCTGAAAGGTGGCGCTGTTGTCGCAATATCAAAATTTTTTGTGTTTATGGTACGATTTGGCTGAAATAGTTTCGTCATGAGAAAATTATGTATTATTACGGACCCGATAGGTGGCGCTGGGGAGAAGCTATGGCATATGACCAGAATACCGAAATCACTCCCAGCATAATAAAACTTTGTGTATCGACTAAGGGGTCTTTCCTACGTCGAGTGAACTTCTGACTTTGGAGGGGTCACGCCCTCTTTCGAGTGGGCGGGCCTTCAAAGTTAAAACGTTTTTCTTAAATATCTTAAAAAGTACTTATCCGATTTGGATGAAATTAGTATCATTCGAAAGCTTAAAGAAATTCCTTTCGAACATTCCTTGACATGAAGAAATTTCATTAACCCTTTAAGCGCCAAAACGAGATTTTAAGTTTTTATTTTTTTTAATTTTCAAATATCTCAAAATTGTTACGTATATAAGACCATAAAGAGTGTACATGGGTTTGTAGCTAAGGTTCTAAGCTTTCATTTGGACTTTTATTCGACTCTCTAACTCTTCTAACACCGGAGATATAAGGGGTTAAAGTTTTGGTGCATTTTTTTTAAACTTTTTTGCAGCAATTTTCTAGTTTTTACATTTGCTTGAATATCTTAAAAAGTACTTATCCGATTTGTTAAGCTCCAAAACACAATTTTAAGTTTTTTAATGTTTTTAAATGTATCGTATATAAGGTCATAACCCCCATTCACATTATGGGGAGTAAGTCCAAAGCAATTTTGGTCATAATCCCCGTTATCTGCAGAGAGGGTGGGTTTAATGCATGGAGTTTGTAATCCCTAAGCCCGGCCGAAGGCCGGCTACGCAGAAAAACTTTTAAGTAAAAAAATCTTTTTTTTTTTTTAATTTTGGGGATTATGACCAACTTTATAGTTGGTCATTATCCCCATAAATCTGGGAATTATGTCCGTTTTTTATTGGGGTTATGTCCAAATAATTTTCAGTCATAGTCCCCACTACCATTATTAGGATTATGACCGAAATGAATGTGGTCATAATCCCCATAACGGAAATGGGGATTATGTCCGTGGGGATTATGTTATGTCACCTAGAAAATTGCAACGAAAAAGCTAAAAAAAATAGCACAAAAACTTTAACCCTTTATATCTCTGGTGTTAGAAGAGTTAGAGAGTCGAATAAAAGTCCAAATGAAAGCTAAGAACTTTGGCTACAAACCAATGTATACTCTTTATGGTCTTATATACGTAACATTTTTGAGATATTTAAAAATTAAAAAAAAATAAAATATTAAAATCGCGTTTTGGCGCTTAAAGGTTTAATGAAATTTCTTCATGTCAGGGAATGTTCGAAAGGAATTTATTTAAGCTTTCGAATGATACTAATTTCATCCAAATCGGATAAGTACTTTTTAAGATATTTAAGAAAAACGTTTAAACTTTGAAGGCCCGCCCACTCGAAAGAGGGCGTGACCCCTCCAGTTTGACTGCACATTTTTGCTCTGTGAGGTCAAAGGTTAAAAGTTAAAAAAAGAAAAATAAAAAAATCGCAATTTCGGTAAAGTGGTTTAGTTCCCTCCATTTGATCTATACATGCAGACGTATATCATCCGGTTTATGTTTAATATTGACTGTCGGTAGCAAAAAAATCCAGATTAAGTACTTCCTTGTCTGACCTACAAAATGTCGTGGTTAAACTTAAAAAAAAAACAAGTAAAAAAGTTAAATTCGGCCATGCCGAATGTAGTGATACCCTCCACAATTTCAAAAAGATTATTGCAAAAAACTTTATTTAAAAGGAAATAACTTAAAAAAAAATTGAAAAAATTCCGCGAAAAAAATTCTGGTAAAGAAAAATCCGCAATTTTCTTCTTTTTTTGTCAAAAAATATGTTCGTACTTGTTTTAATACCATTTGGTGTTCAATTATGTTCACATATGTCAACCAGAAGCCGAATTAAGGCATTTTGTATTTTTAGGTTATGTTGAATGTACTGAAATTTTTGAGGTGTGCTCTGTGCAATATTTTGTCCGTTAGAACATTTTCCACATACAGACAGACGGACATCGCTAGAATGTCTTAAAATCGATCGGGCATCATGAATATATACACTTTATGGGGTCCCAGACCCAGGCACGTACGCAGGAATTTATTTTGGGGGGGGGCCCAAAATTTTTTTTTGAAAATTTTGTTTTTTCGCCTGAATATTTTTTCACCTACATTTTTTTACATTTTTAGAAAATAAAACATTTATTTTAAATTTTAGATAAAAAATTAGTTTAATTATTTTTTTAAAAAAAGAATTCGAAAATTTATGCAACTTTTCTTTAAAAATTCTCAAATATACCTTACGAGTAAAAACTCAAAACTATGGGACACCTTTTTAAATTGTTCATAAATTTTTTCATAGTTTTTTAATTATAAACTATATTTATGCAGAAAACTTCTAAGAGCATTTTTGGTACACAAAATTCTCCAATTCTAAGATACATAGAAATCAATGATTTTGAAACATTTTTGGAACGAAAGACTCCTTAAATTGCAGGAAATATTTTTAGTTTTGCCGTTTTTAAAGAAAAAAAATTATAATTCCAAGAAATTTTAACCATAGACAAATTTTTACTATACTTACGATTTAAAATATTTTTCGCATAGAAAATTTTCAAAGTTTGAGACATTTTTTTGTACAAGAAAACTTTAATACTCTGAGAAATTTTTCGTGTAGAAAATTTTTTAGATTATAAGACATTTTTCGTAAAGAAAAATTCTTAGATTTTGAGACATTTTTTATTTAGAAAAACTCTCAGGTTTTAAGAAAAAGTTGCTTCATTTTGAGACATTTTACTTATAGAAAAGTTATTAATTTCTGAAACATTTTTCGTTACGAAAAATTCTTAGATTCTGAGTCATTTTTAGTACAGAAAAACTCTCAAAATCTTATCAATTATCGTATAGAAAAAGTTCTCAGCTTTTGTAGACACTTTTGAGATTATTTGAGACATTTTTTGTATTGAAAAAATTTCAGATTCTGAAACATTTTTCATATTGAAAAATTCTTAAAGTCTGAGAAATTTTTCGAATAGTGAATTTTTCTATACGAAAAATTTCAGATTTGTATAGAAAAGTTCTGAGTTCCTCATACATTTTTGTATAGATGAATTCATAGCTTCTAACACATTTTTCGTCCAGAAAAATTTCTTTTAAGAAAAATATTTCAAATTGGTATAGAAAATTCCCAGATTCTGATACATTTTTTGTTTAAGACGTTTTTTTTATAAAGAAATTCTTTGATTCTAAAATATTTCTCATACAGAAATAGTCTGAAAACAATTATTATGATTTAAAAAAATCTCTTATCCATTTATTGAATGAGAAAATTAATAGATTTTGAGACATTTTTGTAAAGAAAATATCTTAAATTCACAATATTTTTTATCAATAAAAATTTTTCAGCACTGGTGGCAAAAGAGCACTTTTTAAAATACATGTATTTTTTGAAAGAAGTACTCTTTTGACACATTAGCAGCGGCTTTAATTACCCCCTAATTTTGTAAAACGCAACGCGCCGCGTTGTCAAAATTTCTGTGTAATTTGTTTTTGTTACAACAACAAATTGTATTGAAATTTTGACAACGCGGCGCGTTGCGTTTTACAAAATTAGGCCATTAAAGTCGAGAGAAAAGCAATGGAATAATATTCATGATGCATAACTTACTTGGCCAGTCGCAATTACCGTTTAAAGGTGCCTTATTCACTACCGTAAAAGTTTACAAATTTAAACACACACAAAAATTTTTTTGAATGAAAATTTTTTCAATATTTTGAAATTTTCAGAAAAAAACTTTCGTTAGATTAGAGTTAAAGAGAAAAAAATTATACTGAGCCTTTTTTTGTTAACAAACTTATATTTTGTAGTGCAAAGTCTTAAAATTTGTATATTGTCAAATCATTTTGGGGGGGGGGCCCGGGCCCCCAGGGGCCCCCCCCCCTGCGTACGTGCCTGCCCAGACCGATATTTCGATGAGTTACAAACGGAATGACAAACTTATATATACCCTCTATCACTAAGTGGAGGGTATAAAAATCCCATATTAAACGCACAAAGCCAAATGAAAATACCGTCTGATAGTCCACATCACTAACAAATGAGTCATAGCAACATTTTTTATGATAATTTCTTCAATATGTATTAAATTTAGTAAAAGTACTCTACAATAATTTGGAATTAAATAAAGCAGAGATTGTTTAAACAAACAAAAAATAAGTAAAAGAATAATGAAAATTAACTAAAGATAAGAGAACAGCAACAAGTATTAAAGAGGACAGTAATACCAGATAAAATATATATTAAAATTGTAATAAGGGGTGTCAACTTTCGGATACTTGTAGAACAAACATATGTTTAACATTTAATTAATTATTTTTTTTTTAATAAAAACTTACCTGTAAATGCTCTTGAAAGCGTATGGGCAAAATTTGAGTCATTTTGTGCACCTTCTATATTCACAAACTATTTAATAAAAAGTTGATGATGTAGAAATGCAACACTGCAAAGGTATGTTGGATTTAGCTTTTTCGTTATTTTTTATACCGTCGTTTTTATTTTAGTTGTATTTTGTTGTTGCTATAGTAGTTTTTTTTTTTTGTTGTTGGTTGAAGATAATGCAATGAAATAAAAGAAAAATCAGTGAATGACACAAAAAAAAAAACAAAAAGTTACGTGTTTTTTTATATCTCTCTTTCTTTTATGCTAACTTTCGTTCTGCTTTCTGATCTTTATATAGTATGTTGTTTTTGTATCACGCACTTTTTTATTAACTTTAATTTTTGTGTTTTTGTGACTTTTCATTAACTCACACACAGGTGAAATTTTTTTGTATTACCGTTTCTTAAAATTTGATGATTTTTTTTTCTAAATTAAACACATTCACTCACACATAAAAAAAAAGAACAGAGAAAAAGAAGCAAAAACTTAAAAAAAAATATATTAAAAAGAAAAAAAAATTAATAACTTTTTTAAAAAATTAACTTGTTTTTAAATTATTTTAAATCGTTTTAAATACAATATTTTTGTAAAAAAATATTTTTTGTTTAGTTTTCTTCTAAACTACGCCTCTATATTTTTGCAAAACGTTTTTTTTGTTAAGACTCTCTGTTTAATTAATACACAATTTATTTAGCTAATTAGTTATGTCTACCTTAACAAAGTATTTTTTATTAATTTATTTTAATTATTTTTTTTAACCAACAAAAATCAAAGCCGCTTGTATGACAAGAACTGAACTCCCAAAAATGACTGTCGTTTTTTACATCGGCAAATGTCGTTAACAAAGGAAATCATGATAATAAAAAAAGAATAGTGGTGAATATAAATTTGACAACTAGTGCTGTCAATTTGTAATTTTAAGACAATTAATAGCGTTTTTAGAAAAAATGTGCAAACTTCTTTAATTATAACATTAATAGCCTGTTCCCACTTGTTCCCTGTTCTCATTTACAGCTTAAAACAGTTGTGACATTTGTTGTTGTTTGTCTTATTAAACTTCGTTTTATTTTGACAGATAATGTTTAAAATTGTATGGGAAAACACATAATTAAACTACAGTTTAAATGAATGCGAATATGGTATTATATGAATCACTTTTTGATTCGATTTAGTTGACATGTTATTTGAAAGTTAAGCTTCTTTTGTTCCAAAGACGGTCCCATGTTTAAACCTAGCCCCCATTCAAACGCCCCATTTAAATTGGACTAAATTCCCCTCGTATTCCCCATACAAACCACCTTTTCAATTTTCACATAATTCTCTAAAATTTCATAAAAATAGAAAATATTTTATTAAAATTTTGTTTGTAGGTGTTAAACGCTTTCTTTGGTAACTTAATCAAGTCCGATTTAAATTGGATATAGGCCCAATTTTTTTAACTTGGGACCCATTTTTCGAAAAACAAACTTTTAAAACTTTTTTAGTACAATGAGGATCAAAAAAGTACACTTTTTTAGTCAAGTCAGTACAATCCTAAAAATGTTATTTATCATCCCTGGTCTGCAGCAATATTTAAATTAAATCAATGTAAATACATTAACAAAAAATCAACTGACGTTTGTTAACAGAAAAATCTATGCTTTTCTGGTACGTGTAATACCCTATTCACACTTACAGTTTTAAACCGTTTTTAGCAATTATTTTTAGCATTTCTGTCAATATACTGTAATAGAATGAAGTGCTAAAAATATTGCTGCTAAAAAAGATTTTAAACTGTACGTGTGAATAGGGTATAAAATGCGCACAAGCAACACATTTTTAAAAATACAAAAGCAATACATTTAAAAAAAAAAAATGAAATAAAAATATAGTGCTCGATTCTGGAATACGATTTCAACAGCCACCTAATTTTTAAAAATTTGATATTCTTTCCAATTTTAAGATTTTTAAATTTGTTCTTGTAATTATTAAAGATATTAATTAGATCTTTAATTGTTTCAAAAAAATTAAATCTTAAAGTCCGAAAGAATATCAAATTTTTAATATTAAGTGAATAGTGAAATCGCATTCCAGAATCGAGTACAATATCATTTCATTTGTAATAGATTCGAATTAATAAAAAAATTTAATCATTTAATCGAATGATTAGCTAGCAGGGAATTATTTGTCTTGGGAATTAATTCAATTTGATTTAAGCTTTAAGAATTAAGCCTTTGAATTAATTCGTGTTGAATGCTAGTAAGGAATGATACTTCAAAGATTTCTAAAACAGAATTAAAATTTTTGTGAATTAATTCTCAATTGAATTAATTCGTTCGAAGTTCAGGGCGCTAATTATGTAACTTGATAATCGTCAATCGTTTGCTCATTATTCTATTACAATAAAATGACACTATATGGTAATCGAATAACGATGGAAACGATACGATTGACGACTATCAGTTACATAATTACCCCCCTGTTTTCACGTGCAACTAAAAATTATTTTTAGCAACAATATTTGAATCAAATTGCGTCGCACAAGACGTAAAAAGAAACAAACACATTCAATTTGAAATTTTTACGTCCGTTTAATTTAGGTGCCACACATTTAAATTGTATAAACGAAAAATTATACCCTATTCACACGTACAATTTTAAATCGTTTTTAGCAGCAATATTTTTAGCACTTTCTTTATTCTATTACAGTATAATGACAGAAAATGCTAAAAATAATGGCTAAAAGCGGTTTAAAACAGTAAGTGTGAATAGGGTATTACGCAACGTAATTTTATTCTGGGGGGTAATTATGTAACTTGATAGTCGTCAATCGTATCGTTTCCATCGTTATTCCATTTCCATATAGTGTCATTTTATGGTAATAAAATAATGAGCTAACGATGACGATTATCAAGTTACATAACTAGACCCCTGGTTCGACGCTTAAAGGACAAATAATTTCGAGATTTTTTATGATTTTGTCATCAACAAACACAGGGATTATGAAGTTTAAAAATAATAAAATTAGTAATCTTAATGAATTTCATAACATTCTTGATGCAAATATGTTATAATAACAATTTTAGACCACTCCACACAAAAAAAAAATATCAAAATTACTAATATTTTTTCTATGAGTGTAGCACTACTAGCAGGTGGTGAATAACTAATAAGTGTTGGATAAAGTAAGAAATTAATAACTTGAATATTATAAAATATTCTCAATTTTTTATGTACAACAGAAAAAAAGGAAAATCTAAAATTAAATATTAATTCACTATTATATAAATTCTTTAAGAACTACCTCAAAATAAGCTTAAAACCAAAAACATAAAGTTCCCCACACTTTACTCATCATCTATTTAAGCCGACATTATCAAAATGTTTTTAAGAATCTTAAATAAATTATTTAAATTAATTGATCAACATTATTTTAACAAAACTCACTATTAAATATAACAAATATTTATTAATGCTTGCTTTTTGCACACACAAATTAAAAATAATTCCACAATATATGCCACATAAACAAATAGGAAAAAAACAATGGTTGTAAAACATAAAACACCAGCATTTAGCACAAACCGCCCACTTTTTCAATGATTTTATTCCCGTTTACCACTAAAAATTTCACAATTAATATTCCCCTCTTAAAGAACGCATGTGAAAGAAAGAGAAAACTATAAAACACATTCACTTCTTGTATATAATGGTATGCATTAATTGCACTCATCGGTAAAGAAAAAAATTTCCTCTTCATAGAAACTTTTTTTAAACTTAATTTTTTATGTTATTCTTGGTGAAAAACCATAAATTTTATTGTTTTTTTTATTCTTCAGTTACCCTTGATTGTTTTTTAGCAAGTTTTTTTTATTTTCACTATCGTTTTTTATTAGAAATTCACTTTTGAAACGCGTAAAAACATATCGATTTGTACGGTGAAAATGAAAAATGACAGAATAAAAAAAGTGAAAAAAAAAATGGTTCGTGATTTTGAGGTGAATTTCAAGGGTGTGGTAAGATTTAGTATCATAAAACAGGGTTGTAACCACAGTACAGACTAGTATGCAAACACTGATGCTAATTTATGTTGTTTGTTTACGTTTTGTATAAAACGTCAAAAGTTACACCGTGTGCTGTCACTAATACTTACACCAGAGAACGAAGCCGATATAAAATTGTCGGCGGCGGCGGCTAAGCATAAAATCTATCGGCGGCGGCTCTTAGCCGGCTGTAGCCGAGGAAAGGTATATGCAGAGCTTCGAACGAATTAATTCTATTGAGAATTAATTCACCAAAAGTTTAATTCTGTTTTAATAAGTTTTGAATTATCATTCCTTACCAGCATTCAACACGAATTAATTCAAAGGCTTAATTCTCAAAGCTTAAATCAAATTGAATTAATTCCCAAGAGAATTAATTCCTTGCAAGCAATCATTCGATTGAATGATCAAAATTTTTCATCATTCAAATCTATTACAAATTGAATGATGATTTTTTTATTTCATTCCCTTTGTATTTTCAAAAATGTGTTGCTTGTGTGCATTTTAAGCATCTTCGTGTGTAAACGATCGGTTGTTGTTTTGTTGACGTCTCGTCTGCTGCTTCCCACACAAGAATAAATGTGTGTGTATGTGTGTTGCGCTTCACTGTTTTAAATTGAATGATAAGAAAATTTCACCATTCAATTTGTAGTAGATTGATTTGGATAAAAAAATAGTTCATTCCTTAAGAATGATCATTCTTAAGGAATGAATTCTTAAAAGAATTAATTCAATGATTATGAAAGTTGAATGATTTTAGGGAATGCCAAATTCTATTTTTTTAATTCGAATTAGGAAATTGAATTAAAGAATTAATTCTTTCGAACCTTTGGGTATATGTGATGATCCCCCATCGATCTAAAGACGATCTAGAGATGTCTGTTCGTCTGTCTGTTGAAAACATGTTATCTTTCGAAAACATGATGGATGCTGCTGAAGCTTTTCAAATATATTTGCAACTATCCATGTCAGCTTGGTATTAAATGCCAGCGAAATCGTTCCAGTGGTTCAAAAGTTAAGATAAAAAAAACGTGAATTTCAGGTTTTTTTACCTTATACCATAGTCGCATTTATTTAAACTAGTTTAATTTTGTGTTTTCCCCATACAATTTTAATCACGTTATCTGTCAAAATAAAACACCGTTTTCACGTTTAAAACGATGTTCGCATTCATTTTTAACTACTTTAATTATTGGTTTTCCCCATACAATTTAAACGTCAAAATTAAACGGCATCTTATTTCGACAGATAAAGTGTTTAAATTTGTATGGGTAAAACACATAATTAAACTAGTTTAAATGAGTGCGAATATGTTATAAATTGTATGGGGAAACACAATAATTAAACTACTTAAAAATTAATGCGAACACCGTTTTCAATTCACGCGAAGAAATACACGTAAAATACGCTTTGAACAACATCCGTAAACTACAAAAATATTATTTTTTGACTTTTTGAACAACTGTTCACAAACAAAAGAAAAACACCATCAAAAAATGTACGCAAATTTTTTTTTACAAATATTAAAAAAAAAAAATTTAACTAAAAAAAATATTTTTTTGTAAACATTTTTAAGCCGAAATAAGCCGAGCAAACCGGCGGCGGCTGAAGTGCCTAAAAAAACATCGGCGGCGGCTAAGTCGCGGCTATTAGCCGATCGGCTTCGTTCTCTGACTTACACACATCAAATGCACCTCTGTGAACCTACTACTCATGTACTGTGGTTGTAACACAGACTAAGTGTTTCTTCACAATACAGCAGCAAGCAGCTAAAGTGCGTATGATACCTGCTTGTTTCAAGTTACTTGTTGCTGCATTTATTAGGGTTTTTCTATAAAAATTTCGATAACTTCAACCAAAAATTTTGAATTTATCGAAATTCCCATAGAAAAACCCTAATAAATGCAGCAACAAGTAACTTGAAACAAGCAAGTATCATAAAGGCATAAGCAGCAAAATTTTTACATGTGTTTTGTTGTTGCGGCAACAACAAAATACATGTAAAAATTTTGCTGCTCAGCTGCTTGCTGCTGTATTGTGAAGAAACACTAATGTCCAGTTTCTCTATTACGAATTTTCACTTTCATTCGTCCAAATGACATAAGAAAATCAATTTGAGGTTCTGTATTGCGGATGTCATTTTAGTCGAACGAAAACGTAAAAGTTGTCATTTCTTCATATTTTTCCGTTTCTACAACACGAATTGAAATGTCAAAAACGCCAAAACCAAACGAATGAAAAATACCATTCGTTAAGGAGTTTTTTGTGTAATATTTAACAAAATAAGTGAAAAATGTGAATTTATAACAAAAATAAGTAATATTAATTTATAAAATTAAAAAATGTGAATGTTTTATAACTAAATGCTTTGAAAAAAATGTATATTAAAACAAATCAGTGAAAAAAAGTCGGATTTGACCAATTTATATTAACAATTTAAAACCCACGGGTCATCATACAAATTATTGTTTTCATTTTTTTTTTATTAAAATTGTGTTAACTTTTTAGCTATATATATATATGTTCCCGTCGATCCTATAAGGAGCATAGGGCCTTAACAAATACGTTCCAGCGTGATTTATCTTGGGCAAGGAATTTTATTTCGCCCCAACTTTTATCTATAGCAGCAGCTTCGATGTCGATTTGTCGTCTCCATGTGTGCGCAGGTCGACCTGTTCTACGGTTACCCTGTGGGTTCCAGTCTATGGCGTTTCTGGTGATGTCATTTGGGGGTCTTCGTAGGATGTGACCGATCCAGTTCCACTTTCGTTTTTTCATTTCTGTTGCGATTGGTATTTGATTGGTTTCGGTCCATAATATATTGTTGTTTATTATATTAGGCCAAAAGATACGCATTATTCTGCGGAGGCATTGGTTGACAAACACTTGCAACTTTTGGATGTCTCGTGGTGCTGCGTTCCATGTTTCGCAGCCGTAGAGTAGAATTGATTTCACATTTGATTCAAAGATTTTAAGTTTCACTCGCCGGGATAACGTTTGCGAGCTCCAAATGGATTTTAATCTACCAAAGGTTTGCCTGGCTTTAACTACTCGGTTTTCTATGTCTTCTGACGAACCACCAGTTTTTGTTAAAATACTGCCCAAGTAGCAAAACGAGTGAACGTCTTCCAACTCGTGGTTGTTTATATGGAATTTATCCTGCCTTGATTCATTAACACGCAAAGTTTTAGTTTTTCCGATATTTATCTTCAGACCAGCTTCTTCAGTAATAACCATTAGTTGTTGCAGTTTAGCCGACATATCATCAAAACTATGTGTCATTATACAAATATCGTCTGCGTAATCCAGATCACACAAGTTTCCATGGAGACCCCATCTTATACCTCTGCCCCCATGCATTGCCTTAGTCATAATGTTGTCAAGAACAATGTTGAAGAGTAGTGGCGACAAGACACAACCTTGTCGTACGCCAATACCGACTCTAATTTGATTGCTAAGTTTGCCTTCATGCAGGATTCGGCAACTTGCTTGGTAATAAAGGCTTTTAATAACCCGAGTAAAAAACTTTATATATAATTATATATAATTTGATATAAACCATTTTATCAAATTATATATAATTTGATCAAATTATATATAATTATATCCAGGAATTGGTGGATATAATTTTATAAAATTATATAAAATTATATCAAATTATATCAAATTAGATATAATTTTATAAAATTTTATGAAATTTGATCCGAAAAAGTTTTTTATATAATTTGATATAATTTGATAAAAAAGTATATAATTTCATATAAAAATATATAAAGCAACCCACACATTTTTATAATTTTTCATTGATTTTCTTTATTTTAAATAGTTATTAAATGCAATAAAAACAAGGATTTATTTGACTAAATATATTTATTGTTAGTAAGATAAAGAATTTTCAATTAAATGTGTTTGTCTTTTACCTCAAACGCGACGAAATTTGAATGGGGTAAGACCAAGGAAGATGTATGTATAATTAGTCCATGGGTAAGACCATAAATTTGACCATTATACAGCTGGTGGTAGAGAACTGTAGTTTCCACAATAAAAAACGTATCTTGACTTGCGAAGGATTTCGGTATCGAAAAGTGTAGACTTAAGAAATGTATTTGAATCGCTTCACTAAGATGCACATTTGACTCCAACGGAAAACCTAACACAAATGGTTTTCATGGGATATCCAGCAGTAAACTTTGTCATCGTCACCAGCAGTAAACTCTCGGCTGCATCAAATAGGCTTTTAAAGCATGAAGTTTAGTTGTAAACGGAATTCTTGTACTATTGATGGACCTGAAAATATGAGCACAATGATTATAATGCATTGAAAAGTGCTTTATATAGTTTAATTTACCTTTTATGCCTTTAATGTGAGATGACGTTGATGAATATGTTTGTCGTTGCTTCGCCAATGGAAAGAACTAACACAAATGATCTTCCGACAGATATCCAGCAGTAAATTTGGTCATCACCGACATCACTGAACTTATGGCTGTATTAGATTTGATAAGTTGTAAACGTATTCCTTTTTATATTGATCTTCCTAAAAATATGAGCACAATAATTATAATGCATTGAAAATTGGTTTATGTAGTTAAATTTACCTTATACTTCGCGTTTTTCCCCTTTATTTATGTGCAATTTGCTTTTAAAACTTTTAATAAAACTAAATTATTTTGAAGTTTAAAAATTTTGATAAAAATAAAATGTTTTGAAGTTTAAAAATTTTGAAAATATAACAACACAAAAAATAAAAAAGAGATGAGACAGAAAATTTTAAAAATGTAAACAAATTGTAGTATAATGGAGCCCAAAAGCTGCTTTGCAAATAACTGCTACTGCAAATAAGAAAAAAAATACGCAAATTGATCTTCATATTTTGTAAAACGCATCGCATATTGGGTGACACAAAATGTTCATGATTCACTCGTGATTGTAAAAAAAATTGATTTTCAGAAGTTAGCTTAGTCCTGGAGGACTAACTGCCAAAAAAGTTAATATTTTTCGACTTATTAACAAAAATGTCCTAAAATTTTAGCATTTTACTCAATATGGCGAAAGTTTTGCATGTTTGGACAAGTTCTTTGCACACAAACATAGGTTTTCGAAAGACCTTTCATTTGGTATGTAACATGGCTAAGTTTCTTTGTATAATATAGGAGATAAACGCAAAAACTGAAAAATTTCCCCTAAATATGAATTTGGGACGCTAAAAAAAATGCCCCTTTATTTTTCCTGCTCTACAATATAAAACCAATTCCAGAAAGATTATTGGGTGTCACCAGATGGACGGACATTCATAGAATGTCGTTGAATGGATTATGGCTCAATAATATAAACATACTTTATGGGCCTTTATTTCGATAATGTTCACACGAAAACACAAAGTAACCACGCCCCTATACTGTGGTTGGAGGGTATAAAATATATGACATATGTACACTAAATAGGTTTTTTCGCATCAAAAAAGATATATTTAAAATTATATATAATTATATAAAGCAGATCTTATTATATATAATTATATATAATGATATTTCAGTAAGAATAAACTTATATATAATTATATATAATTTGATAAAAACTTATATAATTTTATCAAATTATATATAATTATATAAAGGCTTTTTTACTCGGGAAGGGCGATTAGCTTCATCGGAACACCTTTGCATATTAACGCACTCCATATGATGTTGTGATCTAATGTGTCAAATGCTTTTTCAAAATCGATAAAGCATAAATATAATGAAGAGCGCCATTCGACAGACTGCTCTACTATAACCCTAAGGCTGTTAACGTGATCAATACAAGACTTATGTGGCATGCCTGTTCATTTCTTAGTGCTGGTGTTACTACGTCCGAAATTCGTTTGGTAATGATATGAGCTATTACTTTGTTAATCATGCTGAGCAGTGTAATTCCTCGCCAGTTGATCCGATCTTTGAGGTCACCTTTCTTCGGTAGTTTAACAATTACACCTTCTTTTAGCTCGTGGGGTAATGCTTCAGTTACCCAGAACTCTGAGATAAGGGGTAGAATTATCTGAGCACTAATATGCGGGTCGGCTTTCAGAAGTTCTGGTGAGATACCATCTAAGCCTGGAGATTTGTTGCTCTTGAGTGATCTTATCGCGTTTACCACTTCAGCTATATCTGGACATGATGCTGCAATGTTGACGTTTTCATTGTGTGATATACAGCTACATGTTAATTGGGCGTTATCAGGGCGCGTTGCAAGCATGTTTGCGTAAAAATCTTCCCAGAGAACAAGTTGTTCGCTCACAGATGTAACAAGATCACCATTATCATTTCATCAACTTTTTAGCTATAATAAATAAAAAAAATCTGATTTGATTATAATTGGGTTTTTTTTTATAAACATGAAATTTGATCAGCTGTTTCTTTAGCTGATGTGTTGATGTTGGCACTTCGTTTAGTTTAGATAATTTTTGTATGAAAAAAATAAACAAAAACTAAAAAAAAAACTTTGTGGCAATACTGTAATTTGACAAATGGTCAAGACAAACGTAACTAACGAAAAAAAATAACGTAATCAAACGAAAATGTTATGGAAACTGATATCATTGCGAATTCGTACAGGTAGCGTTCGTTCGTGTATTGTTTCGTCCGTTTAACAGAAACACCATATAAGTGTTTCTTCACAATACAGCATGGGGAAAAACTAAAATCGCTTAGTTTTTCCCCATTTTTTCTTATAAAACTCTACTGTCGAGTCTGTATTTAGTCTGTGATACAGACTCGACAGTAGAGTTTAATAAGAAAAAATGGGGAAAAACTAAGCGATTTTAGGAGAAAACACAGCGGTTTTTAGTCCGTTTTACGCTAACATGGCAACACTTTCTACGACTTAGGGGTGAGTGAAACAACAAAAACCGATCTGGCATCCATTTTTCTTATTGCGCGTTATATCGTTATATCTCTTTCTAACCTAATTCGTAGAATAATTTGAAAATATTAACCATATGGTTTAATACTGTATACAGACTTGCGTGATTTTAAAATCACTATGTGATTTTCCTTTGAACAAAATCACATAGTGATTTAAAAAATCAACTCTAAATTGTACTAGCATAAAGAAAAATCACAAAATCATCTCAATTTAACATGGTAAGTTCTTGTAGTGTGAACGTGGCTTAAGAAAACTTTTTTGACACCTGTCACTTATGTGACAGATTTGTTAGTGTAATTTTATATACTTTAACCCTAAATTAATAATTTTTGTAAACAATTTTTTTTCAGTTTTGAATAAAGTGCCACTTTTGATCCATTTCAACCCAATGTGCGTCATCGTTAGCTCATTATTCTAGTACCATAAAATGACACTATATGGTAATGGAATAACGATGGAAACGATACGATTGACGACTTCCAAGTTACATAATTACCCCCCTGGGTATAAAAATCATTTAAAATATTATACAAAGTAAATAAAAAAATATTTAAAGCTTCTCCAATTTAAGGGCAGTTTACACGTTAACTACCCTTGACCACCCTTATCTCCTATTTCCCAGTATTAGTGATACGATTTGCCGGGTTTAAATAATGTTGTATTAAAAATTATTTGAATTTGACAATTGTTATCCCCCAATACTGGGAAATAGTAGATAAGGGTGGTCAAGGGTTGTTAACGTGTAAATCAAACTTTATTAAAGAATATTTGAAATTATAATTATTATAGTTAATACTATTTTTTTGGTAATTCATTGCATAAAATTTTTTTAATTTATAGAAACTACATCTTCATAGAAATTAATATGAAAGTGTAGAAAAAAATTTTTTTTTTACTTAAATAATTTATTTAGTTTGTTGCATCGTTTATCAAAAACTCTTTCAACTTCTGTTTTTTCTCCATAAACTGTATGTAATCATCGGCTAAAAACGATTTGTCAGTTTTCCCCTCATTAACTTTATAGTATACCGCTTTGTCTGCCGAACGATATTGGAATTCATATGTTGTTTCCAAGCTATTAACATTAGACATTTTATCAACAATCAATGATATGAAATCATATAAAAACTGTTCATATTCCTTGGGATTCCAAAATTGGTTCTATAAAAAAATAAAAAAAATAAAATTAAAAAATATATGTACTTATAATTAATATTGAATGCTTATATTTGAAACCCTCCATCTACAAAAAAATTAAATTTTTCAGGGGAGCTAAAAAAACTATTTCTTTTGCTTATTCTAAAACTTTTTTAATTTCTATATTTTGCCAAATTTATAAAAATGGGCTTATACCCTATTTACACGTAGTTTTAAATCGTTTTTAGCAATTATTTTTAGCATTTTCTGTCAATATACTGTAATAGAATAAAGAAAGTGCTAAAAATATTGCTGCTAAAAACGATTTAAAACTGTACGTGTGAATAGGGTATTATATCCTCCCTATTCACACGTACAGTTTTAAATCGTTTTTAGCAGCAATATTTTTAGCACTTTCTTTATTCTTTTACAGTATAGTGACAGCAAATGCTAAAAATAATTGCTAAGAACGGTTTAAAACTGTAAGTGTGAATAGGTTATAAAACTGTAAGTGTGAATAGGGTATCGGATATAGTTAATTTTCAAAATTTTATGTTATTTGCGGTTTTAGAGGATTTTTATATTCAAAAATTTTTACAGTGATTAGATAGAGAGTTTTGCTTTGCAAAAATAACATACTTTACACATCTCCGATGTATAAAAAGGCTTAATAGGATCATGTACATAACCATTTTTATCTCTGAAAGCCCAGTAGGTAACATCTACGTTTGCAAGTATATTTTGAAAATATTTTTGCAGCTGTTTGCCAGAAAACCTTTTATCATTAATCGCAACTTTTGTATTGACAAAACGACATTTATTTAATGAGTCCATATTAGTTCTAAATAAAAAAAAAAATAAAGGAAAATTAGATAAATTTGACAAATTTATTAAGAATTAAATTTCTAAACTTACAAATCATTAATTTCCGTGTCCGAACTTATACCTTGAACTTCGGCAGAATATATTAAATTAAAATTTCCCAATTGACAACTATAGATTCCATTCAAACGAATATTTTCATCCACCGGTACATCAGTGTTTGGTTCCGTAAATGGAGAATCTTTAAAAATAAAATTATTAATATTACCCGACTAAAAAAGTTTAGATATAGTAACATATTATTTAGTATATTTACACCCAAAAAATTTTGTAGTTGTGTAGTTAAGGATTTTTATAGTTGAAATCAAAATACTTTTAAGTAACTATTTATAATCGATACCAACTATGAATGCCGTTAAAAATAATTATTTTTAGTTACCCTGTAATTTTTAATTTTCTTTTTATTTGAAATTGACAATCATAAAAGAAAATAAAGAAAATCTGCCAAAACGGAAAATAATTTTTATTTAATATTTTATTGTGTTTTTTATTTATAAATTTAAATTTGTTTAAAGATTTAAAAATATCTATTTTAATATATGATTTACACGTTAACTACCCTTGACTACCCTTATCTACTATTTCCCAGTATTGGAGGATAGCAATTGTCAAATTCAAATAATTTTTCATACAAAATTATTTAAACCCGGCAAACCGTATCATCAATACTGGGAAATAGTAGATAAGGGTGGTCAAGGGTAGTTAACGTGCATAAAGCTTGATTTACACGTTAACTACCCTTGACTACCCTTATCTACTATTTCCCAGTATTGGAGGATAGCAATTGTCAAATTCAAATAATTTTTCATACAAAATTATTTAAACCCGGCAAACCGTATCACCAATACTGGGAAATAGTAGATAAGGGTGGTCAAGGGTAGTTAACGTGTAAACTGCCCTTAATTTTTTTAATATTTTATTGAAAATATTTTTTTATAGAAAGATGCCAAATGAAAATGAATCTATGATGACTTAGCACAGCACGCAACATTTCAACAAAAAAACCCTGAACAAGGGAAAAGGAAATTTTAGTGGAATTTCGGTTAGCTATTATGTATCCTGATAAATAAATTGCGGCTTAAAAATATGCTGAGACATTTTTTTTTATACAACATTTCTGTTTACAACTTTTCAACAAAGAAAACCTGAATGTGGGAAGAGGAAAATTCTGTGGAGATTTGGTTAATTATCCTGTATCCTGATAAGTGAAATGGGGCTATAAAATTTTCTGAGACATTATTTAAAGAAAAAAAGTCTGAGAATCATATAACTTTTCTAAAGCAAAAATGTCTCAGAATCTGAAAATTTTTTATATATTTTTCTAAAGCTTGATTTACACGTTAACTACCCTTGACTACCCTTATCTACTATTTCCCAGTATTGGAGGATAGCAATTGTCAAATTCAAATAATTTTTCATACAAAATTATTTAAACCCGGCAAACCGTATCACCAATACTGGGAAATAGTAGATAAGGGTGGTCAAGGGTAGTTAACGTGTAAACTGCCCTTAAAGGAAATGTATCATAGTCTAAGAGTTTTTCTATACAAAAACTGCCTCAGAACCTCAGAATGTTTCTGTAGAAAAAATGTCTCTAAATCTGGGGATTATTCTATAGAAAAAATGTCTCAGAATCTGAGAACAAAATATCTCAGAATCTGATTTTTCAATAGAAAAAATGTTTCGGAATCTGACAATTATTCTATAAAAAAATGTCTCAGAGTCTGAGAATTTTTCTATAGAAAAAATGTCTTAGAATCTGAAAATTTTTCTGTAGAAACAATGTCTCAGTATCTGAAAATTTTTAAATAGAAAAAATGTCTCAAAATCTCAGAGTTTTTCAATAGAAAAAGGTTTCAAATCTGATAATTTTTCTATAGATTCTAAGACATGTTTTCTATAGATAAATTCTCTGATTTTGAGACATTTTTTCTATAGAAAAATTGTTTGATTCTGAGACATTTTTTCTATAGAAAAATTCTCAGATTCTGAGACATTTTTTTCTATAGAAAAATTAAAAAATAGAAAAATTCTCAGATTCTGAGACATTTTTTTCTATAGAAAAATTTTCAGATTATGAGACTTTTTTTTCTATAGAAAAATTCTCAGATTCTGAGACATTTTTTTCTATAGAAAAATTCTCAGATTCTGAGACATTTTTTTCTACAGAAAAATTCTCAGATTCTGAGACATTTTTTTCTATAGAAAAATTCTCAGATTCTGAGACATTTTTTTCTATAGAAAAATTCTCAGATCCTGAGACATTTTTTCTATAGAAAAATTCTCAGATTCTGAGATATTTTTTCTATAGAAAAATTCTCAGATTCTGAGACATTTTTTTCTATAGAAAAATTCTCAGATTCTGAGACATTTTTTTCTATAGAAAAATTCTCAGATTCTGAGACATTTTTTTCTATAGAAAAATTCTCAGATTCTGAGACATTTTTTTCTATAGAAAAATTCTCAGATTCTGAGATATTTTTTCTATAGAAAAATTCTCAGATTCTGAGACATTTTTTCTATAGAAAAATTTTCAAATTCTGAGACATTTTTTCTATAGAAAAATTCTAAGATTCTGAGACATTTTTTCTATAGAAAAATTCTCAGATTCTGAGACATTTTTTCTATAGAAAAATTCTCAGATTCTGAGACATTTTTTTATAGAAAAATTCTCAGATTCTGAGACATTTTTTTTTATAGAAAAATTCTAAGATTCTGAGACATTATTTCTACAGAAAAATTCTCAGATTCATTTTTTTCTATAGAAAAATTCTTAGATTCTGAGACATTTTTTCTATAGAAAAATTCTCAGATCCTGAGACATTTTTTCTATAGAAAAATTCTCAGATTCTGAGACATTTTTTCTATAGAAAAATTCTCAGATTCTGAGACATTTTTTCTATAGAAAAATTCTCAGATTCTGAGACATTTTTTTTATAGAAAAATTCTTAGATTCTAAGACATTTTTTCTTTAGAAAAATTCTCAGATTATGAGACATTTTTTCTATAGAAAAATTCGCAGATTCTGAGATATTTTTTCTATAGAAAAATTCTCAGATTCTTAGACATTTTTTCTATAGAAAAATTCTCAGATTCTGAGACATTTTTTCTATAGAAAAATTCTTAGATTCTGAGACATTTTTTCTGTAGAAAAATTCTCAGATTGTGAGACATTTTTTCTATAGAAAAATTCTCAGATTCTGAGACATTTTTTCTATAGAAAAATTCTCAGATTCTGAGACATTTTTTCTATAGAAAAATTCTCAGATTCTGAGACATTTTTTCTATAGAAAAATTCTCAGATTCTGAGACATTTTTTCTATAGAAAAATTCTCAGATTCCGAGGCATTTTTTCTATAGAAAAAGTTCTCAGATTCTCTAAAAAAATTCCCAGATTCTACGACTTTTGCCATTGAAAAATTCTCAGGGTCTAAGACTAAAAAAAATTTAGATGCTGAATTATTTTAATAAAATATCTTAAAATTTACAGATTGACTTTTATTTTAAATTAAAAAAAAATATTTACCTTATTCTAATTAGCAGGGAATTAAAATTCAACAATTTTTTAATTGTTATTAACTAAAAAGTTAGTTAAAGATGAAATTTTTTATTTAATCGTTATATTTAGCTATTTTATGTTGTTTTCAACTGTTCATATAGTTGTTTTCAGCTATTTTTTTAAATATGTCAAATATAAGTTGAAATCAACTAAATATTGGTAATAGTAACGACTTATGTAGTTGATTTTATATTTTGGTTTACTTGTAGTTATCAGCAACTTAAAAAAATCAACTTAACTGTAGTTAGTGGTAATTCACCTACAAAATAGTTGATATTTAAGTTGAAATCAACTACAAAATTTTTTGGGTGTATAATTAGATGTGAATGTATCTTGTATCAAGTTTTACACACAAAATTTAATATGGCGTCATATAAAAGGATATCGAATCGTGTGTTGCTCCACATACAAAATATAAAGCTTTATTAAATTAGATATTGCATATAATATTTTATATGACTCCATTAGAGTGTCCCTTATTTTGGAAATGTTGAGACGGTACCCCCTCATTTTTTTCCTTTTGACTAAAAAATAGCTCAGGAAAAATTTTACGCGACGGGGCCTTAAAGAACGGGGCCTTAAAAATAATTTTTCCATACAAACCAAAAATTTTTTTTTTGATTTTTAATTTTTTTGTTATTAATTATAATATTACTTGATTAGCTTATTCACGACAAAAAATTTGATTTTGGTGGGATGAGGCTTTAAGTTCTAAAAAAATTTAGAGCTTTTGGGGTCCTACAGTAAAAATTTTTTTTTTTTAGTTTTGACAAGCAACGGTTTTAGTTGTAATGTTGCTTTTAATGGTATATATTCATAAAAAAATATTATTCATATCTGTGACATCTTGATCGTGTATCGAAAAACATCAAAAATGGATTTTTTACCCTTTTTTAGATCACGATAAAGATGTCACAGATAGGAATAATATTTTTTTATGAAAATATATCATTAAAAGCAACAATTCAACTGAAACGGTTGCTTGTAAAAATTAAAAGAAAAATTTTTTAGAACTTAAAGCCTCATCCCATCAAAATTAAATTTTTTGTCGTGAATTAGCTAATCAAGTAATATTATAATTAATAACAAAAAAATTAAAAATCAAAAAAATTTTTTTTTGCTTTGTATGGAAAAATGATTTTTAAGGTCCCGCTATTTACGGCCCCGTCGCGTAGGGAATGCGTGGTCGTAGGGTACCGTCTCAACATTTCCAACATTTCCAAAATAAGGGACACTCTAGACTCCATGTATGACCACATACACGATAAGATAAATAAATATATGATATACGACTCCATGTATGATCTAATATAAGATTAGATATTAATATATATAGTGTCAAATCGGGGAAAAAAAGATTTCTTAGTCTCGAGAAAATTTTAAAAAAATCTTCGAAGTTCCAGACACAAACAGCTTTACCACAAGAAAATAAAATAAATTTAAAATGAACTTTTAATTTTATTTCCATACAAATTGTTTTTGTTTTTAAAATCGACTTTCAAAAAATGTATTGAAAATTTAAAATAAAACTTTTGTTAAAATAGACTTTTTGTTTTCTTGTGGTAAGGCCCAAAAAGTTTTTGCGTTTTGGAGTTAAAAATTTCATTAAAAATTATTTAAACAAAAAAAAGTTTTCCAAATTTTGAAAAATTTTACAAGTCCCGAAAAAGTTTTGGAGAATTTTCTAAGTCCCGGACACCAATTTTTTTTTTTTGCAATTTTTTTGCGTTTCACGAAAACTGAGATAAAAAAAAAATTATACAAAATTCTACATATTTTATCTTATGATATAAAATTATATCAAATTAGATAAACCCAATATTCGGATCAAAAATTATCATATTTAATCTAATATAACAAATTTTGAGCTATTTTGATCCACCAATTTCATCATCTAATCTTATCCAAATACGTGTTGGGCCGTATTAAATTATATATGGCTCAATTTCAAATTATATATGGACCTGTATATTTATTTTTAGTCGGGTATAAAAAGAGGGAAATCCCCGTTTGGAATTAAAAAAAAAATAAAATAAAAACCTCCTTTTTATTGCTAGATGGTACAGTGACTCAAACTAATAATAGAACAGCATATATTTGAAAGCAGTTCTTCAAAGGAAAAATTTTTAGTACTAAACTTGATTATTATCAATTGACTATTTTTGAAAAAAAAAAAATGCTATATAGGAAATTGGCTGAATTGCAGTTTATGGGGCACACGGAAATTAAAAAAACTAAAAACGCCACCCGACCAAGAATTAAAAAAGAAAAAAAACGAAATTAATGATTAGTGGCGCCGGACTCGGGAAGCACCTCTAAGCCCCGCACAAAGTTGCGAATTTAGCACTGATTTTAACCGGCCTGCTACCCAAGAAAACTTTACTTTGCGGAGAGGGTGGGTTTAATGCATGGATTTTGTAATCCCTAAGCCCGGCCGAAGGCCGGCTACGCAGAAAAAAATTTTAAAACAAAAAAAAAAAATTTTTAAGATGTCCCTTTCCTGGATGTCCCTATTAAAGAGGACCCCAAAAAAGTTCCCGGCGCCACTAATCAATAATTTTGGTTTTTTTCTTTTTTAATTCTAAAGCGGATGGCGTTTTTAGTTTTTTTGATTTCAGTGTGCCCCATAAACTGCAATTTTGCCAGGAAATTTTCCAAGCTTTAAATTAATAAATAGGGTATTTTACCCCATTCACACTTACAGCTTTAAACCGTTTTTAGCAATTTTTTTTTAGCATTTTCTGTCAATATACTGCAGTAGCATAAAAAAGTGCTAAAAATATTGCTGCTAAAAACGATTTAAAACTGCAAGTGTGAATAGGGCCCCCTAAACTGAAACTTAATCGTTTGTTAAGGCTCCCATACATTTCAAACAAATTGGATGACTTGTTGGATGACCAATGTAAATTTTCTAGTGTATGGGGCTGTCGGATGGTCGGATGGCTGGTCGGATGAAAAATCAAAAAGTTTTGATTTTTCGATGGTCGGATGAAAAGTTGGATGACATGTCGGATGGTGTATTGACTTGTCATCCGACCGTTGTACGAACAGAGACGTTTTAATTCATTATTTGTTATTGTTTTTCACAAAGTGATGTTTTTGTATAAAGCAATGATGTTAAAAAGTAAATTTTAACCTAAATATATTAAAAAAACATAAAAAAGAGTTGAAAAATAAAAAAAATTTTCATGTTACTCCTTCAAGAATTCTAAAAAAATGAGCGGTCATCCAACATGTGTATAAATTTGTCGGATAAGTGTATTTTGAAAATATTTTTTCGTCAACTAACAAGTCATCCAACATGTATTGTGTCTCTGGGCGGCTTTACTTACCAGAAAAAAGAACTTGTTCAAGTTTGTAATGATAAGATCTTATTTTTAAATTTGGATTTGCCTCAAATGGGTTGTCATCATTTTCAAGATACATGTATAAATTGCTACCATGTTTTGTAACATACAAGTTCCAATCAAAATACGCGCACTCATATTTATAAGAATGTGATTTCATTATATTAATAATTGCTTGACGATGAGTGTAAACGAAAAATGGGGCATCTTTATTTTTTTTAGCAATGCTGTGCCCCGAAATGGCCCACTTTAATACCTTACTTAACGTATTTCCATACATTACATCCATCTTCCGAAAACGATGATGCTCAAAGCCGTCATTTAAATTAAGTGGATATTTAGTTAACTCTGGTTCCTTAAAATATTTAATTTTTTCAGGTTTACGTTCAATTTCAGAGAAGTCTTCATTTAAATCAACTAGTTTTACATTTTTAATTCTTATATTACATTTTTTTTGATCATAATTTTTATTATACTTGTAGAATAAATCCATTTTTTACGAAACGCTTTAAAAAACTCAACAGTACTATTAATAAAATTGGGTTTTTATCAGTTTATATAGAATTTTTTTTCTCTCAATACAGAACGTTACCACATCTTGTTGTTCCGCGGGGAAAAACTAATTTGAACATCAATGTTGGCTACAGTGCTAGAAATCTGTAGATAGCACCAGTGTTGCCAGAAAATATTTGGCTCTTGTCCCCAATTTGAAAAATGAAATCCTCAAAAATACCCTACAAATTATATAAAATACCCCAAAAAATTTTTTTATGAATATTCAAATATAAACTCTCTTTTAATAAAAAAAAAATTGTGTTTATTAAACAATATTTTAATATTTATTTTAAGGTTAGACCTTTTTATGATATTTAAATAAATATTAAATTTTAAATAAAAAAGTTTTATTAAATGGCCTTCTCGAGATATAGGAATTTGAATTTTTTCTCAATCAAGCCCCCAAATCCAAGAATTCTGTTGATATTAAAAAAGTGTAAATGTTGTCTTTTTGGAAGACCTTCCTCCTGAACTGAACAATTACCGCATCAATCATCCAACCAATTATTAAATTATTCTGGGATACTGAAAATCTACCTGAGAATATTAAAGAAGGCCTCATCATTAAACTTGCAAAAAAGGGAACCTTATGGAGTGCTTTAACTGAATCACACTACTCAATACAATAAACAAAATCATTGCTAAAATTTTACAGAGCAAGCAGGTTTCCATCCAAACAGGTCGTGCGTAGACCACATCAATAGTTTTCGAATAATAGTAGAGCAATCTGTGGAACTGAGAGCCCCTCTATATTTAATCTTTATTGATTTTAAACGTGCCTTTGACTCTATACATCAATCTGCTATTTGGCAGGCCTTGTACAGACTCGACATAAGTGACAGGTGTCAAAAAAGTATTCTTTAACCATATGGTTAATATTTTCAAATTATTCTACGAATTAGGTTAGAAAGGAGACTCACTCCTAAATCGTAGAAAGTGTTGCCATGTTAGCGTAAAACGGACTAACAACCGCTGTGTTTTCTCCTAAAATCGCTTAGTTTTCCCCATTTTTTCTTATAAAACTCTACTGTCGTGTCTGTATTTAGTCTGTGGTATTATTTTATAACTTTGGTATAACTCTGATTGAGTAGTTAATTTTGAGTATTGAGTACTCGAAAAATTAAGCAGTATTGAGTACTCGGTACTCAAATACTCAATACTCTTACAACACTATAGCAGAATATACCAACCCTGTTTAAATAGCAACAAGAAAAAGCTTATAAAAGCTTTAAAGGGTTTCCCTTTTCTCTAAATAAAACGTCAAACTGAGAACTGAAGAGGGGTAACTCTGCACGTGCAATTTGCAATTACCATTTTTGGATTGTTTTTTATTGCTGGAATTTTTGACATTCTTAAAATTAACATCAAAAATTAACCGGTGAAAAAGATTAAAAATAAAACAAAAAAAATATATGTATGTTTATATATTTGTGAAAACTATTAAAAGCAACGCATAAGTAAAATTTCAGTTCGTTCTTTACGCGTAAATTGTGAAATTTGTGTAACTAAAAATGGAAAAACGTCAAAATAATAAAAAGCAAAATAAAAATAAACACAACAACAATAAGAACAATAATGCAAAAGACAATTCTAGGCAATTTGAGCAACCCAAACACTCGAGCCTCTCCTACAAAGATAGATTGGAACTTAAGGATTTGGTTGGTTTACTGTTGAAAACAGTATACAATGAATGTACCAATCCCAAAGAAGAATGGGATCAATATTTAAAGCTACAGGAAATCCTAAAACGCATACAAATTCTGGAAGCTCCACTACAGCGTAATCGAAATACGGATAAAACTAGTCGTTTGGCTAATATTGATAAATTCTATCAATGGGCCAAAGAAAATGGTATCCAATATGATGGACTACAAATTAAAGAATTTCCGGGTTTTGATTTGGGTCTTGAGGCAACCAGGGATATTAAAAAAGATGAAGTCATCTTTTCCATACCACGTAAAATGATATTATCTGAAGAACATTTGGAATGTGTATTTGTAAAGAATTTCTTTAAATTTTCCAATTTAAAATTGGCCTTTTCTTTAATGGTTGAATCTGTAAAGCCGGAATCATTTTGGAAACCTTATATTGATTTATTGCCTGAACGTTATAGTACAGTTTTGTATTATACCGCAGAGGAGATGGCTCAGTTAAAGGGTTCAAATGCCTTATCGGCCGCATTAAAACAATGTCGTTTAATTGCTCGTCTGTATGCCATAATCTATCATTGGCCAAAAGAAGAAATACCACTGGACGATTTTAAAGAAATTTTCAATTATGATTTGTATAGGTAAGTGAAAAACAAATTACATATTTGTATTTTTAGTAAATATAAAAAAAAATTGGAACTCAAAGAATTTTTCCTCTCGAAAATTCTCTCAGGATCTGAGAATTTTTCTATACAGAAACAAGTAAGAAAGTTATAGTCGGGCAAGACCGACCATATGATACCCTACACCGGTGTTTTCCGGAAAATGGGTCCCAAGTCTAAACATGGACCAATTGGGTCTGTCTTTTGTTAGATCTTAATTTAGTGTAGAAAACACACTCAGATCAAATTTTAGTGGAATTGGTTTATTTTTTTTGCCAATAGACCGATTTAACTGAATATCGGTCGAAATTTTTTTATGCGGGACCAAGTCCAAAAATGGTCCAATTATATTCCGATTTGATAAGGTTACTAAAGTACACGTTTAGCAACAAAAACTAAAATTTTTATCATATATTTCCATTTTTATGAATTTTAAGGGAATTATGTGAAAATCGGTAGGGTGGTTTGTATGGGGACTACAAGAAGGACTGACCCGATTCCTTTGAAATTTGAAATGGTGATTCGTGCATACAAAATTAGATTTTCTGTTAAATTTCACAGCGATATCTATTATAATACGGTTGTTAGAGTTATTTAAGCCTAATCCAAAGGGGGAATTTGTATGGGGGCTTGGTGTTAACATTGACCGATTTTCTCAAATTTCGATAGGCTTTGTCCTTGGGCCAAAAGATGCTTAAGTTTCAAATTTCAAGTCAATTGATTGGAAATTGCGATCTGTTTAAATCGATAGATGGACAGACGGACGGACGGACGGACATCGCTAAATCGACTCAAAAAGTAATTCTGAGTTGATCGGTATACTTGGAGGTAGGTCTAGGACTATTATTTCGGGTAGTTACAAACATCAGCACAAACTCATTATACCCTGTACCACAGAGTGGTGTAGGGTATAAAAAGTCTCAGAATCTCAGAATTTTTAAATGTCTCAAAATCTGAATATTTTTCTCTATATGAAAAAATTTCTCAGAATCTGATAATTTTTCTAAATAGAAAAATTGTCTCAGAATCTAAGAATTTTTCTGTATAGAAAAATATCTCAGAATCTAAGAATTTTTCTGTATAGAAAAAACGTCTCAGAATCTAAGAATTTTTCTATATAGAAAAACTGTCTCAGAATCTAAGAATTTTTTCTATATAGAAAAAATGTCTCAGAATCTAAGAATTTTTCTGTAACAAAAAAGTTTCAGAATCTAAGAATTTTGTATATAGAAAAAAATGTCTCAGAATCTAAGAAATTTTCTATATAGGAAAAATGTCCCAGAATCTGAGAATTTTTCTATATAGAAAAAATGTTTCAAAATTAGAGAATTTTTCTAAATAGAAAAATGTCTCAGAATCTGAGCATTTTGTATATAGAATATATAAAAAAAATGTCTAAGAATCTGATTTTTTTTTATGTAGAAAAAAGGTCTCAGAATCTTGAAATTTTTTCATATTAAAAAAATGTCTCAAAATTTTTTTCCTATATAGAAAAATGTTAAGATTCCGAGGCAGTTTTTTTCATATGTCTAATAATTTTTCTATATAGGAAAAATGTTTTAGAATCTGAGAATTTTTCTATGTCGGAAAAATGTTTCAGAATCTGAGAATTTTCTTTATAGGAAAAATGTCTAATGAAAAATTAATAAAAAAAACATTTTAAGAAGTAAGGTCTTCATCGATTTATTAAACTGTATATAAACCTAAGTTATAAATATAATATGAATATTTTTTTTTGGTAATTCATTGCATACAAAAAAAAAAAATGCATTTAAAATTATAAAACTTTATAAGTAATCAGTAGAATCTCGCAAATTAGAACCACTTTGTTCCTCGGGTAATTCTAATTTCTGAAAAGTTCTAATTTCTGGACATTTTTTTTTTTTCAAAGAAAATGATAAAATAATAATAAAATCAGTTACGACTGCTTTATTTTATCACAAAATTATTTTTTTGTTAATATTAAATTACTATAACACATTAAATTTGTAGAAAACACTTTTAAGGGCTTTTAAATGAGAAATAACAGGCGTTACATCGATTATATGATCGTCACTGCTATTTGATCCGTCATTAAACCCATCTTCATTCCATTTTTCGATTTCTCTTACACTTATGGAATTGTAAAAATAAAAACAAAAAAGAAAGTCCAGAAATTAGAACCATTGGTTCTAATTTGAGAGCGTTAACTACATACAATTCGGGTTTTCCCCAATTTAGTTAAAAAAAACTATAAAAAAAAAAATTTTGTAGTGTAAATAAAAACAAAAAAAAAAAAAACTTCCAGAAATTAGAACCACAGGTTCTAATTTTAGAGCGTCCAATACATTAAAATAGCCGGTTCTAATATCTGGACAGTTCTAATTTGTGAGAGTTCTAATTTGTGAGATTCTACTGTAATACTAAAGCGTTGAAAATAAATATATTTTTTATTTCAAATTCTGATTAATTTTTACTTAAAAATAACAATTGTTTAATTGGACCTTTAAAATATTAAATTTTAAGTAAGTTTATTCCAGCTCGAGGTCATTATTTCCTTTACAAATTAAAACTATGATATTCTCATTGAATAGCTTTCAAGAACACTTTTGTTTGTGTTTTAAATTTATTTATGTTGGTTATTTTTGCAAATTTAAGTCGACACGTGTTTCGGAATTTGTCACATTCCATTGTCAAGACTATTTAGCAAATATAAAAACTCTATACTACAAGTAGCAAAGGGAATTTAAATGACAAATCGTTAATGTTCAAACAAAAATATTTACTACATATTCAACTCTGCCCTCATTAAGAATTAATAGAAGAAAATTGTTTTCTTGGTATGATCACCCATATATTTAAGCATTGGCAACAGCTACTAGCATATAGTATTGCCCAATAGATAATACTGTGCTACAAAAAACACAAAATCGAATATACTTTTAAAATGAGGTATTAAGGTTGTAGGTCTCGTCCAAAAAATCACAAAAATGCCCATCAAACTTGCCAGACACCCTCAAATTTTAGAGTTATGGTCAAAAAACGGGACTTTGGGACTTTTCTCACTAAACCTTTTGTAATTCAGAAAATTTTCAACCGATTTTAAATTTTTTAACTGTTTTTGATAGAAGAAGGATGTGGCTTTCCATGTATGTGAATTGGTCTACACATATAAGAAAGATATTTATTGATTTTTTCTATAAAATCTAATTTTTTGTTATTTTTTGAAAATTTTTTGAGTTTATCGATTTTTTTCTGCTATTGTTTGTTCAACAACATTTATATTAATAAACGTATTCCTAAAAATAATTTAATTGTGAATACGATGAGCTTTATGTCAAAAAAATCGGATAACAATTGACAGAGTTGTGATAATTTTTCTAAAAAAGAAAATTAAGATTTTGTATGAAATTGCCATGCGGATAACCCAGGCAAAAAAAAATAAAAAAATAAACGAACATACTGAGAGGTCGCGTATCATTATTTTAAAGGTTTTTGACCTCCTAAATTCGAATTTGACCTTGAAATTGCGCTATCTTATTAAGTTTTTGATATATCAATTTATGTTAAATATCTCGAAAACCTGACGAGATAGAGCAATTTAAAGGCCAGATTCGGATTCAGCGCGCTAAAAACCTTTCAAAATATTGTACATGACCATTTATGATAAATTTATTTTCTTTGCCTGGGTTATCTGAACGGCGATTTCCTGAAAAATCTTAATTTTCTTTTTTAGAAAAATTATCACAACTCTGTCAATTATTATCCGATTTTTTCAGTACAAAGCTTATCGTATTTAGAAAAATTTTCAAAAAATAACAAAAAAAAAATGATTTTATAGAAAAAATCAATAGATATCTTCCTTTTACGTATTGACCAATTCACACACATGGAAAGTCCTATCCTTTTTCTATCCAAAACAGTTTAAAAATTTAAAATCGTTTGAAAATTTTCTGAATTACACAAGGTTTAGTAAGAAAAGTCTCAAAAAAACGTTTTTTGACAATAACTCTAAAATTTGAGGGTGTCTGTTAGAGTTGTCAACTATTCGGCATATTTCAAAAACCGGTTTTCGAATAGTTAAAAAAACCGCCGTTTTTTTAAAACCGGTTTTCGGTTTTTTTATTTGAATACCGGTTCGAATAACCGGTTTTTTCGGTTTTTTAATAAAAATTGTTAAAAACATAATATAGGTTTTAATTTGTTTTTAACAAAAAAAAGAGAAAAAATAATTGTACAGAACTCATTCTTATTTAATAAATCAAATTCAAAGCTTAAAACAACAAAATATACATCGTCGAACTTTATTCAATAAATGCCAACTCGAAAAAGCTTACTGTTCAGGAGAGCTAAAAAACTAGTTATTTCGCATATTATTGCAAAAATAAACAATGTACCTTCCATAAATATTCCATTTAAATATTCTAAATAATTTATACCGATGAAAAAAATTTCATATTTTGCACTGGTTTGCGTATTTTTTTGAGATGGCATTTATTACTATATCAAAAAACAAATATTTTTTTAGAGTTGGCATATTTTGTCGGAAAATAAAAATAGATTTTTTTTGGAAAAATTTTTAATTTTTTTTTTTTTGGTTTTTGTTATCCTTAGTACGGTAATTGCAAAAACTGAACAAAAAATTAAAAATCTTTGCATATTTTTAAAAGTTACTAGCTCCGAAAGATTTTTAATCTCAGGGTGGTCAACTTTGGCACTCTGTAACTCACGCTGTATTGCAATAGGGTCACTCCAAACTAGCTATTTTGAAAGCTTATATCATTGACTTTATTTGCCCCATTCATAATGTTTCAATCTGATAAATAGTTTGAAAGTTACATAAATATAAGCAATTTTTTTTTTGCAAACACTATTTACCGATATTTTCAAAATGGCAATATCTCGAGATCCAGTCATTAGATATCAAAATCTTTACAAGATTAGTGTTTAGCATGGCAAATGCAATAAGATATGCGGTCTAATTTTTTTTTTTTTTAATTTTTTGAAAAATTTATGGAAATTTACAATGGGAGTTGGCATTTATTTCCACCAAAAAAATATGTACTTTGAGTTAGCAGAATAACAAAAATGGATGTAAAACGACAACAAATTATTTTTTTGCTCTGAAATTTTTATGGCAGATAGGTATTACATAGGGGAGCTATTTGCCATCGGAAACTCATTTCCGTCAAATTTGAGTTGGCATATTTTGAATATAGGTCCACGACATATTTTTTATTTAAGTTAATAAAATGTTTTTAATTTATAGTAATAGAAATTATAGGGTCTGTCACTATAAAATGGAACTATGTACTTTTAATCAGTACAATAAGGACTTAAAAACATTTAAAAAATACATTTAAAACACAACATTTTTCTTGTTAGTGTTTCTTCACAACCGCGTCTTTTACCCAGAGTTATAGAGTAAGGAATCGACAGTTTTGTAGATCTGGCATCACCAAAAATAATTGGAAAAATCTGGTAATACCACACTAAAGTTTAAACGTAAAGCAAAGAGAGACAAAAAGCAATCTGCATTCTTACTGTATAACTGGTATCTTCCATTTCGCTCAGATTTCGATTTGTGATCAAATTTCTTACACAATACCATATGGTTTTTGTTTACTACTTTTTCAAACGCCATTTGCTACCCTACTCTATAGCTCTGCTTTTAACCTTCTTATTTATTACTGAATTAAGAAACAAAATTTCAAATACAGAGTTGTATTTTACAAAATTTGTAACAAATGATGACAAAAAATGAAGTATTATATATTCGAAAATGTCGAATAATTCGACACAAAAAAACCGGTTTTTCGAATATCTAGAAAACAACCGGTTTTCAAAAACCGGCTTGGAAAAACCGGGAAAAAGCGAAAAAACCGGTTTTTCGAATACTTCGGAAACCGGTTTTGACAACTCTAGTGTCTGTTTAATGGGCATTTTTGTGATCTACTCGACAAGACCAACAACCTATACTATGTCACATCAGAAGTATTTTTTCACTGTAGCACAGTGTAATCAGATGTAAATCTATTGTTAATAGTTTTTTTTGTTGGTAATTTAACGATCATGATCTTGCTAAGAGATTGTTCATTTTTATTTTTTTTTTGATTTTCAATGAGGGTAGAGTTCAATATGTATTAATATTTTTGTTTGAACATTAGCGATTTGTCATTTAAATTCCCTTTGCTACTTGTAGTAAATGGTTTTTACATTTGCTAAATAGTCTTGCTAATAAGTCTTGCAAAAATTTCCAACATAAATAAATTTAAAACAAATTAAAGTGTTTACAATGGAATCTGACAAATTCATAAATAAATTTAAAAATGATAATAATTTTCTTGAAAATAATTCTATGAGAATATCATAGTTTTAATAAGTAAGGAAAATAATGACCTCGAGCTAGAATAAACCTACTCAAAATATTTCATTATAATTTTTAATTTCTTTATAATATGTACATAGTTTTATTAGTTTGTTTCATCACTCACTCAAAAACTATTTCAACTTTTGATTTTTCTTCATCAACTGTATGTAATCATTGGATAAAAATGATTTGTCAGTTTTTCCCTCGTTAACTTTATAGTATACAGCTTTATGTGACGAACGATATTGGAATTCATATGTTGTTTCCAAACTATTAACATTGGACATTTTATCAACAATCAATGATATAAAATCATATAAAAACTGTTCATTTTCCTTGGGATTCCAAAATTGGTTCTACAAAAAATAATAAAAAAAAAAAAATTACAAAAATATAAAAATAATAAAAATTATATTTAATAGCCTACTTTGCACATGTCCGCTGTATAAAAAGGCTTAATAGGATCATGTACATAACCATTCTTATCTCTGAAAGCCCAGTAGGTAACATCTACGTTTGCAAGTATATTTTGAAAATATTTTTGCAGCTGTTTGCCAGAAAACCTTTTATCATTAACTGCAACTTTTGTATTGACAAAACGACATTTATTTAATGAGTCCATATTAGTTCTAAATAAAAAAAAAAATTAAAGGAATATAAGATAAATTTGACAAATTTATTAAGAATTAAATTTCTAAACTTACAAATCATTAATTTCCGTGTCCGAACTTATACCTTGAACTTCGGCAGAATATATTAAATTAAATTTTCCCAATTGACAACTATACATTCCATTCAAACGAATATTTTCATCCACAGGTACATCAGTGTTTGGTTCCGTAAATGGAGAATCTATAAAAATTAAATTAATTTAAATAAAAGAGAGAAATCTCAGATTCGATTAAATTTTTTAAAATCCTTTGCTTAGTAGTAGAGGGTTTATATCCGTCTGGGCTCGTTCAGTGGTTCTTCAGTTTTACAAACACGTACCCGGAACAAACGTTTTTATATATAAAGGGGGTTTTTCATGATATGTACTTAACTTACCCAGCAAAACTTGCATGACTTCCAGAACTAGTGCTGGAGTACTTCTTTTTTGCTCGACTAGTTCTCTATCTCGTTCTCAGAGTCATGATTTTTGTTTGAAATTGTCACCCTAAGAACTAGTTCTAGGGAAGTAGTCTAGGAACAATCACCCCTCCTATGGAACGGTTCCATCACTACTTCTAAAACCAGTTCTTTATCCCATTCTTTAACCCATGATTTTTCTTTGAAATTGTCACGACAGGAACAACTTCAAGAAGCTTTTGTGGCACTAGTTCTCTATCTCGTTCTCAGAGTCATGATTTTTGTTTGAAATTGTCACCATCAGAACTAGTTCTAGGATACTTACCCTGCAAACAAAACGATACGACATCGATTCGCCGGTTGTATTGCCGATACGATAAATGTTATTGCGGCAATTATCAAATTCGTATCGCCGGCGATACACATTTCGGGAGAAACTGTTACCCGACGGCAATACATCCCGGCGATACGAAAACGATTCGTCTTGGCGATAAAAGGGTATGAATCGTTTGTTACTTACCAGAAAAAAGAACTTGTTCAAGTTTGTAATGATAAGAACGTATTTTTAAATTTGGATTTACATCAAATGGGTTGTCATCATTTTCAACATACATGTACAAATTGCTACCATGTTTTGTAACATACAAGTTCCAATCCAAATAAGCGTTCCCATATCTATTAGAAAGTGATTTCATTATATTAATAATTGCTTGGCGATGAGTGTGAATTTTAAATTGGCCTTCCTCATTTTTATTAGCAATGTTGCGCTCTGAAATGGCCCAATTTAATACCTTACTTAAGGTGTTGCCATACATTACATCCTTGTTTCGAAAACGATAATGTTCATAGCCCTCATTTAAATTGAGTGGATATTTAGTTAACTCTGGTTCCTTGAAATATTTCAGTTTTTCCGCTTTACGTTCAATTTTGTTATAATCTTCATATAAATCAATTAGTTTTACATTTTCAATGTTCGTTTTACATTTTTTTAGATCGTACTTTTTATTATACTTGTAGAATAAATCCATTTTTTATGATTTTTTATATTTTTAATATTTTTTATTTAAAAACTCAACAGCACCTTTAATAAAGAAAGTGTTTATATAGACTTTTTCTGTCAATACAGAATGTTTTAATCGCTTTTTTTGGGGATTTTTTTGATTAGATGGCTAAGTACTAGGGTGGGACAAATTTAGTTTATAATTAAAAAAAGAAAGTTATAGTCGGTCAAGACCGACCATATGATACCATACACCAGTGATTTTCGGAAAATGGGTCCCAAGTCCAAACATGGTCTATCTTTTGTTAGACCTTTAATAAGTGTAGAAAACACTTACATACCAAATTTTTGTGGAATTGGTTTATTTTTTGTTGCCAATAGATCGATTTAACTGAATATCGGTCGAAATTTTCATACGGGGGACTAAGTCCAGGAATGGTCCAATAATAGCCAGATTTGATAAGGTTACCTAAGTACTCGTTTAATACCAACAAATAAAATTTTAATCAAATATTTTTAATTTTCATGAATTTTTAGGGAGTTATGTAAATATCGGGAGGGTGATTTGTATGGAGACTACAAGAAGGACTAATCCGATTCCTTACAAATTTTGGATAGTGATTTGTACATACAAAATAAGATCACTTGGCAAATTTCAGAACGATATCTTTTATAATACGGTTATTAGAATCATTTAAGCCTAATTCAAAGTGGTCGTTTGCATGGGGGCTAGGTCTTAACATGAACCTATTTTTTTTTTCAATTTCAATAGGCTTTGTCCTTGGGTTTAAAATTTCAAGTCGATTAATTGAAAATTGCGACGTTTACCGATAGACAAACTCATTATACCCTGAACTAGGGTGTTCAGTCGATTAATACTTTTTCGAATAATCGAACAATTTTAAACGAATAACACCGCTCTACAAATCTAAGGTTTGTCGCTGCGTTTTGGATGAAACCAAAAAAAGTTGATAGGTTTTGGTGCCCCGATTCCAAAACCATCACTAAATTTTTTTATCACGTCACAATTTTGAGAAAATCGCGGTTAAAGTGTCAAAAAAGGCCCATTTTGACCATATTTGAAGGCCTATAAAATAAGATCCTGACATGCAAATGACTTAGTATCAAGCTCATTCGAAAGTCTGTAATTTTCTCTTTCAGACAAGATTAAATTTTCTTGGAATTTAATTTTCTAAAATGGTAAAAAAATCATTAGTATCAAGTGCGTTAAATCTAAAATTTACGTATGAATTTGTATGGCAATTTGTTAAAAAAGACTGTGTGAATAAAATAAATATTTAAAAAATGAAAGGTTTTTTGTTAATGATTTTTTTACCATTTAAAAAAATTTAATTTTTAGAACATTTCATGTTATCTTTAAGAGAAAATTACAAACGTTTGAATGACCTTGATACCAAATCATTCGCATGTCAGGATATTATTTTATAAGCTTTTAAAATGGGTTAAAAATGCCCTTTTTCGGCACTTTAACCGCGAATTACTCAAAATCCTGACGTGATAGACAAATTTGGGCTCCGGATTTGGAATCAGCGCAACAAACACTATCCAAATCACTAACCAGAATCCAATACGCATTTTCTTGTTGAGCTGTGTAATTGTTTGATTAATTTAAAATTGCTAATTTCGATTAAAGGATTAATCGAAGAATTTATGCCGATTAATCGAATAATCTATAATATAGATTATTCGATTAATCGGATTCTATATATATTAAAGAGTAAAAGAGTAGATTCTATATATACATATAAAAGAGTAACGTGACTGACTGACTGATTGACTGACTCATTATCGCCCAGCCCAAACCGCTGAAGCTAGATACTTGAAATTTGGACTGTAAGTTCATCTCCCGGAATATAGATCCACTAAGGCTGGATTTTTGCCAATGTTGATTCTAAGGGGGTAAAAAGGGTAAAAAACTGTACTTTGGTACTTTTTATATCTCCTGAAATAATGGTCATATAGACTTGAAATTTGGACTGTATGTTCACCTCCCGGAATATATTTCCAGTAAAGCTGGACTTTTAGATCCACTAGGGCTTAATTTTTGCCAATAATGATTCTAAGGGGGTTAAAAGGGTAAAAAACTGTACTTTTGGTACCTTTTATATTTCCTAAAATAATAGTAACTTGTATAACTTGTAGGTTCACCTCCCGGAAAAAAGATTCACTAAGTCTGGGTTTTTGCCAATGATGATTCTACGGGGGTAAAATGGGTAAAAAAGTGTGCTTTTGGTACTTTTTTTATATACTGAAATAATGGTCAATCAAACTTCAAATTTGAATGTTGGATCCTTTAGTGAAATAAAACATTCTGAAACAAGTACTTTCTGAAAATTCTGTACCGTTTATAAAAAGTACCTTTTATAAAAAGTACCTTTTATAAAAAGTACCTTTTATAAAAAGTACCTTTTATAAAAAGTACCTTTTATAAAAAGTACCTTTTATAAAAAGTACCTTTTATAAAAAGTACCTTTTATAAAAAGTACCTTTTATAAAAAGTACCTTTTATAAAAAGTACCTTTTATAAAAAGTACCTTTTATAAAAAGTACCTTTTATAAAAAGTACCTTTTATAAAAAGTACCTTTTATAAAAAGTACCTTTTATAAAAAGTACCTTTTATAAAAAGTACCTTTTATAAAAAGTACCTTTTATAAAAAGTACCTTTTATAAAAAGTCCCTTTTATAAAAAGCACCTTTTATAAAAAGTACCTTTTATAAAAAGTACCTTTTATAAAAAGTACCTTTTATAAAAAGTACCTTTTATAAAAAGTACCTTTTATAAAAAGTACCTTTTATAAAAAGTACCTTTTATTAAAAGTACCGGAAGTACACTTTTTGGTACTTTTTTATTTCCTGAGGTATAAATAAAACAAACTTTTTTGTTTTTTAAATCATTACATTGGTGGAGGGTATTTAAAGATTCGGCACAGCCGAATATAGCTTTCTTACTTGTTTTTACCATAAAAACACTTTTTCAGTAATGTCCGAATATACACTAACACAGGGGTGATAAATGCCATTTTCGAGATTGTACTGACTTGACTTAAAAATTGCACTTTTTTGACCCTCATTGTACTAAAAAAGCGAAATCGAAGAAAAAAACGAAAATCACTCCATTCTAATAAACCTGCTTTGTTTTCTACAGACAGACGGACGGACATAAATAGATTGACTTAAAATCGATCGATTTATTTATTCTATATCTATATTTCAAGGTGTTACCAAAGGAATGACAAACTTCTATTAATAATTTTAAGTGGAGCGTAGAAAAAGCTATTGTGTTTTTTAAGTTGATCAAAAAAAATTTGAATTTTTGGAGAAAAAATGGGCAAATTGGCACTTTGATAATTTTGTGTAAAAAATCGGCAAAACGACGATAAATCGGCAAATATGCCAGCCCTGTCGGGAATTCCCGTACACAAGTAAGGTGTCATACAATTACGTTTCCTTAGTTTCTAGTTTCACTCATGAGAGCCTTTTTTAAACTATTAAAAAATCCCGGCATTCCCAGGAAAAACGTTTTTTTTTAAATTTTCGTTTCCCGGAAAATAAAAAAGTCCGGGAATTCCCAAACACTACCCTATCCCTAACAAATTAAAAAGGTCAAAATAAAATTTGCGATTGTAAATAAAAATTTGTAATATCCCAGCAAAAACATGGCAATAAGATGTTAAAAGTAATCATTACCAAGTACATTATTTATAATGAATACCCATTACTAGGGATGAGATTTTCATGCACTAAAAAATCGAAAATATGCGCTTAAAATATGCGCTAAAAATTCAAAATATGCACTAAAACCCTAAAAATATGCACTAAAAAATAAAATGTGTGCAATAAAAATTAACACAATCTAAAAAATAAAAAATAATATTTTTTCTTATTTCAAAAAATAAATTTTTAAAATTTAAAATAGTATTTGAAACAAATAAATTTCAATTTGTGTTTTAGCTAATTTATGCCAAAATATGCAAAAATATGCACTTAAAAGTTGGAAATATGCACAAAATATGCATTTAAAACCAAAATATGCAAAAATATGCATTTTCACCAAAATATGCAAAAATATGCAAAAACAAATCGATGCCATTTTCAAGCAAATTTCTTGATTCGGAAAGATAATTGGTCGATTTCGTTTTTAGACTATCGACAAAAAACATGCATTTGCATGGAAATCTCATCCCTACCCATTACTAACATGATTTTAAGCCCAAAAGTAACTACTTTCGAATAATATGTTGTTCAAATACTTTTAAGTAATATAAAAATAAATAGTTTTCAGTAATATGTTATAAAAGTACTTCTAAGTAATAATATCCCCTTTCCCTTGCATTTTTCAACCTTTACAATTTCAATTAACTCAAAAATTTCTTAAAAACTTAATAAAAATTAGGCAAGTTTTAATTTTTATTAAAAAGAAGTTAAATTTTAATTGGGCTATTCATTATGAGTAAATTAAATTTTATGTAGGTTTATTTGACTGATATTGCATCAATATTTGGAATATTGGGAATCACGAAAATTTTTAAATTGTACTAAATCAGTCATGGAGTACTGCCGTGCTTTTGGTCCCCGAATTGTAAAAAAATCTAAATTTACATACTCATATGCCAGGGCTGTTTAATAACAAGCATTTTTTGTATATCGGTCAAAATTACGATACAAAATCAAAAATCTGGTCTTGGATCTTTAGATTTTTTGTTTTATTATGAACACAGATACTTTATGCAGCCATTTAGACATTCCCATTTACTGTTTAATTAAATTCCAAAAACTTGCGATTTTATTCGCGATTTTCATTTTACAAAAATCACAAAAAATTTATTTATTTATTTATTTAATATTTAGATAATACATAAATGTACAAACTAAATGTAAGTTTACAAGCTATAGCAACGGGGCCTTAAGCTAGTTGAATTTTTAATGTTATGTACAAGTAAAGGGGTTATAACAATAGTAAATATAAAGTTAATTTAAATATGATTATACAGTTTGATACATTTTAAATAATCAATTATTAGTTTGATGGAACGATTAGATGGGAATGATACAAGTGAAATGGGACTTAAATCTGAAAATATTTGACTTCTCTGGATATTAAAAGTGGTGCAATCTGATAGAATGTGTGTTATGTTAAGGGGAGAAATGTTATCGCATTCGCAGACAGGAGGGTTTTCCTTAGCTATTATATAACTGTGAGTCAGCTTTGTGTGACCTAGCCTTAATCTCAAGAATTTGATTAGATCAATGCGATTAACATTATTTACTTCAGGTATCCAGGAGTAAATGTTACATTTACTTGGGTTGATTGATTTGTACCAGTTGTTGGTAAGATCCCATGTGTTGAAATTCTGTTCAGTAGTTTGATTTCTAATAGCTTTTTTAATGTCTGAGAAATTTCTATTTACTGTTTTAATAAGTGGTGACTTGTGTGCTTGTTTGGCTGCAAAGTCAGCAAATTCGTTACCTTCTATTAATGAATGCCCTGGTATCCATATTATGATGATTCTTGGAAAGTTTTTAATTATAGAGTCTCTAATTCTTGATGCATAAAAGTTATTATTATTGATATTATCTATAGCATGAATTGCTGAGAGGGAGTCAGTGCATATAGCAAATTTGCCTGCCTTTTGACAGTACTCTATTGCGTTGTAAATTGCTATTATTTCAGAAGAGAATACGGAACTGAAATCAGGGAGAATGGAAGTGCTGATGATTGAGTCGGCTAAGGATATCGCAAAAGATACTGTTCCGTTAGTCTTAGAACCATCAGTATATATAAACGTTCTATCGTTATACTTATCCATAATTTCATAAAACAGTAAGCGGTATTGACTTATTGGTGTATTTTCTTTCTTATATATTGAAAGTGATGAATCTATAGAATTGTTATTAAATTGCCATGGAGGATTCGCTGGTGGATTTGATTTGAAAATTTTATTAGGCAGGTCAAACTCCTGACAAGTTTTGAGAACCCTAGTAAGAGAAGATTTAATTTTTGCATTTTTTTTTGCTTTAGGGTAGTTTTCTACAATTCTCCGTAATGGAGTATCGTCACAGCTCATAATAGATTTAACCAGTTTTTTGTATTCAACTCTGTACAAAAGGTCTAAGTTTAAACAGTTTGTTTCAAATATTATGTTGTTTATCGGAGTAGTTCGTAATGCTCCAAGAGCGCATCGAATTGATACATTGATCATAGTTTTTACTTTCTTCAGAGATGTTTTAGAAGAATTTCCATACAGGAACAGTCCGTATCTTATTTTTGAAATGATTAGAGATTTAATGACATTGAGAAGGATTGTAGTATTTGAATTGAATTTCGGATAGGATAAGCATTTTACGATGTTAATGCGAGTAGTTAAAGAATTGACTAGGGATTCAATATGAACGTTCCATCTTAGGGTTTTATTGAATGTTACTCCTAATATTTTTAATTTGTCTGTTTGTGAAAGCTTAATTTTGTTTGCAATCATATTACATGTACAATTGTGTTTTCTACAAATATGTATGTACTTGCATTTTGTCTTTGATAGAACAGCACCCGACTCTTCACACCATTGTAAAATAGCATCAATTAAGCTGTTAATGTTGACGTTAGGATTTTTAACTTTATTTGATTTAATTATTATATTAAAATCGTCAGCATATGCGCAGAAATTGATGTTTTTATGTAATGATATAATATCACTTAACTTGTTGAAAGCAACAAGAAAAAGGATAACGGACAATGGAGATCCTTGAGGTATCCCATTATCCAAATCATATGTTTGAGAGAATTTACTCCCTACACTAACTATAAATTTCCTATTTGTCATAAAGTTCATTACGTAGCTTATGATGTTGGGTCCCAAATTCCATGAAATCAATTGAGAAATTACTGTATGGATTCCTATTTTATCGTATGCTTTTTCAAAGTCAAGTGAGACTATCGTTAAATGATTTTTTGAAGCTAAATTACTAGCGGCTAGGTGTTCAACATATAGGAGAGTATCCGCTGTCGATTTACCCTTCCTGAAGCCCATTTGATTTTCGTTGAGTAGCTTGTTGGATGATATGAACCACCACAGTCTATTAGCAATAATTCTGTCTAGCACTTTTGCTATACATGAGTTCAGCGAAATAGGTCTGTACGACTTTGTGTTAACTTTGTCGCTATTTGGTTTTAAGATGGGTATTATCAGACTGGTCTTATATTGTTGGGGTATAATATTCGTCTTCAGGATGTTATTAAAAAGTTCTAAGATTCGGTTTTTTACTATTTTTGGAGAGTTTTTAATCATATTGTAAGATATTCTGTCTAAGCCCGGTGTCTTACCCTTGAGTTTGCTTAATGTTGACAAAAACTCAATGTTGCTTATGTCATTTTCTAACAGTTTAGCTTTATTATTAGGTTTAATAAGTGCTAAGCTTTCTCTAAAAGTCCCCTTCTTTTCACAAAATTTAGCCGGGAACTTCTGGTCCGAAGAATTTTCAGACCAAAATTTTCCTAACTCATTTGCAATATCTACTTTCTCAGTTAAATTATTATTGGGAGGAGTATTACTTTGAATGCAATGAATGTTGTGTGAGACGTTATACCCGCAAAATCTTCTAATGTTGTTCCAAATTTTCTTGGGAGATGTGTTTGGATTGATTTCTGACGTGAAGTCATGTAAAGATTTGCGTTTAGCAATTTTAATTTCTTTCTTAAGAAGAGCACTCGCTCTTTTGTATTTTACCATGTTTTCGTCGTTGATGTCTCTTCTAAATACATACCATAATTTGTTTTTTTCTGTTTTTAAACCCTCAAGATGTTGGCTCCACCACGGAACTGGTGTACGCCCCTTGAGTGGTTTCGACTGTGGAATAGAATCGTTAGCAGATTGAATAATGATTTTTTTTAGGTTAGACGCTTCTTTGTTAACATTTGTTTCGGTTTGCCTTAGATTTTCGAATATGGTACATTTTCTGTTAAATAATTCCCAGTTTGCTTCATCTGTTTTAAACCGAGGTTTAAACGACTGGTTATTTGCATAACTGTTGGAAAACAATGACAAAATTATGGGAAAGTGGTCGCTTCCCCATAAATCCGGTTCAATTGACCAGTTAGCATGTATGCTTAATTCCGGAGAACAAAATGATAGGTCGATGTGGGTCATTGTGCTTTGAGTAGAATAATGAGTAGGGGATTTGTCATTTAGTATTGTAAAATTGTAATTGTTAACGAATTTTGTAACAATGTTACCTCTTTTATTGTTTTTGCTTGAGCCCCATGTTTGGTGCCAGCTATTAAAATCGCCAGTTATTAAGGTAGGTATTGTAGAGTTGCCTAAAACATTTTGTAGATTTTGGTAATTGAAATTAATGGATGGTGAGATATACGCTGATATTATGTTAAATTTAATTTTGGAGTGAATTTCAAAACAGATTGCTTCAAAGTCATTATTCAGAGATATAAGTTTATGTTGCACGGAATTGTGGATTATTAAGGAAACACCACCATAGGAGTTGGAATTATTATAATTATACAGGGAGAAATTTATAGGAACAGGTATGTTATTATTTTGGGTAGTAAAAATGTTGTTAGTAATATGGGATTCTTGGATTGAAATAATTTTAATGCTATGTTTTTTAATAAGAATTTGTAATTCATTGTAGTTATTGATATAGCCTCTGATATTCCATTGTAATATATTTAAGGATGACAAAATCATAATAAAATAAAGTAAAGATAAAGAAAGTTGTTGAAGTTTTGAATTACTTTTTTGTATTGTAACTAATGTTAAAGAGGCACCCTACAATATGTACGATAGCATTCGCCATAGCGAAGACCCAGATAACACCTTACGAAATTGCAGCCGCACTTGTCACCAGTGTATGGTGAAAAATGGTCACAACTTACATGTATTAACCAGGTCCCAAGCCAAGTGATGAATGATACCACACAGACTGTAGGGTGCCTTTAAAAGAACTTGTACTAATTACTCATTGTCCATCGACATCGACTCTGATGTCTCGTTGTCATCTATATTCGTTTTAGTTTTTTGTTGTTTTTTGTTAGTCTTGTTGATAGATTTTGCATTTTTCCTTTTCATTGCTAATTTGGCTCTATTTGAAGTATTTCTAGGGAGAATGTTTATTGGTTTTGGTTTTATAGGTAACGGATTTGTACTAGTGCTGGCACACGTGTGAGTTTCAACATCATTGTAGTTAATTATTTCTCTTTGAGTATTCAAATTGTTGTTGTTTTCAATTGTTTGTTGTTTGTTAGAAGTTGCTTTTGCTACAAAAGCAAAAGACGATTGACCACTTTGGTGACGTTGTTTGTAGGTTTCAATTGCTTTTTTCCTTTCCACTTTTTCTAAAGAGACAATTGTCTGTATTTCTTTTTCTCTTAAGAATACTGGACAAGTTTTTTCAAGTGCATCATGGTTGTTGTTTTCGATGTTGTTAATCAAACAGTTGTTGCATGTTATTGGGTTGTTACAAACTTCATCATCTTCTTCAAAATGATATTCGAGAGCGCAGTGGGAACAGATTTTTTTGTTACTGCATGCTTTAGTTGGATGGCCAAAGCGAAGGCAATTTCTGCATCTTAAAGGAAGAGGAACGTAAGGACGTAGTTTTACTTTTTCGTAGCCTATGTTTAAATCTTCTGGTAGATCAAGAGTAGCTATAGTTACGATGATTAGTCCAGTTTCCTTAGTTTCGTTGTTGACTTTTCTTAGTATTTTTTTTACTTCTGTAACATTTTGACTTTTTAATTCTAGTTGGATTTCGGTTTCATCTATACCTCTCAGAGCATTTGAGTAGATTACACCTTTTGAGTAATTTAGAAAAGAGTGTTCGCTGACATCAACTTTGATTTCGGGGGAAAGCGAAGTCAATGTGATTAGTTTAGTTGCCTGTGTAAAATTTTTTGTTTTTATCAATATGTTTCCATTACGAATTTTTTTGCACATTTCGACTTCACTACCGCATATTCCGTCAATTACTTTTTTTATAAGGAATGGATACACGTTGACCAAAGAGTCGTTGTTGTTGTCGTTAGTTTTAGTGTTATTTTCGCTAATTGTTCTAGTCATAAGTAAATACTTAGGACCATTTGATGGAATTTTTAGAAATTTTTTTTTATCGACTGTAAAAAGGGGTTGATTTTGCGGGATCAACCGATCCGGCGGGTCAGGCATTTTGCCTCGATAGTTTTTTTTTTATTAGTTTATTATGCTTTTTGGGTTTTTGTTAACCAATAGTAAAAAGGAGAAAAAATTTTGGAAAACAAGAAAGTTTATTTTATATGAAAGTTCTCTCTGTTTGTTTTATTTGATTGTTTATATAAAACGCACAATTAACACGCGGAGACAGACAATCGCACTTCGAAGACGTTTGATCGTGTTCACTGACGAATTGAGACTGACACAAAAAAAAATTTAAAAGTGTGGAAATTTGAAGAGCTATAACTTCTTAAGTAAATATCGAATTGTTAAAAGTAATAAATTTTCAAGCTCGAGGTCTTAGTTGTTTAAATGTTTTTTAATTTATTTAAAAAATCTTCCGATATTTCGTAATTCTTTGAATTGCATCTTCAGGGACTGTAATACATGTACTGCATTTGAGCGATATCGGTTCAGCGGTATAAAAGTTATGAACGAAAATATAAACCCACCTCGAAAATTTTGGTACATTCCACATAACTTAAAAATTCAACATGATTTTATTCGGTTGCTGGTTGACATATGTAAACAGAATTAAATACCGAAAGGTATTTAAGCAAGTGAAAATATATTTTTATACCCCAACATTTTTTTCGCGAAAAAAATTTACCAAAATTTTTTTTTTTTAAAAACATTTTTTGATAAAAGTTTTTTTCAAATATTTTTTTTAAATAAAGTTTTTTGCAATACTTTTTTTTATATTGTGGAGGGTATCCATATATTATATTTATATTATTACTTGTTTAAGGGCGGATTACTCAATGAAAAGTTAGCTGCTAACTGCCGATTTAACGGAGCCTTATGTCAAAATTTGTATGAAAAAGTTAAATTTAACGGAGAGTTATTTTTTAACGAAGCATTAAGTAATCCGCCCTAAATAAAGTAGATTATTTTAAAAATATCAATATTTATTATTAGATAAATTAATGATAACATTTTAAAAACAAAAAAATATTTTTTTTATAATCTTATCAATATAAGGGGTGGTCCAATAACAAGTATCTTTTTAAAAATGCAATAAAATCAATACTCAACTTTTTTTGGAATGTTATGTCTTTATTTGAAAGAGCAAACATTCCCGTTTTTTATGGCAAACGACTTCATAGATGCGTCCTCGGCTTGCTCCGCTGTATCGCGTTGTAGCGCAGTACTGCGCTGCCAAACTGCACGTTTTTCGAAAAAAAGTTTTTAACCGAAATAAGACACTCAAATGAGGTTATGTTAACAAACAAATTGCTACATCTTGGGATCGTAAAACTCGCACGGTATTCAAAAGAATCCAATTGAAGGGCTTACTGCAAAAACTTGATAAGCAACATTTTATTTTTTGGTGTTTTTGGCCTTCTACTGATGATTCATTGACAAATTTTTGGCGAAAGTCTTGCTTAAACCCTTCGTGCAAGTATCTTGAGAATGAAAGTTCTGCAAAAGTTATATTTTCTACATTATTTTCTAAGATTTAAGGCCACCCACCCACCATAAAATGAAATGTTGCTTATCGAGTTTTTACAATAAGCCCTTCATCTATACACAGAAAAAAAACGTCGAGGTAATGTTATCTAAGCTGGCTTAGGTGAATTATTTTTGTATGAATATTAAAAGCCACGACTTATTACCTATGCCACAAGTATAATTTTACTTTACATTTTCATCTAATGGCCATGTAAGGTTTACTAATGAAAATAGGTAAAATTTCGAAATTATTTTTTTTATTTTTTATTGTCATGACAATAATTTGAAATTAAATAAAAATAAAACAAACATCAAAATTATTTTAACATTTAATTGTTCAACGCAATAAAGCCGATGGAAATTAACAACTCGCAACAAATTATGTAAGCAAAGGTAATTTTATTATTTTATTTATTGGTAAAAATAGTAAATTCAATTATTTTTAATTTTTTTTAGATAACGCGAATATCTGAAATTCTAGGCAAATTATGATGGGAAAAAGTCATCAAGAATTAGAGAAAAAGGAATCTTAAAGCTGTTTTAAAGATTAAAACAAGTGCTTATATGGAATTTCTAAGTTTGAACGCGCAATTTTCGAAATTAGCTTGTTTCTAAATTATAATGATATGTACAATGGTACAAAATTTCTTAGAATCTGAGACAATTATTTATAGAGAAGTTCTCAAATTAAATGATACTTTTTCTAAATCTGAAAACTTTTCTATAGCAAAATATCTCAGAATCTGATAATTTTTCTATAGAAAAAATGTCTCAGAATCTGATAATTTTTCTATAGAAAAAATTTCTCAGAATCTGAGAATTTTTCTATAGAAAAAATGTCTCAGAATCTGTGAATATTTCTATAGAAAAAATGTCTCAGAATCTGAGAATTTTTCTAAAGAAAAAATGTCTCAGAATCTGAGAATTTTTCTATAGAAAAGATGTCACAGAATCTGAGAGTTTTTCTATAGAAAAAATGTCTCAGTATCTGAAAACTTTTCTATAGCAAAATATCTCACAATCTGATAATTTTTCTGTAGAAAAAATGTCTCAGAATCTGAGAATTTTTCTATAGAAAAAAAGTCTCAGAATCTGAGAATTTTTTTATAGAAAAAATGTCTCAGAATCTGAATATTTTTTTATAGAAAAAATGTCGCAGAGTCTGAGAATTTTTCTGTAGAAAAAATATCTCAGAATCTGAGAATTTTTCTATAAAAAAGAATGTCTCAGAATCTGAGAATTTTTCTATAAAAAACTGTCTTAGAATCTGAGAATTTTTTTATAGAAAAAATGTCTCAGAATCTGAGAATTTTTCCATCGAAAAAATGTCACAGAATCTGAGAATTGTTCTATAGAAAAAATATCTCAGAATCTGAGAAGTTTTCTATAGAAAAAATGTCTCAGAATCTGTAAATTTTTCTATAGAAAAAATGTCTCAGAATCTGTAAATTTTTCTATCGAAAAAATGTCTCAGAATCTGAGAATTTTTCTATAGAAAAAATGTCTCAGAATCTGAGAATTTTTCTATAGAAAAAATGTCTCAGAATCTGAGAATTTTTCTATAGAAAAAGGTCTTAGAATCTTAGAATTTTTCTATAGAAAAAATGTCTCAGAATCTGTGAATATTTCTATAGAAAAAATGTTTCAGAACCTGAGAATTTTTCTATAGAAAAAATGTCTCAGAATCTGAGAATTTTTCTATCGAAAAAGTGTCACAGAATCTGAGAATTGTTCTATAGAAAAAATGTCTCAGAATCTGAGAATTTTTCTATAGAAAAAATGTCTCAGAATCTTAAAATTTTTTTATGTAGAAGAAATGTCTCAGAATCTGAGAATTTTTCTATAGAAAAAATGTCTCAGAATCTGTAAATTTTTCTATAGAAAAAATGTCTCAGAATCTGTAAATTTTTCTATAGAAAAAGGTCATAGAATCTGAGAATTTTGCTATAGAAAAAATGTAGCAGAATCTGTGAATATTTCTATAGAAAAAATGTTTCAGAACCTGAGAATTTTTCTATAGAAAAAATGTCTCAGAATCTGAGAATTTTTCTATCGAAAAAATGTCACAGAATCTGAGAATTGTTCTATAGAAAAAATGTCTCAGAATCTGAGAATTTTTCTATAGAAAAAATGTCTCAGAATCTTAAAATTTTTTTATGTAGAAGAAATGTCTCAGAATCTGAGAATTTTTCTATAGAAAAAATGTCTCAGAATCTGTAAATTTTTCTATAGGAAAAATGTCTCAGAATCTGAGAATTTTTCTATAAAAAACTGTCTTAGAATCTGAGAATTTTTCTATAGAAAAAATGTCTCAGAATCTGAGAATTTATTTTTTGAAAAATATTTCTCAATATCTGTTTATAACAACAATTATTGTAATTCATGATTAAATTTATTTATAAAACATAATAAAATCAAATATTTTTTTAATTTAGTAAAGTGTGTAATTATTTATACCTAGCGTATTAACAAAATAATTTAGATAAATTACCAAAATTTATATATAAATTTTTACTCTGCTAACTTTGAAAAGTTTACAAAGTTTCCTAGGAATATTTCCTAAAAGCATAGATAATTTTTCGAACATATCATTTTTTAAAAATCACCTTGGCTTTTTAGTAATATTGTCTAAAAACTTTGTAGGCTCTATGTTATCTTTGCACTTAGATAAAGTTATACTATAAATTTAGGTAATATTACCTCGATTTTTTTTTGTGTGTAGGAAGCAACAGATTTGAGTATCAGTATCATTACACAATATTTTCAAAAATACAGCTGAAAACCTCATTTTCGTCAAAGATAAGCGCTACAGAGCCATGATTACCGACTTTTTGTTGGCCGTAATAGAATATATCAACTTGGATGATATTTATTTTCAGAAGGATGTCGCAATATGTCCCACCGTCCATCAAACAATCGATATTTTGCGCACTTAGTTCGGAAATCATGTTTTTAGCCATATTCGCGGTGACAATTGATCACTTCAGAGCTGCCGATTAAAACCTTTAGAAATTTTTTTGAGGGGTCTCGTTAAAGATTCATGCAACATGGGAAATCCAGAAATGTTCTAGGCCCTTTCGACGAATATCGTTTAAGCCATTCGTGAGATAGAACCAGAAACATTACAAAAATGGGTGCCGAGGATGAGCTACTGCGGAGCTAACCCAGGCAGCTGCATGAATCAAGTCGTTTGCCATAAATAATGGGAATATTTGCTCTTTCAAATAAGGTTCCAAAACTATTGAGTATTGTTCATTTCATTGCATGTTTTAAAAAGATACTTGTTATTGGACCACCCTGTAATTTAATTTAAAACAAATTATATTGTAAAGTTTAATTAATTGCATTACTTACTTTACATTTATATTAAACTTAAAGTTTATATTAAAAAATCACTAAAATTCAAAATTAATGAAAACTTAATAAAAAGTTTATAATATCACTGTTGAACAAATTCATAGAAATTCGCACTCCCATGAATAAAAATACATTAAGTAAAAAAGATTTTGAACTCCTTATTCCAAATGTGCCTTCCACATTTTTCTATCACGTAAGATTTTTAAGATATTCGGGTTTGAACATAGAAAAAACGGTAATTTGGCACTTTTTGGGTCTCCCCTGTAACGCATTTTTTTAGTTGCCAACACATAATTGGACTACATTTACTATAAATGAGACCTCGTAATTCCAAATCTGGCATCAACATTTTTCTAACGTGTACTGTTTTTAAAATATTGGCGTTTAAAAACCTTAAAATCAAAATTTTCAAATGCGAATATCTCGAAAGCGGAACATGCTAGAAAAATTTGTATTACAATTTTTGAATCAGAAGGTCCATTTTATATAAAATCAAGTCCTATTTTGTGGAAGCAACTTAATAATACGATACAGTGGATCCCAAAAGTGCTAAAATATTGTTTTTTTTTTACTTTTTTTATCAATACGTGCTAGAAAAATTTGAATGGCTGATTTGAAATCAGGACCAGTTGGACATTTCACTGGGAGATTCTTTGTGTCGAACAGTAAACTAATGGATTTTGTAGTGTCGTATATTAGGGTGGGTCGATGATATGCATATCTGCAAATCTTGCTGAACGGGAAAAATTATCAAAAAAAATTTTTTTTTTTTTAAAGCCTCGAACTTAAACCGCTTATAGAGGACTTAAAGTACTCTCCTAAAAATATCTTATTCTTTTTCCCGTTATCAGTTTGAAAATGCGCATCGAGTTTTTGTTCATTTAAGTTAAAAAACACACTTTTTTTAAAAATGTTCACTTTCTTTTTTCTCAAAGTTCATCGTGAGACACTAAATAAATATTGCTAAAAATTTAATTTCCTTAAAATCCGCGAAAATTTGGATCCCCGAGGGTCCATTGCATGACCTTGAACTTTTTTCGACATCAAATTGTTTTATTTGCTTAAAAAAAATTCTGTATAAAATGAACTTTTTCAGAGGTCTTTAAGGGGAAACTTTTCCCCTTGTCCGATTTTCAAATTTTTATATGAGAACTCTCGAATTTTTTTGGTGTAGCACAGTGATATTGTTTAATGTTATTACTTAACAAAAATAAAAAATAAAATAAAAAAAAATAACTAAAATTTCACGTACCCCTGTGGGCAGTTTAGCGTACCCCCTAGTGGTACGCGTACCATAGGTTGGTAACCGCTGATCTGAATGATGAAGATGATGAAAGTCGTCTTAGGATACTTTGTTAATTACGGAGTTTTCGATTTTATGTGACGATATTTTTCGTCTTTTACTGCATTTATAAGGCGGTGGTTGATCAACATTTTGATTTTTCTGTACACATTTCATTGCTGTACCGATATATTCATAGATTCTGGTACTAGTCGTCCAGAAACTTGGATCAATAAGCGTTAGGAAAATATCTCTTGGAACCGTAATTTTTAAAAAAGCTGTATTACGTTCTACTATAGTTGGTATTAAATTTTTTTTTAACATCTATCTCAAAAACATGATCAAGTTTTAAGTTAATATAATTTAAAAGATCTTTTTCAGATGTATCCCGGGCAAAACGAGCAACATACATTAATGCTGTGTTTTTCAATAAGTTGATTTTTTTTCTGATTAATCTTATTTTGTTTAAAAAAAATATTTTAAAATACCAAAACAAATTTGAAATATTTTTTCCCGTAATCTTCGATAAATTTGTAATTATAATCCGAAAAAATAATAAAAAAAATTTAAAAATTTATGAATTCATCAAAATTAATCCAAACGGACTTATTAAATCCTAAAATTTAGTTGGATTAATTTTGATTTATTTATAACTTTTTTCATTTTCCAAATTTTTTTATTATTTTTTCGGATTATAATTGGTAATTTATTGTAGATTACGGAAAAAAATATTTAAAATTTGTTTTGGCATGTTAAATTGTAAATTATCACATACAGTGACTCAAAGTAATAATGGAACAGCATATATTTGTTAGCAGTTCTTTAAAGGAAATGTTATCAATACTAAACCTGATTATTATCAATCGACTATTTTTGAACCAAGTGCTATATAGGAAATTTTCCAAGTTTTAATTTAAGCTTAGTAGCGTCCAGATTGAGCAAATATTAAATGAGATACGAGAGTCGCACTGGAAAATGAAATTATTTGTAGACCCGAGTAAAAAAGATTATATATGTTTATATTTAATTATATAAAGACATCATATATATTCATATAGAATTTGATGCGAAAAATTAATCGATAAAACCATATAAAGTTGCATTAAATTTGATATAATTTGATGTGATTTTAATATAATTTTATATGATTTGATGCGAAAATTGGCCCCTTTTTTAGAAAAATTTATGCAATTATATATAATTAAATAAAAAAAAAAATCCAAAAAAAATCCAAAAAAAAATTATATTATAAACTTAGATTTTTTTTCATAAATTTTGCATTATATATAATAACATATAAAATTTTTAAAACAAATGTTTAAGGTTTAGGTTTGGAACTTAAAAAAAAAAAAAAATTCTGGACTTAGAAAAATTTTCCAAAGTTATATCAAATTATATATAAAGGACTTAGATTTTTTTTTTTTAATTTTACTCATATAAGATTACATATGATTCAGAAAAAAGTTGCATAAAGTTTTATATAAAATGTCTTCAAATATTTTGTTATATTAAATTATATAAAAAAACAGACAGAATTTTACAAGGATGGGTACCAATTCGATAAAAGTATTGGTATTGGTATTGGTTTTTAAAATTATATTAGTATTGGTATAGGTATTGGTTTTCATTTTTTGTTGAATTGGTATAGGTTTCGGTATTGGTTTTGAATTATTTAGGTATTGGGTATTGGTATTGGTTTTAGCCTCGAATCGGTATCGGTTTTTAATAAGTATTGGTATTTATCTTATATCGGTTTTGGTATTTGTATGCAAAAGGTTTTGTCGTTAATATTAATTAATTTAACGTAAGTCGTCCTTCTGTCCGCCCCACAGTGCACACTGGGGCGAGATGGTAGGTTTTTTGGCCAAAAGTCTCTACAGGTCGTAAATGTTAACCGATTTTTTTTGAAATTCCGAATATAAGCCTATATTATATAAGTTTTTGAAATCGGACATACAAGGAAACTATTTCAGGGTGGACACTTCATTTTTAATAAAATTTACAGATGTTATCGATGAAACAAATGAAGAGAAACTTGTCTTTTGTTTATGTATTTGAATTAGAGATGGTCTGTGTTCCCGTAATTTGCGTGATTAAAAAACCACGTGATTCAGGCGTGAGCGATTTTTATTTAAACCACATGATTATAGAGTGATTTTCATTTAAATTAAGTACCCTAATAAATAAGTGACTTGAAACTTTTTGAAATCGGATTTACAAGGAAACTATTTCAGGGTGGACACTTGATTTTTAACAAAATTTGCAGATGCTATAGATGAATCAAATGAAGAGACACTTGCCTTTTGTCGAATTTTGAGTCGAATTTTTGCGTGAGGGGTGTTTTTTTTTTTTTTTTGAAAAATCCCTTTTAAAAAAAAATATTTTTTAGCAGTATTTGCATTCAGAATTAAGTCAAACTTTAAACTAAATAGTACATGCTTAACCAATTTTGGACAGAGATCCATTTTTTTTTTTTGGAAAAAGGTACCTATTTAGTAAAATTAGCACCGGCTGATCTCAAAACTCTTGTAAAAAAATGTAATGTTCCGTTATTCCAGAAAAGCCTGTATTTCAACTTTTTATGCAATTTTAATATTTGGATTTATTTGCTATTTTATTAATTTATTTCGTTATTTTCAAAATAAATAGTTTCAAAATGTTTCAATTAGTGGAATTTGATAATAAATTAAATCTAAAAAAAATTAATATTAATTAATAAAAAAATTAAAAGCCTAACCTAAAATTTAATGTACATATAAATTCCGGCGGTCAAGGGGAGATATTTTTTAATTGCAGAAAGATGAGACTTAACATTTGTAACAAAATATACCTGAACTTCATCCTTTTCATACATAAATATTTTTTTGGAAAAGGTGATCGAAATGGGTTATCATGCAGGGGCCCCTTTTTCGATTTTAGATCTTTTGCCAATTGCGATTACACGGGTCAATATTTTTCTTATATGGGGTTCACACTTACGACCTTAAACAAGTTGTTTAACAAAACACCAGTAACAGAATAAAAACGTAATGGATACAGAAAAAATAATTTTTTAAACACGTAGCCTTTAAACTCTCAAAAATAGCAAAAATTTATGGCGGTTCTTTTCTTAGAACATTTTAACCCTCTAACTGCTATTTTAAGGGGTCATTTTAGTCTTTTTTCAAAATCTAAACACAGAAGTCTAATAAAACGTCTATTCAGAGGGTTAAAATGTTCTACAGATATTTTCCTCATAAAATTTCACTAGGGGTTGTCAAATGTTCAAAGTTTGTGCGACATGCGCAAAGTGCTTAAAAAGGGTCAAGTATCAATAATCAATGTTTGTTATTTTTTTTTACCAAAGCAGTGTTAAAAAATATGGACAAAAAACAGTATATATACCTTTGAGCTAAAAATGATGTTTTGATGTGTTTTATAAAATTTTATGATGATTCTTTTCTTTGACCAAATTAACACTCTAGGTCCCGTTTTAAAGGGTCATTTTTGTCCTTTTTAAAAAGAAATACTAAAAAGCCTATAAAAGAAGGCAGTTAGAGGTAAAATGTTTTACAAATATTTTCTGCATCAAATTTTACTAGGGCACGTCTAAGACAGAAAGTTCGTCCAGCATATAGAAAATGCTTAAAAATTTTAAAGTATTCAAAATTTTTTGTTTTTCGGCCCGAAATATAAAAAAAAAAAAACAAGTAAAAAAGTTAAATTCGACTTTGTCGAATGTATTGATACCCTCCACAATGTAAAGAAGTTTATTTGCAAAAAAAAAAAACAAAAAAAAAATCCGCAAAAAAAAATTTTGTTAAAAAAAAACTTCAACGAAATTGTTTTTTTTTTTTTTTAATACGTTTTTACTTGTTTAAATGCCATTCGGTGATCAATTCTGTTCACATGTGTCAACCAGCAACCGAATTAAAGCATTTTGTGTTTTTAGGTTATGTCGGGCCCTTTTTTTTGACTCAAAAGGAAGCTTAGTTCTTTTTCCCACCTAATTCTTCTTCGTCCTCAAATATATTTTTGCTCCACCAACAAATTTCCGCTAGAACGGCATCACGCGACTTTTTACCAAGATATCTGAAATGGTGATCCCGGCCAAAGTATTAAACAGATAAAACAGATATATAAGACTTAGGATATTTACTTGTTGTTGCCCTAAGTAGTTTGGTATTGCATTTGAGCGAAATCGATTCAGCGGTTCAAAAGTTATGAATAGTGTTTATAAACCGGGTAACCGGTTAACCGAAAAACCGGTTTTTTCCCAAAATTTCGGTTTTTTTGCAAACCGGTTAACCGGAATTGAAAATTTCCGGTGCACCGAAAACCGGTTTTTTTTCTGTCGGTTAACCGGTTTCTTTAAATACATGCAAAACGGATTACTTTCGCAATTTTTAAGGGTTTTTACTAATTTTTTATGACATTTTCAAAATTTCGTTAAAAAAACCTTGAAAATCCGTAAGAAAGAAAGTCTAAAATATTTTTTATCTACAAGAAACAATTTTCCAATTAGGGATTTTATTCCGAATCTGGTAAATATTTAAAATTCACATTGTTGTAAGCAAGTTTTGGGCACTTTCATTGAAAACTTTATAAGTGACTGTTAACCAGATAGTAAAATTCCTGTTAATGGAGAGAATGCCAATAAAAGAACATCCAAATAAAATACGGTACTGCAATTTACAACGAAGTGATGTATTTTTTAAATAAAACCAATAAAAGTTAAATTATAGCCCCGGAGAATATGGGAAAATAAAAGCACCGTATTTAAATACCGCTATTTTGAAAAGGTATCAGTTGCCAACTTTGCTGAAAGAAACAAATATGTTTTGTATTTAATAAAATTTAGCTATTTTAAAGTATTTTTTGGGTTTGTCAGTTAAAGAAAAAAAAAACCGGTTAACCGGTTTTTTCATTCCGGTTTAACCGAGAAAACCGGTTAACCGAAAAAGCTGATTTTCGGTTAACCGAGAAACCGGTTTTCCAAAATGTCGGTTTTTTATAAACACTAGTTATGAACAAAAATGTAAGAACACCTCGAAAATTGTGGTACATTCAACATAGCCTAAAAACACAAAATGCTTAAATTTGGCTGCTGGTTGACACATGTGAACAGAATTGATCACCGAATGGAATTTAAACAAGTACAAACATATTATTTTACAAAAAAAAAAAAATCGTAAAATTTTTTTTTTACCAACAAATTTTTTCGCGGAATTTTTTTTAAATTTTTTTTGTTTTTTTTTTTTTTGCAAATAAACATTTTTACCTTGTGCAGGGTATCAATACATTCGACAAAGTCGAATTTTAACTTTTTTACTTGTTTTTTTTTATATTTCGGCGCAAAAAAAAATTAAAAAAAAAAAATTTGAATACTTTAAAATTTTTAAGCATTTTCTATATGCTGGACGAACTTTCTGTCTTAGACGTGCCCAAGTAAAATTTGATGCAGAAAATATTTGTAAAACATTTTAACATTCTAACTGTTTTTTTTATAGACTTTTTTGTATTTCTTTTAAAAAAGGACAAAAATTACCGTTTAAAACGGGAGCTAGAGGGTTAATTTGGTCAAAGAAAAGAATCATCATAAAATTTTATAAAACACATCAGAACATCATTTTTAGCTTAAAAGTATATTTGCAGTGTTTTTTGTAGATATTTTTTAGCACTGCTTTGGTAAAAAAAAATAACTAACATTGATTATTTATACTTGATCCTTTTCAAGCTTTTTGCGCATGTCGCACAAACTTTGAACATTTGACAACCCCTAGTGAAATTTTATGAGGAAAATATTTGTAGAACATTTTAACCCTCTAAATGGACTTTTGATTAGACTTCTGTGTTTAGTTTTTGAAAAAGGACTAAAATGACCCCTTAAAATGGCAGTTAGAGGGTTAAAATGTTCTAAGAAAAGAACCGCCATAAAATTTCACTGAAGACATCAAATCATGTTTTGAAGCTCAGATGTGTTCTTATTATAGTATTTTTGACGTTTTCCAAACGCCTTTGATAAAAATATAAAAACTTCAGTGGGCTATAAAAAAGAAATCCGAACTGACTTTGCAAAACCCTTTGGTGATTTCGTTCACTTGATGGTCTACTTTCATATGGCGTTGAAGCCATTGAGGCTAATTTTTCTTCTTCAGTGGGCTATAAAAAAGAAATCCGAACTGACTTTGCAAAACCCTTTGGTGATTTCGTTCACTTGATGGTCTACTTTCATATGGCGTTGAAGCCATTGAGGCTCATTTTTCTTGTTGCACAGTGTAATATGACTGTGCCTCTAATAAAACAATAAAAAACATTTTTTTGGATTCTGGTGTTGTGACATAAAATGTTGTAACGTCTGCTTGATTAAAATTTTGGAATTTCCAAAAAAGGACATTAGTATTTTTTTTTTACAACGCAAAGAAGAGTGCAGTGACATTCAATGTATATATGTACTTATATCAAATATTAACAATGTTTGCAAAAGAAAAATTTCATCACAGAAAAGGTCAACATTTTTTAAGATCTACTTTTATTAGGGGTCATAAAAACCGTGACAAAAAATATTTCTTTTATGTTTTTATGGCTTTTAAAATTCAAGTAGCTAACTCCTTTTTGTTATGTGACACTGCATGCAAACAATTACATCTTTTGCAATTCGTTAGACAGGTAAAACCTAATAATGTGATGGAAAGAAAATGTTTGACGTCCCAATTAAAATAAATGAAAATAGGAATACAAAAAACCGAAACAAAACCGATACGAAAGTAGAAAAAAATGAATTGGTATTGGTTTTTTATTAGTATTGGTTTTGAAGAATAAAAGTATTGGTTTTTAATTGGTATTGGTAGTGGGGAATCGGTATTGGTTTTTTATCGGTATTGGTATCGCACAAATAAAGGTATTGGTTTTTAATTGGTATTGGTTTTCAATTTGAATTGGTATTAACGGGTATTGGTATCGAAAAGGTATTGGTACCCATCATTGGAATTTTATATTTCATATGTAATTATATAAACTAACTTTAATCATATGTTATTATGTATAACTTAACATTTTCTTTTATATAATTTTATATAAGAAAAAAATACGAAGTGCAAATATATATAATCTTATATGATAGCAAAACAATTTACGTATAAATTTATCAAATAATATATGTTTATATAAAAATAAGTAAAATTATATATAATCTTTTTTACTCGGGGATGTTTTTTTTTTTGAATTTTTTTTTAAAAATATTTCTGACAAGGGAAGTCTCCCTGGTGTCACCCTTCGATCTTCATGAAATTTGGATATGTTGTTAAGAACGAAAATTAATTCGACACGTATTTTTTTTAGCGGCCCAAACTCATTTTTAGGGGGGGGGGGGTCGATTTGTATGGGGGGAAATTGACCTTTTTCAGTTTTTTACGATTTACGCCTATTTAAACAAAATTAATATTGGCATGTGGGTATCAGATTAAAGGTATTATAAAATACCTGTCTCGTGGTGCTAACAACGGGCCAAAAAAGTTAATATTTTTCGACTTATTAACAAAAATGTCCTAAAATTTTGGTATTTTACTCAATATGACGAAAAGTTGTGAATGGATTCTTGGACACGTTCTTAGCATACGTAGATAGGTTTTCCAAAGACCTTTCATTTGGTATGTAACATGACTAGGTTTCTTTGCATAATATAGGAGATAAACGAAAAAAACTGAAAAATGGCCTTGTCTTCCCCCCTCCTTTTTACCCCCTAAATATGAATTTGGGCCGCTAAAAAAAATACGTGTCCCTTTATTTTTTCTGATCTACAAAATAAAACCAATTCCATAAAGATCCGCGGGTGACACTAGGGAGACTTCCCTTGTTAGTCGATTTTTTTCAAGTTCAAACATTAAAAATTTAAAAAAATTATTCAATAATTTTAATTTAGTTATCAGCTAGTTTTTGCAACAATTCAAACAAAAAATGAAATTTTTTAAATGCAGTAGAAGAAATTCACATTTTTTGACCTCGAACTCATTGGACCATCAATTTTTTGTCACGTGACATATTAAGGACCAGTCTTTTATTCTGCAGGGATATGAAAAATATTAAATTTGTTATGAAAATTAATAAATATTAATTACAAATTTATATTTTGAACGGATTTAAATAAAAAACATTGGCAAAGCTCTTAAAAAGCACTTTTTCGAATTCATACTACTTTATACACAAAAAACAAAGTGCGTTGCCTAGACTTTTTCTTTGGTACGGTTAACAGTTTCTGCCTGGGATGTTTTACCATACAATTTTTTTTTTTACCAGGGCTGACAATATTTTTTTTTTTATATTTTTGAGGGGGTAAAAGATTCGGCACACCCGATTTTAACACTCAATTGTTTTTTTTTCAAAGTTTTTTACGCATTGGAGGATATACATATAACATTCGGCACATCTGAAATTATACTCTTTATTGTTTTTTTTTTACTAAAAAATAGTTTTTCGCTGAAATTTGTTTGCATTTATTTTTTTTTTTTTGATAGAAACTATATTTCCCTATTTTTTTTTATTTTACCAAAAATTTTATCAATATTATTATACTCTCCACTTAGTGATAGAGGGTATATATAAGTTTGTCATTCTGTTTGTAACTCATCGAAATATTGGTCTGGGACCCCATAAAGTATATATATTCATGATCCCCGATCGATTTTAAGACATTCTAGCGATGTCCGTCTGTCTGTCTGTGGAAATGGTGATCACGAGCAACATACTACACGGATATGACTGAAACTTAACATACTCATTGGAAGTTCTCCCGAGAAGTTTGGTATTGCATTTGAGCGGTATCAGTTCAGCGGTTCAAAAGTTATGAACGAAAATGCCTCAAAAACACCTCAACAATTTTAGTACAATCAACATAACCTAAAAATGCAAAATGCTTTAATTCGGCTGCTGGTTGACACATGTGAACATAATTGAACACCAAATGGTATTTAAAGAAGTGCGAACATATTTTTTGACAAAAAAATAAAAAAATCGCGGATTTTTTTTTAACAAATTTTTTTTTTCGAGGAAATTTTTTTTTCAAATTTTTTTTTTGCAAAAAGTTTTTTGCAATAATCTTTTTGAAATTGTGGAATGTATCACTACATTCGGCAAGGCCGAATTTAACTTTTTTACTTGTTTTTTTTAAAAAAATACTCTCTTTTACAAATCTATTGTGACATTTTTGAATTTTCCAAAGTTTTAATCCCCATTTTGGGCCAAATCTCCTTATCTGCCACTATAAAATAACAACAATATTTTTTTTTCTTTTTCTTTAAATTTTTATTTAAAATTTTTATTTTTTATACTACATTAAATGTAATCATAAGTGTAATATTAATAATATATTTATATTTGTTTTGTTGGATTTTTGTTTTGTTTTGTTAAACTACAATATATTAAGTTAAAAATTTAAAAATACAATTTTAAATTAAATTAACAATACAATAAATAACAAAATAAATAAATGATTAATTAAATATTAATTTAAAAATGATATTGTATGTAAAAAAATTTAAGTGATTTTGAAAGAAAAAGATTTTGTAATTCCTTTTTATTACAATTTTTATATATATTTTTTTTCAATTTTCGATAGATTATTGTCTCGAAAAACATTTTTTTTTCAATAATGTTTTGTGTGTATGTATGTTTTTTTTTAATAATAAATAATTTAATTTTTAATATAAAACAAAATGTGCCATGTTTTTTGGAAACCCCTTTAATTATATTTCTTAAATAAATTATTACTGTGTTATAAACTCCATCATAAAATCGAAACGATTTGATTTATCTGATATGCTAATATCTGTTTATATATAATTTTATCTGAGTATCTATAATTGTATTTGATTAGATCTTATTATATGTATTGCGAACTTGTCGCAACCCGAGTAAAAAAATTTTGATATAATCATATATTTTTTAATATATTTGTAAATTGATCTATCATTTGATCCCAAAAATGGAGGATCCAATAATATAAGATTATATCTTATTAGATCAAATTAGATATAATTAGACATAATTTGATTACAAAAAATGGAACGGTAAATTTCATTTAATTTGATATTGAAGATCATATTAGATCTAATATGATATAATTATATATTATTATATCTTATTACATCTAATATTTTATAATATCAAATTAGATAATATTTACCGTTCCATTTTTGGGATCTAATTATGTCTAATTATATCCAATTTTATCCTATAAGATATAATCATATATTTTTGGATCCTCCATTTTTGGGATCAAATGTTATGGCGCCATATTACATTTTTTGTCGGGAACTTTGGCCAAACTCGAGATGTAATTATATTCAATCAGTTTTGATCATATATAAATAGATAAAAACAAATCAGTTAAGATCTAATCCATTTTTACAGACGTGTAAAGAATGGAATATATTAAAGCATATCTCTTATGGATCACATCGCTCATTTACTTGTATAGTGTCATAACTCAAAATGTTTCATTTTGCAGAAAACGCGTTTAAAGATTGCAATTGAAACTGGTTGTTCATTGAAAATGGCCGGTGCATAGAAAATGTAATAATTACGTATTTTCTTCTCAAATGATGAGTTTTAAAGATATAAATACGAATTTTTGACACAATATAAAGCATGATATAACGAAATATGCTGCATTATTAACTCAAAAATCACATTTTTTTAGTTATGACACTATACAAGTAAATGATCGATATATAAATGGATGTAATAAGATCTACTCCAAATAAATTCTTATCTGCTTCATAAATTTTCAAATCTGTAAATTGAGTCCGACATTTTTACATACATAAACATGTCCGATCATATATGCCATATTCAATTTACGGATCTAAAAATATATATATTAAATCCATTTATATATGTTACACTTATGCTCATTTTACAAAAGAGATATGTTTTGATATATTTAATTTGTTTACACGTGAATAAAACTTGTCTCAGAATCTTTGAGTTTTTTTTAGCATAAAAAAATCTCTCAAAATCTCTGAACCTCATTTCACAATTTTTTTTTTAAAGTTTTATATAAAAATCAAAATTGATTATTTTTCTACAACTACTGAGATATTCTCAGTATTAAAGACTTTTTACAGATAAATGTTTCAGATTCTACGATATAAAACTTTAATAAAAACAAAAAAAAAAAAAACAAGATGGAGTGTATAAAATATTCGACTTGGCCGAAAAATTTTCTTTATTTTTGTTAATTTTTTTTTTAAAAAATACCACAGAAAACAACTCTCTTTTACACTATTTTTAGTTGTTATTCAGAAAAAAAATTAAATAAATTTTTATTATTAAATTAAAAAAAAAAAAATAAAACAAATGAGAGTGTTAAATTTGGCCGTACCGAATCTTTTATAGCTTCTTAATTGTAAAAAAATTAAAAAAAAAAAACAAGTCAGAGTGTTAAATTCGGCTGTGCCGAATCTTTTATACCCTCCAACACGTTTTTTTAGGGGGTAGAGGGGGTTTCGGCGATGGGAGACAACCTCTCTGGATCCAACTGCAGGACTTTAAACTTTTTCTGACATAAAAATGTTTCGTTTATTGGCAAAAGTACAAAAAACCTATAAAAAAATGGAGTTTTTTCAGAGGTTGATTTAGTTCTTAAAGGGGGAACTTTTTTCCCCCTGATCCGATTTAGCCTATGTTCGAACTTAACCAGCCTAATACCATAAGACATATTCGTACCAAATTTCAGGAGTCTAGCTCTTTTAGTTTGGACTGTATCGTGTCTCCACAGACGGACGGACGGACAGACGGACATCGCTAGAATGTCGTAGAATCGATCTCTAATCAATAATATATATACTTTATGGGGTCCTACACCGATATTTCGATGAGTTACACTCGGAATGACAAATTTAGTATACCCTCATACTGTGCTTGGAGGGTATAAAAATTGGCAGTGGAATTTCGGAGGGGGACTGTGACTTTTATTTCTTTTACTATGATTTTTGAACTTAAGTAATACATTTCTATCATTATTTAAATTATTTTTTATAGTAACGCCCCCAAAAGGGGGCGGTATAAAACAGGTTAACATTTTATTAAAATCTTGGGTCCAAACTCAGGACTCTGACCTTTTTCTGACATAAAAATGTTTCATTCTTTAGAATCTGAAACTTTTTCTATAGGAAAAATGTTTCAGAATCTGAAATTTTTTCTATAAGAAAAATTTCTCTGAATCTAAGACCTTTCCTATAAAAAAAATGTCTCAGAATCTGAGACTTTTCCTATAAGCAAAATCTGAGACATTTTCTATAGAAGAAAAGTTTCAAATGCTGCGACTTTTGTCTACAAAAATGTTACGAATTTTGAGAAATTTTTTTGTCTCAGAATCTGAGACTTTTTCTATAGGAAAAATGTCACAGATCTGAGTCTTTTTCTATAGGAAAAATGTCACAGATCTGAGTCTTTTTCTATAGGAAAAATGTTACAGATCTGAGTCTTTTTCTATAGGAAAAATGTCTCAGATCTGAGACTTTTTCTATAGGAAAAATATCTCAGAATCTGAGACTTTTTCTATAGGAAAAACGCCTCAGAATCTGAGAATTTTTTTAAAGGGAAAACGCCTCAGAATCTTAAACTTTTTCTATAGGAAAAACGCCTCAGAATCTGAGACCTTTTCTATAAAAAAAAAACATTTCTCAGAATCGGAGAATTATTCTATTGGAAAAATGTCTCAGAATCTGAGATTTTTTCTATAGGAAAAATGTCGCAGAATCTGAGGCTTTCTATAGGAAAAATGTCTCAGAATCTGAGACTTTTTTAATGGAAAATATCTCAGAATCTGAGTCTTTTTCTATGGGAAAATTGAAAAAAAATTCTCAAAATCTGTGATTTTTTTTTGTAGAAAAAAGTCCCCGAATTTGAGGCTAATTTAGAGGCAAAAGGTAGGAGCATTTGAAACTTTTTCGCTTTTTTGTCGAACTGTTGTTGAAAAATTGGCTGCAGTAAATTATTTTATAGCTTTCCCATCCCTTTAAAAAAAAAATAATAATTCCTTTTGTTGGTTGTCCGACAAAAAAATTAAAAAAAATTACCTCCCCCCCCCAACTCAAAAGCTGTACCCGCCACTGCATATAACCTAAAAATGCTTGAATTCAGCACAGCCGGATTGATACTGTTTTTTTTAAATGACAAATTTTGATTTCAGAAAAATTCCTTTTGTTGGTTGTCCGACAAAAAAATTTAAAAAAATTTGAGGTTCGTTGTGATGGTCTGTAATAGGTTCTCCTACTAGTCCCTGCCGTTAAACCGATTTGAGCTTCTTATGAAACCCTCTAAGATATTTAGTTTTAGATGTCGTCCCACAAATCAGGAAGACCGTGCAGCTCCCTAGATCGCAGTGAAGCAAGTCTCTGACCAGAAAGTGCCGGGCAATTGCAGATGAAGTGTTCGAAGTTTCCAACTCTTCCTCATCCATGCAACTAAGGCAAAAGTCATTTGACGGCACATTTAATCGCTCGGCGTGCTTCCCTATACTGTCGAAATCTCTTCCCTTGGAAGCGATATCAAGCTCACTTGTGCGCTTCTGATTAAGAGAAGGCCTAATTTCGTGGATATCTACGTCAAGAGCATAGCAGAAAAATCGGCTCTCAGGTTAAGAGAGTCGCAAATGCTTTAGCAACGCTTTTGAGGACACTTGACCATATTAAGTACGATGGGTGGGCCGGAAATGAAACAGAAAAAGAAAACCTACTATATCCCACCACATACGAACTTTGACAGAACCTTCAAAGTCACAATACCAACTGGGTGGAAAACTCTGTTATAACAGAGAATACGATTTCAATCTTTACGGACTGATCATAAGTGGAGATGAGTACGGGTTCGGGAATATACTCTGAATTCCTCGAAATCGGGGCCTCATTGAGACTTCCGGACAAGAGTAGTGTTTTCCAGGCTGAGGTACTTGCAATTGATAAAGCCGCGCAGATGGTTATGACAAGGGACCTTCGTCCTTGCGAAATTAACATTTTCGTGGATAGTCTTGCAGTTCTGAAGGCATTAGAATCAAACACTATAAATCGTTAGGAATCGTTAGGAATTGTATACAATACCTTCGTCGAATTAGCCGGCACACAGTCAAGCTAATCTGAGCCCCTGGACATAGTGCGATCGCTGGGAACGAACTGGCTGATGAATGTGCATGAAATGGCTTTAAATCGTTTGGGGAACGTGTGGAACCTGACATCTCGTTTCACATAGTGAAATTGATGAACGAAATTAATACGATATCAGAGAATAGAATGTAGGATAGGTGGATATTACTGACTAGGATATCACGTTTAGGATATCGCGAACCCTGTCGCCACTGTCAAATCCTGAGAGGACAAAAAGGCTTCTTAATTTTGGCAAACGGACGGTTATATGATAGGACACTGTATAATCGGCCAAATGGCCGTGCCTATGGGTATTTCTCACTTGTTATAGTTTCTGACTATTGTAGAAGTTTGGAGGAAGTGGAGTGGAGGAGGAGGAGGCGGAGAAAAAGTGGATGAGAAGGAAGAGAAGGAAAAATGGAGGAGAAGCAGGAAAAGGAGGAGAAGGAGGAGGAGAAGAAGGAGTCGGTGAAGCACTTCTTATGTGAATGTCCGGTTCTGATGAGGAGCCTTCTTAAGCGAACTCGCCAAATAGTGGACGCCCATCCAATCTAACCTAACCATTGATCCATGATCGGCTCTAAGACGTTCAATAAATGTCCATCCGTCTGTCTTTTGAATAATGATAAAATTGTAAAACTTTAGTGCAAAAAGCTTAAAAAAGAATTAGCAAACATTTTAAACGGGGGGAGGGGTAAATGTCCCCCACATCAAAAAATAATGTATTTTTTTTTGTGCTGGAGGTTATGAAAGTTTCAGCACATCCAATTTAACACTCACTCTTGTTTAACTTAGCTTTAATTCAATTTCAATTCTTTTTTTTTTCAATTCCAATTTTGTTTTTTTTTTAATTTAATTTTTTAATAACAACTTTAAATAGTGTAAACATCATTTAAACAAAAAAAAAAAAGAAAATCCTCTCTTAAAAAGAATTTCTTAAAGTATCAAATAAATATTCTTGCACTTCCGGTGAACTGGCATCCACTGTATTTATGTGAGAATTTGAAATATTATGACCACTTGTTAAGGAAAAACTTAATGATGTTGTGGATCCTCTCATATTATTATTACGTTTAATATCCAACAGATTACAACCACTTAAAATGGCCAAATTTGTAGGTTTGTCTATATTAGTATTGTTATTGCTCTGAGTGTTGTTCATCATAGAACGTTGAAATAATAATGAACTTTGTCGTTGTAAATGATGATGTTTTTTATTATTTTGAAGATGATGATGCTGATGCGGATGATGTAAACAGCTGTTTGGATTACTACCACCACCAGCTAACATTGTTGTTGCTTGTGAGGCTGGTAAATGAGTATTTGGCATACCCGTAGAGGTGGGTGAGTTGGTGGCGGAGGAGGAGTTGGAGGTGGTAGTTGTAATAGTGGCAGCTACTGATAAACCACTCCCACCCATGAACTCATTCATATCTCTAAATGAAGAACGTCTAGAATTAGGATTTGTTAAAGCTTCCACTGCCGCCGACGTCGCCGACGAGGCCGCCGCCCCCGTTGTTGCTATTGTTGGTAATTTATTTTTCATGGCATTATAAGATTTCATTATATTTGTCATACGATGACGTTTCTGTTTCCATCTACATACCGCAAATATTACCATAAATGTTATCAAAGCCGTTAAGACTATGGTAGCACTGGCTACAATGGCGGATTTAATACCGGCTGGCATATTTGTATAAAAACCATTATGTTTATGATGACTGTGTGCTAAGGCACCACCGGCCTGTGGACTTCTTTTAAAACCATGTCCCGATAATTCTAAATCAACTAAATCATGTGCCCTAGCTACTTCATTTTCTATAGCTTCCGCCGTATTATCTGGTAAACGAACGGCTGCTTGTATAGGATTTTGTGGTTGATGATAATCACCCTCCTCATCACCATCATCATCATCTTCATCGTTATTATCATTGCTGGTTGTGTCATTGTTTATTAAGGATAATTCATTTTCTTTAATATCAAAATCTTCTTCATCTGAATTTTTTTCCAATAACATTTTTGGTTGTGCCAAAAAGAAGGGGTTACTGCGTTTGTTGGCTACATCTTTATTATTGTTATTACTGCTAGTAGTGGCCAGGGAAGCTAATGCCAAAGTTTTCCAGGAGGGGAAAAAACCTAGGGATTTTTCTGATCGATCTGGTAATAGAGCAGCTGTAAGAAGAGAATAAGATAGAGAGAGAAAAAATTATTATAAAGGAAACATTTTTTTGAGATTTTAAAAACGTCGGAGTTTGAGAAGTACAATGTCGTAGGGGGACATCGGTAAATTGAAATATTAGTCCTCGTCATAAATAAAACTGTTCAACAGCATAAATACTCTCTGAAAACGACTAACAAGGGAAGTATCTCAACCCTTATGAACCGATTTTTCTGAAACTTCAAATATACATATATATAAAAGAGACGATTTTAAAGTTAATGTATCTCGGCTTATCGGCCATATCAGTGTTTTTAAAATTCGCTGTCCCCTTATGAAACAATGTGGACCTTCGGAAAATTTTGATAACTCCCGAACTAACAGAATTATCGTCTAGGGGAAAAATACATATCGACTTCAATTTAATAAATATTATTTCGTATTCATATGGATATCGTAGGTCGATGTCTTCACATAAATAAACCCCAAAATTTACACATTTTCATGAAAAATATATTTAACGAAGCTAAGTTTTGGCACCGTTGGATAGGCATTAAAAAAACCTTTCTTCCTATATGTAAACATCATATGGTTTTTAAGAAAGAAATGGCTGAAAAATCCAAAAAACTATTTTTTCGCCATTTTTTGGACCCATGTTTTGAACCCCTAAATCCCCGATATGGCCGATAAACCGAGACACCCCAACCTTAGAATTTTCTTTTTTATTTATATTTTACGTTTAATGCAAATCGGTTCATAAGAGTTAAGATAATTTCCTTGTAAGAGTCGCGATTTTTGCCATACGATCTGACAGTTAAAATCCTCGACGTATTTTATTTTCTCTCCGGGCTTTCTTATTATACCTTTCTCCTACACCTCAGAGTTGTCGCATTTTAACAACAACCCGGTTGATAAAGCCAACCTTTTGGCAGATTTATTTGCAAGAAACTCCATCTTGCAGGAAGGCAACCAACCACTGCCCGAACTTGAAAGGGTACCTCATACTATGCCCAAAATGTTCTTTCGAGCTCGTGCCGTCAAAAGGGTTCTTGCGAATCTCATCGTAAACAAGTCTCCGGGGCCAAATGGCATACCACCACTGGTACTGAAGCAGTGTTCTTCAACGCTTTCGCGTCCATTGGCACATCTTTTTAGCGCGTCATACCGCGTTGGTGTCTTTCCAGCGTGCTGGAAGGTTGCTAATGTTCAGCCAATCCCTAAAAAGGGTGCGGCCAATAACCCCGAAAATTACCGCCCAATTGCAATTTGCTCTGAGCTCTCGAAGGTGATGGAGAGTATGGTTAATTACCATCTTGTAAATTATTTGGAGTCTAATTCACTTCTTAATGATCGGCAATATGGTTTCCGTAAAAGTCGTTCTACGGGAGACCTGATGGCGTTTCTATCGGAACGTTGGAGTCGATCCATTCACCGTTTTGGTGAGAGTAAGGTGGTTGCTCTTGATATTTCTAAGGCGTTTGACCGCGTGTGGCACGGCGCACTCGTGGCTAAGCTGAATGCTTTTGGTGTTGGTAATGACTTCTCTCGATTTGTATCGAGCTTTCTTAGGGATCGTACTATACGTGTTGTTATAGATGGGATCTCATCTAATGAATTTCAGTTGAACGCAGGGGTACCGCAGGGTTCTGTTCTTTCTCCCACTCTTTTCCTCATCTTTATAAATGACCTTTTGGGTCAGACTTTCAATCCTGTCTATTCTTTTGCAGATGACAGCAACATTTGTCATTCATTTTCATTCGATCATAGGCCAAGCCCTGTTGAGATTGGAGGCATGAGGCAATTTATGAATGACACACTCAACCAGGACCTTCGGACAATCTCAGAGTGGGGTCGAGCGAATAAGGTAGATTTTAATGCTCGCAAGACCCAATGTTGTATGTTAACCCACAGACGGGCTGTGGAGCCAACATTGTCATCTGTATCAATGGGTGGTGTCAATATCGAGGAGGCGGATACTCTCGATGTTCTGGGCATGCGAATACAGTGCGATGTTCGTTGGAACAACCACGTTTTTCGAGTGTCAAAAGAAGCATTCAAGTGTCTTGGTTTTTTGAAACGGTGCAAGAATTACTTCACTTCATCCGATCTCCTCACTATTTATACCACCTATATCCGACCGAAAATGGAATACAACTCCCATATATGGGCAGGTGCTTCAAAGTCTATTTTGGAGCTCTTGGACCGTGTTCAAAGGAGTGCGTTGAGGCTCATCAACGACAGTAGGGTATCCAACTCTATTGATTCATTGGAGCATCGTCGGAATGTGGGTTGTGTGACTCTGTTTTATCGTTATTATAATGGAAAATGTTCTAATGAAATAAGCGAACTTATTCCTGCAACCCGAGTTTTCGTTCGTAACACTCGCTTAACTAGTAGAGCACATCCGTTTGTGATCGATTGGCCAGTGGACCGCACAACGCATTACAGAGAAAATTCGTTCTTTAGTCGAACTATACGTATGTGGAATAAACTTCCAGCAGATATCTTTCCTGTCACTTTTAACATAAACAAGTTTAAATCAAATGTCCATAGACACTACTCCCTTTTTCCTCCTTTCCTAAACCTAACTTCTTTCCGTCAACACAATGCTTTGCATCAGTAGGGGACATCCCCTGAGTGTTGGTCGAATATAAAAAAAAAAAAAAAAATCTGTATTTTGCAATGTGCCGTTTCAAGAATCTACTTTTTTATGACTGATAAAAAGTTACTGTTTCTCATACCTAATACATTGTAGGGTAGAAGTTAGAATTCTCATTCAGTTAATAAAACCTTACACATAGAAACCAGGTGGAGTTCGTAATATACCTCGTACGTATACATTGTATACCGCAAGCCGACCAGATTCCTGTCCTAACTCTGTCCTTGGACGTAGTTGGTTTGTAGTTAAAATCTTGTTGTAAGAAAGCCGATCACTTATATAACCCTCTTACGCCACCTATAATTCGTTATAATCCGACTCACCTGCACCCTATTATCGTGAGTTACTTAGTACTTCAACTAATCGTACTTCTACTAATTGTACTTCTACTAATCGTACTTCTACCGGAACGCCACCTAACTATTTTATTAACCCGACTCACCTACACACCATTCTTGTGAGTTACATAGTTTTTATTTTAATTGTACTTGGCAACCCGATCACCCACTAAACCCGAACGCCACCTATCGTTCGTATTAATCCGACTCACTTGCTCTCCATTCTCGTGAGTTACTTAGTACTATACTAACCCGTTCGCCCATTAAACACCCCATTCTCGTAAGTTACTTACTAGGAGGGTCTTTCACAGGGCTCCCACCGATTCTCCGGAAACTTTAATATGGGAATGAGGGAAGGAAAAGAGTTACCGTTTTTTTTAGCTGCCTAATCTCAAATTTAAAAAAAGGTTGCCACCTTATGAAAAAAATTGGCTTTCGTTAAAATCCGTATAAAAGCCGAAATAGCAGGAATTTCGCCAAACGAAAAAATGCGCCACTTTTGAACCAATTCAACTTAACGTGGGGCATTTTAAAACACTTCTAATTGTAAAAAATTTAAGGCCGAAACCGACGTAGAAATAATTACACAGCCCCACAAAAATATAAAAAGGTTCTGACCCAGAAACCAGATCCACTAATTTGTATGTATTTTGGCCTTCTGAATTTGATTCCGCCATCAGAATTTAATTTTATCGTTGGGTTTTCCTGAAATTTACAAGGAAAGTCCGCAAAATGACCTACATAATTTGTAAATTTTGCCAAGTTAAAAAAATGTTAAATTTTTTTTCTGTACGTAAAGTCCAAGTCTGATTTATTACGAAGAAAATAAGGGGCTTTTTAATAATATCTGAACCATACCCAGCAGAAATTTTGCTGAACGTTCAGCAGCTTTTGGAAGGGGAACTTGAGTAAAGGAGCGCATCCAATTGCGCTGAATTCATGCATGATTCCCTAAGGCGATGTCCCACTTTAGAGCGCTAGTTGGATACACAGAAACAGCGCTCTTTAGATGCACTGAAATCACGTGTCTTTAGAGCGCTGATTTAAGCAGAATAAAGATGCTGTAAATTCATGTATCTTTTTAGCGCTGATTTAAGCAGATTAAAGATGCAGTGAATTCATGTATCTTTGTAGAGCTGATTTAAGCAGAATAAAGATGCTGTAAATTCAAAGTTGAAATCAAATAACTAAAATTTAAAAAAATATAACAAAAAAATTCATTCGTTTTACTTTACAAAACTTTATTTATGTGAAACAAAATGAAAAAAAAAAATCGGAAGTGAACATCAAAAAAATATCGGAAATTTTCATTTTCACATTTTTTATGGGATTTTTTTTGGGAACAGCGGTCAAAGATGCTATGATTGAAGCGCTCTTTGCAGCGCTGATTAATGCGCAATAATGATGCAGTCAAATCATGTGTCTTTGTCTAAAACTCATGTTTTTTTATTCAAAAAGTGTTAAAAATATTAAAAAGAAAAGCAAGTGTGAAATTTTATAAAAAAATAATTACACATTATAAGTTTTATATAAAAAATCTTGAAAAAAAATTAAAATTTTTTTCCCTTCCTTTTACTGCATCCCTAAGAGCGCTCTTTGGATGCGCTACGGTATGCTATAAACAGATGCTGTGTCGCCAAAATCTCGATTTATTTTTGCTGGGTAATATCAGAGCATGACATGCATTTGAACCAAAAAGCATACCTACATAATTTACAAATTACGTAGGTACACTTTGCGGACTTTAATTGCAAATTACAGGAAAACTCAACGATAGAATTCAATTCTGATGGCGGAATCGAATTTAGGAGGTCAAAATATATAAAAATTAGTGGATATGGTTTCTGGATCAGAACCTTTTTATATTGATGTGGGGCTATGTTATTTGTATTGTTTTCTTAATTAAAATGTTGTTATATTAAAAAATAACTTAATTGTATTGACAAATTTTAATTATTTTAATTATAAATACAATTAAATTGTTTTGTTGATGCGACAACAACAATATAACTTGTTTTTGTGTCGAAAACGTGTTAAAAAGATGTAAACTTTTGTTATTCTCCCAAGAATTGCAAAAGCTTTAGAGATTCTTAGCTTTATAAAAGCAGTCTGTTAATAAAACTTACTTGTATTTTGTTTTGAAATAAGGCGAGCTAATGCTGCTTAAGCGGCTTCCAAATCAAACCATATTCATAAGTTTCAAACAAATCAATAACTTGTTTTAAATTGTTTTTTTAAATCTTTCTTATTGACCCGATATTTGACAACCGCTACAGCAGCAACAGCTTACCATAAATTTATGTTTTTTGGGGATTGCATTTTTTTAAGTTTTTTTTTATATATTATTCTACTACTGTCGTCTATTGCGCAACGAAGAAGAACTACGATATTTACGTGATCCCCTTAATTGTCTTCTACGCTCCAAACGATTATCTATATAATTTGACGAACCTTGATCTAAATCGGTGGCAGCTAAAGAAGATGAAGATAACGGAGTTTTACGTGTTTTATAAATATCATCGGTTGGCTCAATATCTATGATGGACGTAAAATAACTGGAACCTTGAGAATCGGTTTTAATATCATCTGGTTTAACACTTTTCAAATTTAACAAATTGAAATGAGGAAAATTTTCAAAAGCCGTTACTATATCCATATTATCTTGCAGTACTACCTTTTTATCGGGATAAAAACGTGAAGGACTCTCTACTATGGTAGCCAAATGTAATTGACTAGAACCACGTTTACGATGTTCTATTAACTCTTCTAAAGTCATATTACGTTGTTCTAAGACTTTGAATAGACGATTACCCGATCTACGATCTTCTATAAGTTCCAAAAGATCTGTACGATCATCAACATTATCAAAATCGGGTATTATATTAAGACTTTCGGTAGGTTTGGGTGAGGTCGTCGACAACGTCGAAAACTGTTTCATTCTTGTGGTTATGGTAGAAGTTTCTAAATATTTTGTAGTTCTTGGCTTAACGGTCTCTTCAAAGAAATTCTCTAAATCATCTTCCAAATCCAATTCTTCGGACTGGGGTAACTTTTTAAAAGAATCTTCTTTTTCTATTAGATTTTTTAGTAATGTCTCTTGTATACGTTCTCTTATATTTTCGGTATTTAAATTAAGATTAGCTTTTGGTGTTAAATTCATGGTGCTGCTGCTGCTTTCGGTTGTTGTCGTTGGAGCTGCTGTTGTTGTCGTTGGGGTTGTTGTCATGGGTAACAGTGGTGTTACGGTTGTTGTTGAGGAAGTAGTAATTGGTGTGGCTGTGGTGCTAGAGGTGGTAAAACGATATGTTGTTCTTCCAAAACCTCGGGTAGAAGTATACATTCTTCTGGTAGAAGTGGCCAAATCTTTGGGTGTTATCTTTTCTGTTGTTGTGGTTATTATGGTGGGATCTGTTGTAATTTCTTGTTTGGGGGTTGTTGTCTCTACTAATTCTGGTAGTTGAGTAGTAAATTCTAAAGAATGTTGTAAATTATTTTGTTTTTGTTGTTCTTCCTGTATTTCTTCCATGGCTTCCATGTCTAAAAATTCTTCTCCTTCATCTTCCATTTCCATATCTGTTTCTTCTTCCTTATTATGTTGTTCTTTACTATCCCAAGAAGTTATTTCCCTTTCCGGTTCTGCACTACTTCCCAGTACAACGCCCGAATTCTTTAATAAAAATGAAGGTTTTAAAGTAGGTCTTTGATGTAATATTTTCTTATACAATGGTATTCTAGTGGTGGGAGCTGTCGTAGTTGTTGTTGAAGTGGATGTTAATGTTGTTGTGGTATAAAAATCTTTCTTTCTAGTTGTTAAATGATCTGCTAAACCCACTTGTATACCCGTGGGTCTAGAAGAACTGCCAAATAATTTAAGTCTGTGCAAAGCTGTAAATTTGTTTCTTTCCTTGGAATTTTCCTCGCCACTTCCATCGGTTAATTTTACTGTAGGAGTATTTACTTTAAATTTTGGTTTAGAGGGATATTTTAAACCTTGTGATTTTTGTACCGGTGCTGTCGCCGTCGTCTGTAAAGCTTGTAAGGCATTTTGTTTTCCTTTTAACAAATCATCGAGTGATAAATTTTTCTGTTGTAATATTTCACTTAAACTTAAACCACCATTATTTTGTAAAATTTTCTTTAAATTTGCCGAATTTCTATTGTTAAAGTGGTTGGTAACTTCACTTTCCGGTTTATTTCTTAGCTCATACAATTTTTGCTCCTTTTCTAATGCCGCCAAAGGTTCTCTTATAGCCGGTTGTTTTCTTCTTTTAAACGAAGCCTGTAAAGAAGGCCGAACTTCTTCCTCAGATTGTATTGAAGGTTTAGCTTCATTTATAGCCTCCTTGTCATCTTCTACTTGTCCACGCCAATATTTGGAATGACTTGTTGCTGTTGGTTCTATACTAGCCTCTCCATTTGAGATTTGTGGTCTTCGTTTACGTTTACGTGTACCTGGTCGTCTTCTTTGGGAATTTCCATTAGAATATTCTGGTTGTCCTTCTAAGGCCTCTGAATGGATACCATCTTCAACTACTAGAGAGGCAGCTGTTTGGAGCATCTGTAATGAGAAAAAGATAAAGAGTAAAGTTAAATACTCGTACAGTGTTTAAAAATTAAAAAAATACTGTCCAAAATTATAGAGCTAGACTTCTAAAGTTTGGCACGAATATGTCTTAAGGTCATAGGCTGATTAAGTTCGGAGATGGGAAAAATCGGATCAGGGGGAAAAAATTTCCTCTTGAAAAACTAAACCAACCTCTAAAAAAATACACTTTTTTGCATGTTTTTTTTGCATTTTTGTTAAATAAATGAAACATTTGGTATATTTATCGCGATGGGAAGGTGCTCTCAACGTCCCCACTGACCCTATCACCCCCCCCAAAAAAAAAAGAAACGGCCCTAAAGTATAAAAGATTCGGCACAGCCGAATTTAACACTCTCACTTGTTTTTTTATAATTTTATTAGGGAAATGAGACGTTTTTTTGTGAAAAGAAGTTCAAAGTCCCGCAACTGAACCCAGGGGATTAGAAAATGTCTTTTTTTTTTGGCCCGCCCCACAGTGCTTCGTTCCCATGTAACGAAGGGACAAAATTAGAAGGAGTTGTCATATATTTTTGATATTTGGTACACTAGCATAAAATATATTAGTTAAGAAAAATATGAATTTTTGGAAAAATCGGTGCAAGGACACGCCTACCTCCCATGTGTCCTGAAACTGAAAAATGTAATTTTAGCTTCAATAATGCACAAAAAATTACAAAAAGTGGTCATGTTGATGCACATTCAACTTGCAATGTGTGTATAAATTTTCACTTAAATCGGAGCAAGGACTCAAGGTCCTGCCATATATCCTTTTTCTTTAAAACGCTATAACACCTACACTCAAAATAATTCTACAGTAAAAAAATTAGTAAGTGCGTTGGTAACCCAAATCTACTAATAAGTTACCAATTACCAGTATTACAGTAGTTTTTTTAGTATCTTCAAAGAGCTAAAATTAGTATTTCTTACTGTTTATGAGTAATTTTTGTTGGTAGTTGGTTTTACTAATTTTTTACTATTTTTAGTTCATAAAAGTACTAATATATAGTAATTTATTAGGTTTTTAATTTATTTTTGTTAGTAATAATTCCGTAAGGGGGCGCTTGTTTACAAGCAGAGCTACCAACTTTTTTTTTTTTTTTGCAAAATCGTTAAATTTGAATTCAGTGTTGTCATTATGTTACATTTCGGGTATTTGCTGGTGCTTTTTTGGTCTTGCCGTTTTTTAAATACGCGTTTTTAAAAATAGGGTATTTATGGTGTTTTTACATTTTTTCGCGACATTTTTTTTTTAATTTGTGATTTTTATATTATCAATTTTTATATTATACTTACGCCTAAGACCTAATGAAATTGGAAAAAAACAGTCCCCTTTAAATTTGACTCAAGGTATCCTTAAAAATTTGCAGGTAAACGTGTTTTGTGTTCACAAATCAAGATCCCAAATGTTCTCTTAAAATTCATGAAAATAAATAATAATTGATTTATACTTTATTAGTATGCGTCAGCAGGTAACCAAGCCGACTAGGAATTTTTGGCGGTGGCGGGCCGCTGGCCACTGGCGGCTCGGCCCATTTTGCTTGCCGACGGCGGATTTCTTATGTAGTTGTATTTTTCTAATGATGCAATCAAAATATGTATTTTTGACAGATTTAAATAAAGAAAATTTGGGTTTAATTTCGAAAATTGTGTAACAGGCAAAACGCGCAAAACAGTGACTCAAATAGCGCTAAATTTGAATAAAGTAAAAAGCGATAAAAAAATAATTTTAATTCAAGGTTAAAAAAAAATTAGAAAATCATCAGGCCTATTCACAGAATAAGTCTTAAAATTGTGAAATATCTTTTTTTAAAAATTTTCAACAAAGTTTTCCATTTCTTAGATTTAAAAAATGCGCTTTTTGGGTGGTCGGATAGCTTCAAATCCAGCACGAAGCGCGCTGAATTGGCATCGCTGTTTTTGGTTGTTATTTGATTCAAAATTTAATTAAGTTTTGTACCGGTCGTACAAAAATTAAAATTTTTCGCCATTTATTTTTTTTGTTTCATTTAGCAAATTATGTTTTTGGATTATATTTTTTTTCTTCATCAAGACAATTTAGTTTTTGGATTATAACATTTAAATATTGGGATTCCCCACGAAAGATATGAGTAAAATATTTTACTAAACTACCTGTCTAATATCACTTCATACGGATTGGAAATACTTACTAACAATATTTTTAAAAGAAAATGTATTATATTATATAATATTTTTAATGAAAATGTATTATAAACTTTTTGGTACATATTTTCTACATTTTTTTACAACTACGTATTTTTTAAAATATTTAATGACTGTTGTTTTTTTAAACAATTTTGTTTACGGTCAAAATGAAGTAAAATGCATAAAAATTAAACTGATAAAATATCCAAACATTTCATTAAAAAAGATCTGTGGCGTGTTGACTGAATGTAATACAAAAGTTTGTATTAAATTTATTGTTTCTTTAAGAAATATGAATGTAACATTATTTTTACTCGTGATTGTATCAGCTTATTTATTTAATTTATGATAAAAACAAATACTTTTATTATCGTTTTTTTGCGCTTTTTATCCTTTTAACCTTAAAAAGCACATTTTCCATTTTTTTTTAATTTTCTCTTTTTTCTTGTAGCTGATTTTTTTGTAAATTTTTACCTTTTTCCTACGATTTTTGCGTTTTTTATTATATTTGTAATGGCAACACTGTCTGTAATAGCCAACAAATGCTTCTTCACAGTTCAGCAGCAAGCAGCAGACAGAAAAAATGATGAGTACTCTTTTTAATTATAATTTCACTAAAATGACGCATTTTTTATTTCTTAACATTAAAAGTGCATACCCCTAGCTGCAAATACAAAAAGTACTTATTTTTTAAATGTATAATTTATAATTAAACACAGTTCTTTATATTTCTTGCCGTCTGCTGCTTGCTGCTGCAGTGTGTGCGACCACCACGTTTTCTCGCATTTAACTGCAGTGCTACCAACAGATTTTTCTGTTTGTTTAGTGCGAAAAAGAAATAAAACCGAAACAACGCGATACCCGGTCACGGAGTGTTTGTAAAAAAATATATATTATAAATTTATTAAATTAAATTGTGTTAAAGTAATTGAATATATGTTTTTTTATTTATTTCAATATGTTCATTAAATAAAATAACTTTCTATGTCAGTTTTTTTGTTTAATCGTTTTTTATTTCAATGGCTGTGTGAAAAAAACTCAAGATGAAGAGAATTTATGGATACACACACGAATACAAAAAAATGTATGTAAAAAAAGCACCCTCTGTGGTAAAATGTTTGTACATACATTTGAACATGTATTGATATTATTTCTTTTTTATATTTTTAGCGATCGTTTGCAAAGTAGATTTCAATGGTATGGCGACATCAATCATTTATTTTTTCAAATGTGGTACAATCAACGCTAAAATTTTTTTTTAACAGCTTAAGAAGACATGTAATTAAGTATATCTTAAACCCGAAGTGAAATAAAAATCATTTACATATATATAATTTTTTTCTGATTTTTATTTACTAAAATTGATATAGGTAGTAATTTTATTCACTAAAATTAGCAATTTTATTTACTAAAATTAGTAATTTTTTTTACTAAATAGGACACAAATTTAAAATATTTATGATTTTTTTAGTAATTATATTTACTAAAACTGTAGTAAATTGCAGTAATATTTACTGTTTTTTTTGTATTTTTCATGTACTACATATTAGTAACAAATTTTAGTATTGATTACCAATTCCTGCACTAGGTCCTTTTGGACTAAAACATTAGTACTCGTAGCTAAATTTTTAGTATTGAATACCCACGTTTTTTTTTGAGTGTACGAAAATTGTCCGATCGTAAAAAAACTTTGTTAGCAAGTTAATATTCCTTAGATATATATTAATGCCAAATTTGGGCAAAATCGGATTAGTAGTATGGAAAATATAAAAACATCCCTTTTGAAAAATAAGTTATTTTTATTTTTAAAGTCGTCTAAAAAAGGTCAAAGATTTGTATTAAATCAACTTCTGAGCTACATAATGTTTATACATGTCTATAGTAGAATTTGATGGCGGTTCTTTTTTTAGAATACATTAACCCCCTATCTCCCATTTCTAGGGGTCATTTTTGTCCTTTTTTAACATATCCTCATAGAACAACACTAAAATGTGCGTTTTAATAGTTAAAATGTTCTACAAAAATGTTAAGCATCAAATTTCACTAGGGGTTGTCAAATACCAAAACATCGTGCGATATAATCACAATGCTTCAAAAAAAAAAATTGTAAAATATCATATATTGTTAAATTGCTTTTACCAAAGTAGACTGAAATAGGTTGAAAAAATGTACTATAGATACTACTGAGATAAAAAATGTCTTAAGATGTCTTCAGTGAAATTTAATGGCGGTTCTTTTGTTAGAACATATTAACCCTCCATCTCCCATTTTAAGGGGTCATTTTAGTCCTTATTTAAAATTTTTTTATAAAATTTAATAAAACGAGCGTTTAAAGGTTAAAGCGTAATACTAAATTACTTTTTTAATGTTTCTTGAATATAATTTATAAAATTAAAAAACGATTGTTTATTAAATTTTTAATTTTATTTATTATTGTACCCAATATTTCGGTTAGCTCCGCTAACCATCTTCAGGGGGGATCTATTATTGAAAAATATACATATACACAAATGTTCACATAAATTACATTAAGAAAAAACAAATAACAAAATAACAAAATCACAAAAATTACGTACATTAAATTAAAATTAACAAATTTTTATGCGGCCTTATAAACTGTCACTGTTGATGCTTTGGTTACTACTGTTGGTTTGTTGATCTTTTTGTATTGTTTTCTGATTGTGTTTTTGTATAGTATGTTTGTATATGTGAGAAATTTTGTCAACGTCAATTTTATAATTTAATCTCTTGTCAGCAGGTTCATTTATTATATATAGCATTTCTAATGTAAATCTCCTGTTGTAATTTTTCTCTTGTACTAACACGTCAACATTGTCAAAATTAGGTGTATGTCCAGTTTGCGCACAATGGGCCGCGAGTGCTGTTTTTTGCTCTATGGGTTTGTGGACAGCTTTGAGGTCCGATTTGTGTGAACCAAGTCTAGTCTTTAATTTTGTCTTTGTAGTACCAACATATGTCTTTTGACATAAGTTGGACTTGTCCCCATCACATTTAATCCTATAAACTAAATTTGATTTTTCGTCATTTACTAACTTCGATTTTGTTTTGCTGAACAGTTTGTTTACTGTGTTATTTGTTTTTAGAGCTATTTCATATTTTTCCTTGTCATAAATGTCAGAGTGTTTTAGTCTTTCTGATAGTCCTGGGATATATGTAATTGATTTGTATATCTTTTGTGTTTTCTCTTCAACGGTATTATTCTGTTTTGCTTTTACAAACTTAATTAAATTATTAATAGTTCTGTTCGGAAAGTCATTCATAGTCAAAATGTTTTTAATTTTACCAATATTTGTCTTATGAAAAGATGTGTCACTTATTTGTAATACCCTATTTATGAAATTTGTTGCCGTATTTATAATTATCTTCCTTGGGTGTTTGGAATGGAAGTTAATCAATCTTCCTGATGCCATCGATTTCTGGTACCAATCTAGTTTAAGTGTATTGCCTTGTCTGTGTACTACGGAGTCCAAATAAGGTAGGGTGTTGTCATTTTCTTTTTCCATTGTAAACTGTATTTGTCTGTTGAAGGAATTAAGTATTTTCAATGTGTTGTCAACCTCATCTATCTTAATTATGCCAAATAAATCATCTACATATTTGGTTAAGATTTTCGGCTTCGTCGTCATATTGTTAATCGCCACGTCAAGTAATTCTTCCATAACGATGTCCGCAATCACCGGAGATGCAGGAGAACCCATTGGCATTCCTTTAGTCTGTTCATATATCTTGTCTTCATATTTGAAATGTCTCGAATCTTTAATGCAGAAGTTTAAAATTTCCATAAAAATGTTTCTAGGTATATTCGTATATTTTTCCAAGATATACCATTTATCCCCAATTGTTTTCATTGCCAAATTTATCGGAATACTTGGAAACAATGATATCACATCGAATGAGATTAATATTTCGTCTGGTTCAATATTGATGTTATTTATTCTCGATTTAAATTCAATGGAATCTTTAACGTTATATAGGGAATCTTTCGTCAAGTGTTTTAGAGTGTCAATAATATATTTACAGAGATCATAAGAAGGAGAGTTGACGGACGAACAAATAGGTCTGAGAGGGATTCCGTTTTTGTGGATCTTAGGAAGTCCATATATTCGTGGTGCTGTTGCGATTTTCGTTGAAAGTTTATATTTCTCCCTTTCACTGATCAAATTCATATTAAAAAGTTTGTCAATTAATATGTTATTTTTATTTTGTAAAATCGTTGTTGGATCCTTTTTAATTCTCCTATATGTGCACATGTCCCTTAGAATTTCTTTCATTTTGTCGTCATAATCTTTTTTATCCATTGCTACTGTCTTATTACCTTTAAGCTTGATTTACACGTTAACTACCCTTGACTACCCTTATCTACTATTTCCCAGTATTGGAGGATAACAATTGTCAAATTCAAATAATTTTTCATACAAAATTATTTAAACCCGGCAAACCGTATCATCAATACTGGGAAATAGTAGATAAGGGTGGTCAAGGGTAGTTAACGTGTAAACTGCCCTTTATCTGATTTTAGTATTAGAATATCATTATTTTCCTTTAAATATTTTTCCGCTTGTCCCACTGTGTCTAGTATTAATTTATCTCTTTTGCTTAATTTCGTTTTGTATAAGTGGTTGTCTATTAATGATGCTCTCAGACCTATTTGTTCGTCCGTCAACTCTCCTTCTTATGATCTCTGTAAATATATTATTGACACTCTAAAACACTTGACGAAAGATCCCCTATATAACGTTAAAGATTCCATTGAATTTAAATCGAGAATAAATAACATCAATATTGAACCAGACGAAATATTAATCTCATTCGATGTGATATCATTGTTTCCAAGTATTCCGATAAATTTGGCAATGAAAACAATTGGGGATAAATAGTATATCTTGGAAAAATATACGAATATACCTAGAAACATTTTTATGGAAATTTTAAACTTCTGCATTAAAGATTCGAGATATTTCAAATATGAAGACAAGATATATGAACAGACTAAAGGAATGCCAATGGGTTCTCCTGCATCTCCGGTGATTGCGGACATCGTTATGGAAGAATTACTTGACGTGGCGATTAACAATATGACGACGAAGCCGAAAATCTTAACCAAATATGTAGATGATTTATTTGGCATAATTAAGATAGATGAGGTTGACAACACATTGAAAATACTTAATTCCTTCAACAGACAAATACAGTTTACAATGGAAAAAGAAAATGACAACACCCTACCTTATTTGGACTCCGTAGTACACAGACAAGGCAATACACTTAAACTAGATTGGTACCAGAAATCGATGGCATCAGGAAGATTGATTAACTTCCATTCCAAACACCCAAGGAAGATAATTATAAATACGGCAACAAATTTCATAAATAGGGTATTACAAATAAGTGACACATCTTTTCATAAGACAAATATTGGTAAAATTAAAAACATTTTGACTATGAATGACTTTCCAAACAGAACTATTAATAATTTAATTAAGTTTGTAAAAGCAAAACAGAATAATACCGTTGAAGAGAAAACACAAAAGATATACAAATCAATTACATATATCCCAGGACTATCAGAAAGACTAAAACACTCTGACATTTATGACAAGGAAAAATATGAAATAGCTCTAAAAACAAATAACACAGTAAACAAACTGTTCAGCAAAACAAAATCGAAGTTAGTAAATGACGAAAAATCAAATTTAGTTTATAGGATTAAATGTGATGGGGACAAGTCCAACTTATGTCAAAAGACATATGTTGGTACTACAAAGACAAAATTAAAGACTAGACTTGGTTCACACAAATCGGACCTCAAAGCTGTCCACAAACCCATAGAGCAAAAAACAGCACTCGCGGCCCATTGTGCGCAAACTGGACATACACCTAATTTTGACAATGTTGACGTGTTAGTACAAGAGAAAAATTACAACAGGAGATTTACATTAGAAATGCTATATATAATAAATGAACCTGCTGACAAGAGATTAAATTATAAAATTGACGTTGACAAAATTTCTCACATATACAAACATACTATACAAAAACACAATCAGAAAACAATACAAAAAGATCAACAAACCAACAGTAGTAACCAAAGCATCAACAGTGACAGTTTATAAGGCCGCATAAAAATTTGTTAATTTTAATTTAATGTACGTAATTTTTGTGATTTTGTTATTTTGTTATTTGTTTTTTCTTAATGTAATTTATGTGAACATTTGTGTATATGTATATTTTTCAATAATAGATCCCCCCTGAAGATGGTTAGCGGAGCTAACCGAAATATTGGGTACAATAATAAATAAAATTAAAAATTTAATAAACAATCGTTTTTTAATTTGTTAATTTACTGACCTCAAGCCAAACTAAAATCCTCAATCTAACAACAAAAAGGTCAACAATACATACAATCAACATATAATTTATAATTTAAGAGTTATTTAACATAACTTAAAGCTTCAATAGAATACACTGTGCAACAAATTTGAGGTCACAGAGTGTATCTTAAATTGGACAAAACTAAAAATGAAGGTATACCATTTGTAAACCAAAAACGAATTATTTTGAAAATTTAGCTCAAGTTCTTCTTATGGCTCATTGAAGTCTTTACTTTTTTTTAAATGGGTTTAGAATGATTAAAGATATCTATTAAATGTTTTTAGAAAGTTTTAACACTTTAAACGCACGTTTAAGTGTTATTATAAGAATATTTTAAAAAGGGACTGAAATGACCCCTTACAATGGGAGATAGAGGGTTAATATATTTTAACAAAAAAGAAACATCAAATTTTACCGAAGACATCTATTAACAGTATTAATATCAGATGTAAATTTGTTATATTTTGTCGAATTATTTCACACGACTTTGGTGAATCACAATTTAACAATATATGATAATTACAAATTTTACCTTTTTAAGTATTTTGCTTATATCTCACGAATTTTTGGTTTTTTACAACTAACAATGAAATTCTATGCCGAAAAAACGAAAACGAAATGGAAAAGGGACTAAAGTGACCCCTAAAAATGGGAGATAGAGGGTTAATATGTTCTAAGAAAAGAACCGTCATCAAATTTCGTTGCACATCTAGTAACCTCATTTAGCTCAAAGTTAAATTTAATACTTTTTTGACTTATTCTGAACTCCTTTGAAAAAAAATTAAAATCTTCAGTGGGCCATAAAAAAAATCGAGCTAAATTTTCAAAATTCTGCGGGTTTCGACCTACTATTAATATACATTTATTTTGCTTTTTTACCCTTTCAAAACATAAAATCGTGTTGCACAATGATATTAAACACCCCTAAATGATTGATATTTGAGTAAAAATCATGAATTTAGACATTAAAAAAAACTAATTTTTTTCTAATTTGTGGTAAAAAATAGGCGCTAATTTTTGAATACGCTGTTAGATAAGAGTTTAAACTTACAAAAAAAATAAAAAAAAAATATCTATTTTTTTATATTTTTTTTTAAAACTCCATCAAACTTTAGTTATTTTTGAATTTTCAACAAAACAAACTTGTTTTTCTGCGCAATGAAAAATATTTTTTTTTGTAAATATATACAAAATTCTATATTTTATCTTCATTACATATATATCAAAGTACTTTAAAACAAAATTTCGAACCATTTTATTAAAAAATGGATTTTTGAGAATTATTTTTGTGAAACAGCTAAAAAACATTTTCCTGTTAAGTCATTTTTGCATAAAATTCTCTGAGTTTAGCGCCCTCTCGTGGTGGCAAAAGCAATCACAAAAAATATTTTTGTTAATAATTATTTGAGATACCTTATTATCTTTCAAAAAATCTGTATTTAAACACAATTTGAGACAAAAAATTTTTTTTTGACTTTTGTCCATGGGTCGAAGCATAGTGCGCCCCCTTCTGTGGGCGAGGATATTAAAAATGTATTCAAATAATGATAAAACTGTATTACTTAAGCGCAAAAAAACATAATAAATGAATTTGAAAACATTTAACTCTATGGAAAAGGTGTCCCCCAATAACCCCTTCCGAACCCCTTCAATTTTTTTTTTATTTTTATACCCCCTAACCACAGTATGGGGGTATACTCACTTTGTCATTCCGTGTTTAACGCATCGAAATGTCGATCTAGGACCCCATAAAGTATATATTTTATTGATCAGTGATCGATTCTAAGACATTCTAGCGATGTCCGTCCGTCCGTCTATCCGTCTTTCCGTCTGTCCGTCTGTAGAAGACACGATACAGTCCAAAATTAAAGAGCTACCTTCCGAAGTTTGGCACGAATATGTCTTATATTCCTAGGCAGGTTAATTTTGGAAATGGGCAAAATCGGACCAAGGGGGAAAAATCCCCCTTGGAGAACTAAACCAACCTAAGAAAAACCGCATTTTTTGCAGGGTTTTTTGTACTTTTGCTAAGCAAATGCAACATTCTTATCTCAGAAGAAGTTCAAAATCGTAAGGGGAAGGCGCCACCCCACGCAAAAAAAAAGACGCCCCTGATTTTTTTTAATATTGTTTTTTACATTTTGGAGGTATAAAAGATTCGGCACAGCCGAATGTAACACTCTCACTTGTTTAATTATACCCTCCACTCTAGTGATAGAGGGTATATATAAGTTTGTCATTCCGTTTGTAACACCTCGAAATATTGGTCTAAGACCCCGTAAAGTATATATATTCATGATCCTCGATCGATTTTAAGACGATCTAGCGATGTCCTTCCGTCTGTCGGAGGCTCCTGAAGTTTGGCATATATGTTGGGCATTTACCTGGTCAGGTTGGTATTGCAATCCAGCGAAATCGGTCCAGTTCAAAAGTTATGAGCAAAAGACTGAATTTCGGCAAGGGTTTTTCGTGAATTTACGAGATAAAACACACGCTAACTTTCGAAAGGCAATTCAGAGGACGCTTGGTATATATATTTGTCGTTACCGTGGCCTGGTTCGTTTTGAATTTCAGTCATATCGGTTAAGTGTTTCAAAAGTTATTAGCAAAACCGTGAATTTCAGATTAGTTTCACCTTAAATTTATGAGTTGAAAACCCGTTAAACATGTTTTAAAAACGTTGGTAACTCACAAAAATATTTTACAACGTATTTTTGTCACTCAAAAATATTTTTACACTAAAAAATAAAAAAAATACACTCGAAAAAAAATTTACACTCAAAAAAAAATTAGTAATTTTTTTTTTTTCAAAAATTACTTAAAAAAAGTTTTTTACACAAAATAAAAACTTAACAAAAATGTTTTTTTTTTTTTCACGTTAGAAAATTTAGTATCACTTAAAAGGGCATTGTGGAGGGTATTCGTAGATTCGGAGGTTATGCATAGATTCGGTCAAGTCGAATTTAACTTTTCTGCTTGTTTTTACATGTTAGAGGGTATAAAAAATTTGGCACAGCCGAAATCAACACTCACTTGTTTTAAATTTTTGTTTTTTAAATTTTCAAAAATCCAAAACTTTGATCGTCTGTTGCTACGGGTTAATTTAATCCGATTGGCCTCGAATTTGTGCCACATAAAATTTATTTTTAGAAAAATATTTTTTTTTCAAAATCGGAAATAAAGCTTTTTTTCCATACAAAAAATAGAGGTCTACGGTCAATATTTGGATTGGGGACCCATTTTCCGGCAAAATCTGGTATAGGGTACTATATGGTCGGTCTTGGCCGACTATAATTTTCTTACTTTTAAAATTTTTTTTTGTATTCATCAGTTCTTTATAACATTTTTATTTATTTTATGTATTTTAAATACACTTGAGTATATTTTTCTTTTGTTAAAATCTTAAGAGAATTTCTCAATAAAAGAAAAATTCTATCGTATAATAAGAAAAATAAATGTTTTTATTTATATTAAGTTGTATTGAGTTTTTCTATTACATTAACTAGGAAAATATACAAAGCCAATCAATCATACAACACTTTATGATATTTTCTACAAAAAAAAAAACTAAACTTTCAATACTTTTAAAGATTAGAGATTTTACACTCGAAAAAATTTCTGGATTTTTCTAAATATTTCTCACTTTTTTAAATTATTTTAATAATTAAAGTTGTTTTTTATTCGAACTTTTAGATTTAATATGTAAAAACTTAAAGTTGTTCAAGCTCGAGGTCAAGTCTTTGTAAATTTCTTTATTTCTTATATTTCGCTACACATCGCATAGCATCTTCAGAGCATATACTTTAACTAAAATAAATACAAAAAAACAAATGTGTATAAACATCAACATAAACAATTGACCTCGAGCTTGAACAACTTTAATTTTTTACATTTTATTTTAATAATTTTAGAATTTCTGTTTTTTTACCATTATATTCAGTTACTTTAACTGAAAAAAGTTAAAGGGCACATTTTTAAAATATTGGCAGTTAGCATTAATGACATTCTTTTTTGTCACAACTAAAAAAGTTGTTTGTGACAAGCAACATTTGTTAGTGACAACCGTAATGTGATTGGGACAATCAAATGACCGTTTGCCACAACATCAAAATGAAATTGAAATATATTGTGGTTGTAACAATTATATTTTTATGTGAGTGTAAAGAAAAGTATTGTTGCTTTTTTTTTTTGTTTTCCCCAAAGAAAATTTGATTTGTTTGTATTTTCTTTTATTCGTTTTTAAGATATTTTCTATTCAATTTAGTATAAATTTCATCTGATGTATAATTTTCCATAGTGTATTTCAGTTAATTGCCTTTTGTAGCCAATTGTTTTTCAAAGTTTTTCTAAACGAAATGAATATTCACTTGATGTGTTTGTATTGTTCTATGACTACACCATTTACAGATGTAATTTGAAAATGATCAATTGTAATTTGAAGATTCCACACAAAAAAAACATTGTCAAATTATGTACTAGAAAATGTCTTGTAATACCATTTTACCAATATTTTGACAGTTTTTCTTTTTTAAAGTTTCGATTGAAATTTAAATTTTTTTTTGTAATTTTACCTTTTTTTTTTTGTAATTTTACAAATTTCTAAAGTTTTTTTACAAAACCAATCAAATAAATTTACGAGAATTCCTTGTGAGTTTTATTGCTTTAAAAAAGTTGTAAATTTACAATTTTATCGGTAAAAATCTGGTAAAAATTTAGTAAATTTACAAATTTATGGGTAAAAAGTTTGTAAAATTACAAGTAATTCTTGTCAAATAGTAAATTTACTATTTTATTGGTAAAAATCTTGTAAAATCACAAAATTATTGGTAAAAAGTTTGTAAAATTACAAGGAATTCTTGTCAAATAGGAGGTAGAAAAAAAGTTACAAAGTTTTTTTTTAGTCATTTTACAAGGTTTTTTTGAGTGCATTTGTAATTCGAAGATTCTTCTTGGAATTCGAAGATTCCATTTGTAATTCAAAGATTCTATTTGTAATTCAAAGATTCCTTTTGTGATTCCAAAATAGCATTTGTAATTCGAAGATTCCAATTGTAATTCGAAAAAAATCAATTGTAATTCGAAGAATATCAATTGTCATTCGAAAAAGATCAATTGTAATTCGAAAAATGTCAATTCTTAATCGCAAAAGATCAATTGTAATTCGAAGATTCTAATTAAAATCCGAAATGGATCAATTTTAATTCGAAATAGATCAATTGTAATTTGAAATAGATTAATTGTTATTCGAAAAAGATCAATTGTAATTCGAAAAATATCAATTGTAATTCGAAAACTCCAAAAATATTATCTGAATTTCCATTGATTTTTTTCAAATTACAACTGACCTTTTTCCAATTACAATTGTTCTTTTTATACCCTCCACTCTAGTGATAGAGGGTATTTATAAGTTTGTCATTCTGTTTGTAACTCATCGAAATATCGGTCTGGGACCCCATAAAGTATATATATTCATGATCCCCAATCGATTTTAAGACATTCTAGCGATGTCCGTCTGTCTGTCTATCTGTCTGTCTGTGGAAATGGTGATCACGGCCAAAATATTACACATAGGTGATTAAAACTTAACATATTTATTGGAAGTTCTCCTGAGAAGTTTGGTATTGCATTTGAGCGATATCGGTTCAGCGGTTCAAAAGTTATGAACGAAAATGTAAGGACACCTCAAAAATTTTAGTACATTCAACATAACCTAAAAATACAAAATGCTTTAATTCGGCTGCTGGTTGACATATGTGAACATAATTGAACACCAAATGGTATTTAAACAAGTACGAACATATTTTTTGTCAAAAAATTAAAAAAATCGCGGATATTTTTTTCCAAATTTTTTTTTTTCGCGGAATTTTTTTTTTTGTGGAAATTTTTTTCGCGGAAATTTTTTTTTAAACAATTTTTTTTTTTCAAAAGTAATTTCCTTTTAAATAAAGTTTTTTGCAATGATCACTTAGAAATTGTGGAGGGTATCACTACATTCGGTAAGGCCGAATTTAACTTTTTTACTTGTTCGAATTACAATTGCTTCACTTTAGTGATAGAGGGTATAAATAAGTTTGTCATTCCGTTTGTAACACCTCGAAATATTGGTCTAGGATCCCATACAGATATATATTCATGATACTCCATCGATTTTAAGACGATCTAGTGATGTCCGTCTGTCTGTCCGTCTGTTGAAAACACGCTAACTTTTAAAATACTTTAATGAGGCTGCTGAAGTTCGGCATATATTTATTTTTACCTGGTCAGGTTAGTATTTCAATTCAGCGAAATCGGTTCAAAAGTTATAAGCAAAAGAGTGAATTTCGGCAAGAGTTTTTCGCGAATTTACGAGATAAAAAACACGAAAGACACTTCTGCGGCTGCTGAAGCTTGACGTATATATTTGTCGTTCCCCTGGTCTGCTTGGTATTGAATTTCATCAAAATCGGTCCAGTCGTTCAAAAGTTACTAGCAAAACCGTGAATTTCAGATTGGTTTCACCTTAAATTCACGTGTTGAAAAACCGTTAAACAAGTTTTAAAAACATTCGTAGTACACAATAATTTTTTACAACGTATTTTTGTTACTCAAAAATATTTTTTACACTTAAAATAAAAAAATTAAATATTTCTAACCAAAATTAAATATTTCTAATCAAAACTGTTAATTTTTTTTCACGTTAGAAAATTTTTTTATCACTTAAAAAGGGCATTGTGGAGGGTATTCATAGATTCGGCCTACTCGAATTTAAATTTTATACTTGTTTGAATTACAATAGATCTTTTTCAAATTAAAATTGATCTATTTCGAATAACTTGAACGTCTGTAATTTTCTTATCTCTTTTTAAACTAAAATATCAAATATTTTTTATATCATTTCCAAATTAAAGTTTTCAAAATACATTTTAACCCTACACTACATATTTTGTAAATGTTATGCAAATATTTTTTGTGTTAAACCGAATATTATGGCTATAAAATCATATATCATCAACATTTATACCAATTTTTCTACATTTACATGTATTACAAATGCTACAAAATAAAACATATAATCAAATATTTGTAGGATTTCCGCTGAAATTTTTACGGAAGTTGATGTTAATACAGCGGAAGTTTATGAGTGTAATCAAAACTGTAACAAATAAATTGAAAAATAAATAAAAAGTATTTAAACACTCAAAAAAATGTTAAACTAGAAAAAAAATTGTTTAAAATTACTCAAAAAATTTTTAGTTTTTGAGATAGCAAAATTTTTACAAATTTTGCTATAAATTAAAAAAAAAATCGGGAAACAATTAGTAAAGCTATACATTTTGTTCCAGAAAATGGGTCCCAAGTCCAAATATGGACCAAAGAAATAGGCTTTTTTTTTGCTACTAGACCGATAAAATATGAATATCGGGCGAAATATTTATATGGGGAATGAGTTCACAAATGGTGTAACTATAATCTGATTTGATAAGGTTACCAAATCATACATTTACCACCATCAAACTAAATTTTAATCAAAAATTTTCTATTTTCATGAATTTTGAGAAAATTTATAAGAAAATCGGCCCAATTTCGTTAAAATTTTTCACATAGTGTTGTTGGCTACAAATATAAAACAAGAATTATTGTAGCAAAAATCTTTTAAAATCCAATTTTTACAAACAAATTTGCTAAATGTCTGTTGTATTGAATTACAAGACGTTTTACTTTTTTTTAACTAATATTTATTTTTCTTGAGTGTATAAAATTATTTACCTATATAATAGGGACATGTTGTCCATATTTTTAGGTCAAGCTTCAATTTATAGTATACGATTTTGCGGACTACCAGCGATTAATTATTCTCGCTTACCCAGAAGTACTTTTGTAAGGCAGATATTTTAAAGAGTCCTTGGCTACCTTTATATTTTCTATATTCGAAGTTTACTTTTTCCTGAATTAAAGCCCCAAATTCATCTAAAAATCTAGGCAATCTTAAAATTCATTAAATTCCAAATAATTTTCCCCTAGTTTGGCTACCTTTGATTTTTTCACCCTCTTTTCTATTAAGTACATTATTTCTAATTACTTGATATGAATATGTAATGCCAAAAATATTTTCTATTCGTTAGTGTGTTAGCAAATGAGTTTGTATAGACCTTTCAGCCAACACAACAATGATGACAGAAAATACAATGTTGCTATGGAATGCGTGGTAAAATTGTATAATTTGGCAACACAAAATTAGACATTTCACTGGTATATGACAGAAAGTGGTTACATAAATACTAGGGAGTTTCATCAAAATTTGTTTTTGGATTTGAGACTTTATCTATAGAAAAAAATGTCTCGGAATCTGAGACTTTTTCTATAGAAAAAATGTCTCAGAATCTGAGACTTTTTCTATAGAAAAAATGTCTCAGAACCTAAGACTTTTTCTATAGAAAAAATGTCTCAAAATCTGAGACTTTTTTTATAGAAAAAGTGTCTCAGAATCTGAGACTTTTTTTATAGAAAAAATATCTCAGAATCTGAGACTTTTTTTTATAGAAAAAATGTCTCAGAATCTGAGACTTTTTTTTATAGAAAAAATGTCTCAGAATCTGAGACTTTTTTTTATAGAAAAAATGTCTCAGAATCTGAGACTTTTTTTATAGAAAAAATGTCTCAGAATCTGAGACTTTTTTTATAGAAAAAATGTCTCAGAATCTGAGACTTTTTTTTATAGAAAAAATGTCTCAGAATCTGAGACTTTTTTTTATAGAAAAAATGTCTCAGAATCTGAGACTTTTTTTATAGAAAAAATGTCTCAGAATTTAAAACTTTTTCTATAGAAAAAAATGTCTTAGAAACTGAAACAGCATTATTCATGATTTACATAGACGTCTTTAACATAGATTTCGATGTATTTTAAATGAAACGCCCTAATGTATGCCACAAAATACAGGCACTCATAACAAAAGCAACATGGAGGCCACGTCAGTTTTAAAATAAAAAATTTATATAGAGAAAATGTAACATAGAGATGTTTTAAATAATTTGAAGAGCGAAAATGTATAAATTTTCCAAATGACATTTTTGTTTGCATTCGACAAATGGTAGGTGCTTTGGAATATTGTAGTAATTTTACACTAAAATTTAAATTTATGTGTTTCAAATATAATGGATTTTGTTGTGATTATAGATCGCTTCTAAGATATTTAGCAATGTCCGTCTGTCTGTCCATTTGTCTATCTCTCCATCTGTCCGTCCGTCTGTCTATCGGTCCGTCTGTCGGTGAAATACAATATAAATCAAACAAGTTATAATCAAATGGAGCCGTAATTATGTAAAAAAATTAATTATTTTTATAACCTCCACTTAGTGATAGTAGTATATATAAGTTTGTCATTCCGTTTGTAACTCATCGAAATATCGGTCTGGGACCCCATAAAGTATATATATTCATGATGCCCGATCGATTTTAAGACATTCTAGCGATGTCCGCCTGTCTGTCTGTGGAAAATGTGATCAGGGACAAAATATTGCACAGGGATGACTGAAACTTAACATATTTATTGGAAGTTTCGTATTGCATTTGAGCGATATCGGTTCAGCGGTTCAAAAGTTATGAACGAAAATGTAAGCACACCTCAAAAATTTCAGTACATTCAACATAACCTAAAAATACAAAATGCTTTAATTCGGCTTCTGGTTGACATATGTGAACATTATTGAACACCAAATGGTATTTAAACAAGTACGAACATATTTTTTGACAAAAATAGAAAAAAATCGCGGATTTTTTTTTTTTTTACAAAAATTTTTTTTTATAAGTAAAATTTTTTTTTTTCAAAAGTAATTTCCTTTTAAATAAAGTTTTTTGCAATAATCTTTTTGAAATTGTGGAGGGTATCACTACATTCGGCAAGGTCGAATTTAACTTTTTTACTTGTTTTTTCAACAATTTTTCTTTAAATCATTTGCGTTTTCTTTTCTGTATAGTAGAATATAAGTTTCAACAATTTTTAATTCAAGTCCTGTAAATTATTTTTTTTCCATTTGACAGATTTTTCTATTTACTAAGTATTCCTTTTTAACTTGTTAATTATTACTTATTATTGTGTACGTTTTGTTGCACACTTTTGTTAATAATTAACTTTCTGGTACTTTCTGAACTATCATTAACATTTAATCTTCTTATAAGTGTCCATCATCAAGTTATTTTATAAAAAAAAAAAAATATACAATTAAAATGAAAAACTTAGTTGGCTTGCATTGCCATTTTCCCTTGTCAACTTATGGTCATAATTAGTGTTATTTACTGCATTCATTATTCTGATTTTGTTTTTGTATTCCATTTTATTATTATATATTTTTGGCTGTCTCAGTAAAAACTTAAAGTGAATTGGAATTTTTTTAAATGACTCTAGAAATATTAATAAGTTAATTTTTGTAAAAGTACTTAGGTAAACTTTAAAAATTAACAAAGTTTCTTAGATATTTAAATTTGTGCAAAAAATAGTGTATGCACTGAAACTTTTGCATAAAATTAACGAAGCTATGTTAAAAATAGTATATATTATGAACAGTTTTAGGCTGGTTAAGTTTGGAAATGGTCAAAATCGGTCTAGGGGGAAAAAAGTTTCCGTTTGAAGAACTAACGAAACGCAGAAAAAAATTTGTATTGTAGGATAATTTTCAATTAATTCGTTGTTGTATTTACCAACAATTAAATTGTATTGACAAATTGTGTTGTTGAGAAAAATATCAATTATTTTATTTGTTAATACAATTAAACTGTTTGTTAATTCAACAACGATTTAATTAAAAAATAGCGTTGAATACAATTTTTTTTCTGTGCAACTTCTGAAAAACACAGTTTTTACAGGTTTCTTTTGTTAAAAAAACAACATTTTAATGTCAGAAGTTGTTTAAAGTCCTGCACTTGGACCCAGGTTATAAAAAAAATATTTTTTTCTGGCCGCCCACTTTTGTGGTAGTGCATTTAAAAAAAATTATTTAAATAAAAATAAAATTGTAGTATTTTAAGTGCAAAAATCATAATAAATAAATTTGTTTACATTTATCACCAAGAGGAAGGTGTCTGTCTCCCTTTGCTGCCGACCAAAAACACTTCTGCATTTTTTTTCCAAATATAGGAATTTCGGCATAGCTGAATTTATATTTATTATATTTTTTCGGCATACGCCAAGTGTATTTAATTTGTTGTTTGTGTTTTTTGATTGAAGAATTATTTTTGTTTTTGTTAGGCAAAAATGTTCATGTCATGTTTAAGCCCACCAAAAAATACTGCTTGCCTCTAAGCAGGTTTGTAAGGGAGTGATTTTTGTTGTCTGCTTACAAACCTGCTTACGTATGGCATGATATTTGTTCGCAATGTCCCACTTTAGAGCATTTCTTTCGAGCGCTTATATCGGCGCAATGAATATGAATTGAAATCATGCCCTTTCTTAAATATTTTAAGTATTTTTTCAAGTCACTGCCATACTTTACTGCAACCGGTATGCAGGTTAGTATGCCAACAAAATCTCTCCCTTACACTACTGCATACTCACTAGAGTTGTCAGTCGATTAAGAATAATTCGATTAATCGATCAAATAAAACCCAACTCTTGTTCGAATAATTCAAAAATGACGATTTTCGAATAACGAATAAATCGATTAATTAATGTCGATTAATCAAACAATTTTTTTTTAATTAAAAAATTAAATAAATGCTAAGAATTTAATTTATTCTCATAAATTTTGAAAGATTTTATACAAAATGTAGGAAAGTTAAAATATATTGTAGCCATAGCCCTGGATAGCACATCCATTATAGAATTAGGAAAAATTAATAATTCTTTTGCATCAGATTACTAAAACGTATTAAAATAAGAATTAATGAGAGACGTATATAAATGTTAAATACGGTAATAATTTTTCTAAATTCTGGAAATTTTCCGAGCAATGAAAGTTTCTTAAAATATTCTCCAAAAAGCGAAACAAAATAATATGCAAATGAATTATACTCCAGATTATTTTATATTGAAACTAATCACAATAATTCAGATAAAAGTATTGAAATAGAGGAAGTTATTAGTAATGAAAATAATAATCTTTTATGCGAGTTAAATATTTCAATTCAAAGTACATATTAAAAATTCAGAAAATAAAAAGGACTTCAGCGATATATCAGACGATATGGTATATTTGGGAAAAACTGAAAAAAGAACAGAAAAATTAGATAAACTTTTGTATGCTCTTCTTACTATATCACCTACTTCAACAATTAGCGAAAGAATCGTTTGAAAGCAAAAATATTGAGTCAACTTTTATTTTTAAAAGATTATTTCTTAAGAACAACTTAAATTGTCTTATTTGACAAAAATTAAAATCATTTATGATATATTTTGTCTGAATTCTTCAAATAATAATTTGTATTTGAATTATTTCTCAACAAGTATTAAAATCATCATTCATTAATTAAAAGTGATCTCAGTTATTAAATTTTTAAGTTTTTTTAACTTTTAAATATTTTATTTTTAAGTTTTTTATGCATTTTTTCGTTAATAAAAATTTTAACTTTCTTATTTTAAGTTATTTTATATGAATTGTTTATTTTTTTGTTAATAAAAATATTTTTTTAAAATAATGTTTTTATTCGTTATTCTCTTCGATTAATCGAATAAATTTTGATCTTTAATCGTTTGATCGAACGAGGAAAAACAATTATTTGAATTATTCGAACAAAGTTGAAAGTCGAATAATTGACAACTCTAATACTCACCAAACGCCTGTGTCATTTTTTTTATTTATTTTTTAACATTTTGGAGGGTATAAAAGATTCGCACATCTGTGTTACACACTTTTGCTTTTTATACCCTCCAACCACTGTATGGGGGTATACTCACTTTGTCATTCCGTTTGTAACGCATAAAAATATCGGTCGGGGATCTATGATCTATGATCGATTCTAACAAGGGAAGTATCTCAACCCTTATGAACCGATTTGCCTGAAACTTGAAATATATATAAAAGAGACGATTTTAAGGTTGGGGTGTCTCGGATTATCGGCCATATTAGTGTTTTAAAATTTCGTTGTCCCCTTATGAAACATTGTGGACCTCCGGGAAAATTTCGATAACTCCCGAACTAACCGGAATATCCTCTAGAGCAAAAATACGTGTCGACTTAAATTTAATAAAGATTATTTCGTATTCATATGGACATCGTAGGTCTATGTCTTCATATAAATAAATGTTTGTTAAACAAACGGGGTGAAAAACTGCCCTGTTATTCTCTCATATAGCAAAACTCAAATTAAGCGCACAAGTTTACTGCTGCTGTTGCGGTGCAGAGGATGTGTCTTGGCATGTGACACTGGAGGTCCGGGGTTAAAATCCAGGTGTGGCCAACATATTTTTTTTTATTCTGGTATTTTTTTTTTATTCAATAATTAAAAAAAAAATTCATATAAAATCGACCAAATTTGTTTATTTTTTGTATTTTTTTTAAAGTTTAAATAATTAAAAAAAATATAATTTAAAAGAAAAAATAAAGTAAAAATATGTGATGGCCATCGCCTGGTTTCGATCCTGAGCTGCCGGCAATATAAGCGAAAAACACATCCATTGAACCAGCGAAACAGGGCAATTTGCGTACAAAACTGCATTTTTGTGTTCTTTTCTGAGTGTAAAAAATGCTACATCGTTTCAGGGCCATGTTAACTTTAAAAGTACACATTTTAACAATGCACATTTTTTTGTTTAGAAAAGTAAACACCATAAGTTTCAATTAAGATTTCTAAATTGCAATTGAAATTTTCAATTTTGGAAATTTCAATTGCCATTTTAGGACAATCTAGCTGGCACTGTCAGTCTGTTTGTCTATATTTCTATCTATTTGCCCGCTTTTCTTTCAAAAACGCAAAAAGATATACCCCGAGACTTGAAACGGTATGTGTGTCTTCGATAGGTTAGGTTAGGTTAGGTTGTAAGTGGCTGCCGACGTTTTACGTCAACACACGTAGACTCTGAGGTCCATTGTGATACCACGGGATCGTAATAGGTTTCCCTACTAGTCCCTGTCGTTAAACCAGTTTGAGCTTCTTATGAAACTCCTTAGATGTTGAATTTTGACATCCGACAAATCAGAAAGATCGTACAGCTCCCTAGATCCCAGTGAAGCAAGTCGCTGACCAGAAAGTGCCGGGCAATGGCAAATAAAGTGTTCGATAGTTTCCAACTCCTCTTCATCCATGCAACTTCGGCAAAAGTCATTCGACGGCACATTTAACCGCTCTGCGTGCTTCCCTATAAGACAGTGTCCGGTAATTATAGAAACCACCGTCGAAATCTCTCCTCTTGGAAGCGATATCAGCTCACTTGTGCGCCCCTGATTAAGAGAAGGCCAAATCAGTCGTGTTGCCTCACACGTCCATCCATTTGCCCATCTTTGATTAGTCTCCGTCGCTGAACAAAGCCGTAGGTTTTGCTTGCAAGTTTCTAGAGGCATACCAACACATTCCAATTCTGTTGGAACCTGTAAGGTAGTTCCTAGTCTTGCAAGCTCATCGGCTTTGCAATTCCCTGGAATGTCTCTGTGCCCTGGGACCCATATGAGTCGTATGTTAAACTGCTTGGCCATCTCATTTAAAGACGTGCGGCAGTTAAGGGCAGATCTTGTTTTCAGAAACATTGAATCCAGGGACTTGACCGCGGCTTGACTGTCAGTATAGATGTTGACTGCGGTTGTAGACAAGACATTGCAGCTCAACCAGTCAGCCACTTCCTTTATTGCCAGCATCTCTGCCTGGTAAACACTGCAATGATCTGGCAATCTACGAGCCAGGCTCAATCCAAGCTCTTTCGAATAGACCCCAAGGCCCACTTGTTCGTGCAGCCTCGATCCATCTGTGTAAAAATTTATGGTAGCTCCTCTTCCCGGAGTATCCCCAATCCAAGACTCCCTGGATGGTATCATAGTGGTAAAGTGGCGCTCAAAAAGGCTCAAAGAGGGAGCACAATCCACATTTTGTGGTATTGTTATCTTTTTCAAGATCGCGCTATGGCCACAATCGCTGCTCCTCCATTGCAGCGTGCTATTAAGTCGAATTGCCGACGCAGCTGCATACTGCCTACCCAATATGTCCAAGGGTATCAGGTGAAGGAGGATTTCTAATGCAGCCGTAGGTGTAGTACGAAGAGCACCAGTGATGCACATTGACGCCATTCTCTGTACCTTCATGATAAAGACACAGTTCGCTTTTGTTTCTAAAGCAGGCCACCAGACAATGATTCCATACAGCAAAATTGGACGCACCACTGCTGTATAGATCCAATGAACGACTTGAGGGCTAAAACCCCATCGTTTTCCAATGGCCCTTTTACAGGAATACAAAGCAATCGTTGCTTTTCTCACCCGTTCCTCAATATTACGCCTGAAATTCAGCTTCCTATCTAGAAATACTCCAAGATACTTGGCTCCATCTGAGAAGGTGATTTCAGTACCGTCCAGAGAAATAGGATCGAAAGCAGGAATCTTAATTTTCCTTGTAAATAAAACAAGCTCTGTTTTACTAGGATTAACTCCTAGACCACAGTCTCTTGCCCATTTAGACAGATCTTTCAGAGAACCCTGAAGAATGTCCCGCAATGTTGGCAGATGCTTCCCCTTTACAGCATATGCGACAACATGACAACCACGTGCTTCTAGAGATAGTAGCATTGAATTCAGTGCCAGGTTCCAAAGAAGCGGCGAAAGAACACCTCCTTGTGGTGTGCCCCTATTGACAAATCGAGATATGACGGACGCTCCCAATTCAGACGTTATACGTCTACTGGCAAGTAGGCTTTCCACCATTAAAACGATTTCACGCTTTACTCCCAGACCAGACAATGCCAATATTATCGATTCTGGGATGACATTATTAAAAGCCCCCTCAATATCAAGAAAGGCCACCATAGTGTACTCCTTTACCGAAAGCGATCTCTCGATGGTACCAACGAGCTCATGAAGAGCTGTTTCCGTTGATCGTCCCTTGCTGTATGCATGTTGCTTTGTCGAAAGCAACCTCGGGTCAATCACTCTACGCAAATATGAGTCTATCATTCGTTCCATTGTCTTTAACAAAAAAGAAGACAGACTAATTGGTCTGAAATCATTCGGAGCTGTGTGGGAACTTTTCCCAGCCTTCGGGATAAATACACTCTGGTATCCCTCCATTTTAAAGGAATATACGACCAGTTGATGCATGCTGTGTATAGATTATACAGCAACGGGGCTATATAGTCCGACACTTGCTGCAACTCAGCCGGGATTATACCATCAGGTCCCGGGGATTTATAGGGCCTGAAGCTTTTTATCGCCCAGATTAATGTTGGCATATTTATTATTTCCGAAGCAATTTCAGATGCTTGGGCGTCAGAACGTTCCAAAGCTTGAAACGGCGTCATGGAATTGCCCGGAAAATGCGTGTTTAAAAGGAGATCCAGCGACTCTCCACTGGAGGAAGACCACACCCCATTAGGATCTTTCAGGTATCCCAGGGTGCAAGGAGAAGAAGCCAGAACCTTGCGCAGCCTGGATGCCTCAGAAACGTCTTCTATGTTTCCACAGAAGTTTTTCCAAGAATCACATTTTGCATTTCTGATCATCTTTTTATAACTCTTAAGTTGCAGCCTGTATGCAGACCAGTCCTCGTCCGCTCTTGAAAATTTAGCCTTATTAAAGAGCTTTCTGCAGGAATCTCTGCTCGTCTGCAACTCATTTGACCACCAAGGTGGCTTTTTTTTTCCTCTAGGCTTTGCAGAAGGGCAAGACGCATCCAGGCACCTATTACAAACATTTGTTATATGGTCAACCAGACAGTCAATTTCCGCCAAACTATGCGGTTCAGATAAGGGTACTTCATCCAAAAGCAAAGAAAAAGTCTCCCTATATTTCACCCAGTTTGTTCTCCTCAGATTTCTAGAGACTGTCTCAACCGGGGCACGCTCCCTGAGTAAAAACTCAATGTAGCGATGATCTGAGAAAGAATGCTCTTCCAAAACTCTCCAGTCATCAATTCTATCAGACAATGTATCTGATACAAGTGTTACGTCAAGAACCTCTTGCCGCGTACTTGTAACGAAAGTTGGTTCACCACCCTTGTTACAAATATACAGGTTAGTGCTTAACAAAAACTCCAAAAGTGATTCGCCTCTATCATTTGTGTCTGTACTTCCCCATATCGAATGATGTGCATTAGCATCACAACACACTACTAACTGGTGTCCCCTAGATTTAGACTCCCGAATTAGACCGACAACCTTCTCCGGGGGTATTGACCCCGGATTAGGAAAATACGCAGAGGCGAGCCAAATAGACTTCCCATGAAGCTCCAAGCTAGCCGCTGTAACATCCATATCACTAAAAGTTGATAAAAAGAATATATTTAAGTCATTTTTTGCCAAGATGCACGCTCTTGGTGAGCCCTCACCTTTGGCAACCACCAACTTAAACCCAGGGGTCTTCAATCCGCAAACCCTGCCACCCCGCACCCAGGGCTCTTGGATAAAAACCAAGTCAACTGCTCCTGTCGTCAGGCGCAGCAAGAGTGCAACTGAGGCTGCCTTACAGTGATGGAGGTTTATTTGTAGGAACCGCAACATCTTGTTTTATTTCCACCATCCTTTCCACCACCGTGTTATTGGCTTCATCCTCCGTGTTATCAAAGAGGTCGCATTCGTCCCCAGATTCGGTTTCGAATAAGCCAGATATATATCCCATCTGTTCTGAATCGGAGGCAACAGAACTCTCCGAATTCCTCACTGCATGGGCCTCGTCCTGAATGTCACCCATCGTGGCATCAGCTATATCCTCCATGCCATCACAGAGGTCGCATTCGTTACCAGATTCGGTTTCAAAAATGCCAGATGCATCTCCCATCAGCCTAGAATCGGCCAGCTGAATATCAACCTTTTCCAGATTCTCCTCCCCAGCCGACTCTGCCACTGGCTTGTCTGCGTCCAAAATAGTCTTCTGGTCGCCCTTGTAGACATTGACTCTTATATGAAAAAATCCAAATCTAATAATGCCGTCAGTCCTGGCTAAAAGCGGAAGCGATTCCTCATTAACCAAGACCACTGCTTGACGACGAGCGCCCTCCATCTCACCCAATCTGGCAATTTGCCAATTCTGAGTTGGAAGGTCAGGATTGCAGACTTTTATCATCTTAAGAATCACCGCAGTGTCATTTGTAGCCATTGGGAACCATGCATGAGCTCTGGGTTGCGAGGGGATATCATGTTTTTCCACAACGTCCAGTCTGGCTCCAGGCCATAACTCTCCCACTTGGCTAATGGCAACCTTAAACACGGCTGCGGATCTTTCGTTCCCAAAAGCAACGAGTTTTACTCGCCCCTGATACCAACCTGCGTTGACAGTAGTAGGGAGAAAATCAGGCATACTCTCAAGGAGCCTATAGTAGATTTCATTTAGTTTAGTTTCAACTAAACTCCACTTGTCCCTTGGAATACTAGAATCCCCATTTTGCCTGTTTATCACAGCCCTAACGAAGTTACCTTTAACCACTTCACTAAAAGACTGAGTCCAGACGTGTCTTCGATAAAATCGTCAGTTTTTTTTAAGAATTCTTTTTTTTTTAAATTTTCCATTTAGATAAAAAATTACTATCAAATTTTGCATCCGCCTTAGCTTATGCTACAAAAATAATATTTTTTCTACTTTTACATAAAAGTTCTATGATTTAAACAGGTCTTTTACAAACATTAACAATAAAAGATGGAATTAAAAATAGAAGCCCTTTAAAAAAAGAACAAATTAAACTCATTCAATATTCTGTAAGGAAATAAAAAATGTTGTAAAACAAACATTAAATAAACTTGAAATTGTTAAATATATAATAGGGAAGTATAAATTTTGGTTACTTTTGGTAATTTTTTCATATAATCGATTATTTAAAATTTTGTTTTACAAAAAGTTTTGTTATTTAAAAGAAATTAACGTTTTATCGATAAAGATTTAAATTGTATACATTTTCGAAAAAATTGTGTTTTTTATTTTCTTTATTTCAATCTGACTCACATTAAGTGTGGCAATCGAAAAGCGCTGATGATGAAAGGGAGGAGACGTTCTAAAGCTGTCGACATCTTTCTCCGCTTAGCGTGTGTTGACAACAATGTTTCCATATTTCTCCCTCACAATGTTTCCATATTTCTCCCTCACAAAAATTATTATTTCTTAACAGTAATTAACATGGACAAAATATTTTTTTTTTTTTGGAAATTTAAACAAAAATCTAGAACATTTTTGGTAAACCGGTGTTATTTTTTATTTAATTGCAATATTTTTGTATTTTTTTTTTTACTTTTTGAAAAAGTTCAATGTTTTAAAATGTTTATTAAAATATTTAAATTTGTTTTTCCCGTTTATCAAATAATGGTTAACCATTAGTTACACCTTTCCAGGAAATGATATAGAGTAAAGCAAGGATGATGCTACGAACTGCATAGAAATACTGATTAAATTTCCTCTACTTCTTGCTTCGATGTTTTTAATGTAATTTGGTATGCTCTTAGAAATTGTTCAGTTTAGTTTGTAAAAAAAGAAATTGAAAAAAAAACTAAATTTTTAACAAAAATGTGATGATATGAAAGTGCAGAAATATAGAGTTACTATATTGTAACTGCCATTATACACTTAGGACTTCAATTAGTTTGCTAGAGTAGAGAGACAGTCAGTATGTACTTGTACAGATATTGAAAGGATTTAATTGACATAATGTTCAAATAATGTTTCTCGGATAGAACATTCTTCACAATAATTTTTTTTCTTGATTTCAAAATTTTTTTTTGGTAAAAAAAAAATATTTAAACTTAAAATTATCCATTTCAATTAAAAGTGTTTCGTTTCAATTCAAAAGTGTTTAATTTCAATTCAAAAATGTTTAACTTCAATTCAAAAATGTTGAATTTCAATTTAAAAATGTATAATTTCAATTCAAATATTTATAACCATATATCCTTTTGCGATAAATGTTTACAAATTCATTTATTATGCTTTTTGCACTTAAATATACAATTTTATTATTATTTAAATTAGTTCTTCATATCCACGCCCACAAAAGGAGGCGGGGCGAAAAAACTACATTTTCGAATTCCCTGGGCTTATGCGAAGTACTTTGAACTTTCTGACGCCGATTTTGGCCATTTACAAATTTATTCTGCTGACGAACATATATTATATTGGTGCCAATTTCAGGAGTCTAGATTTTTTATTTGGGACTGCATCGTGTTATATACAGACGGACGAACGGACATTCATGGAAAATCTTGCAATCGATCATGAATTTATATACTTACACAGAAAAAAAAAATTGTCAATACAATTAATTTCATTGTTAATACAATTAAACATTTAATTGATACTGAGCCTACATTGGATTTTGTCAATACAACAATGGCATTTGTAACTTTTGAAAAAAAAAATCAACATCATTCATTGTTACATTAACAATGAAATTAATTGAAAAATTTGTAAAATCTAAAAATAGAATAAAAAATAATCTGAAATCTAAAAATAGAATAAAAAATAATCTAAAAATAGAAAAAAAAAATAAAATAAAAAAAAAATGTCTACCGCCATCTGGCATCGAACCCGCAACCTTCGTGCTACGCGTCTAGCACACTACCACTGTGCTATCCTTATACATATTTGTATTTGACTAAACGTCAGATTTAAAACAGTCTACAATTACAATGATAAAAAAAAACTAAAATTGGAAATTAGAAAAAAAAAAGTTCCGCCAACTGGCGGCGAACCCGCAACCTTCATGATTCGAAGCTAGCACACTACCACCGTGCTATTCCTCATATATAATTAAAGTTGACTAAATGCGTACATAAGGTGTCTGTGATTTCAATATGCACTTTTTGCGTTTTTAAAAATAAATAATAATCTCAAATAAAAAAAAACAAAAATAAAAAACTGTTCCGCCAACTGGCAGCGAACCCGAAACCTTCATGATTCGAGTTTAGCACACTACCACCGTGCTATCGTCGCATATATTTGTGCTTGATTAAATGAGTTTATAAATTGTTTGTGTTATTTATGTGAATTTTGTGGAATCTTTAACAATGATTTTAATTCATGCGTTTAATTGGAAATAAAACCGGATTTTTGTCACATTAACAATACACATTGTTGATACAATTAAAAACGTTGTTGAACTAGTATTTCGTTGGTAACAATTTGTTTTGTTACTCTTGATTTTACGATATTTTTTTCTGTGTAATAGGGTTCCTGACTGATATTTCGATACGTTACTCACGGATTAAATATGTCAATTAAATACCCCCATACCATACATGAGAATATTTAATTTTCATTGGAATTAGTTGAAACTAATGCTAACCTTTCCCCCTTGCGATAATTTGCATACAATGGATTTATAATGATTCTTGCAAATAATTAATCCAATTAATCATTATTAAAATATATTTTTTATATCCACGCCCACAAAAGGGGGCGGGCAAACTTTTTATACGCTCCAACTACAGTATGGGGGGTATACTCACTTTGTCATTCCGTGTTTAACGCATCAAAATATTGGTCTAGGACCCCATAAAGTGTATATATTTATGATCAGTGATCGATTCTAATTGTAAGACAATCTAGCGATGTCCGTCCTTCTGTCCGTCCTTCTGTCCGTCTGTAGTTAACACGATGCAGTCCAAAATAAAATGAGCAAAATCGGACCAGGGGGAAAAAAGTTCCCCCTTGAAGAACTAAACCAACCTCTGAAAAATATAATTTTTTTACATGATTTTTTGTGTTTTTGTTTAACAAATGCAACATTTTCATGCTACAAGAAGTTCAAGGTCCTGCATTTGGACCCAGAGTATTAGAAAATGTCGTTTTTTCAATCTGCCCCGCCCTTTTTGTGGGCGTGGATTAAAAAAAAAATTTAAATAATAATAAACTTGTATTTCTTAAATGCAAAAAGCACAACAATGAATTTTTAAACATATATTTCTATACACTTCTTTTATTTTTTTTAAAGAACAATTCTTTGAGTGGATAAATTTATAAATTTTTATTTAATTATTAATTAATTTTAATTAAAATTAAACATTAATTCAAAAATTTTAATTTTTAATTTTAATTTAAAAATTTTTTATTTAATTTATATTCAAAAATGTTCAATGTTTTTTAAAAATGTCCAATTTTAATTAAAAAGTTTTAAATTTTATTAAAAAAAAGATTTACAATTTAATTTCAATTTATTTTTATTAAGAATTCGGGTAAAAATCGATTTCTTCGATTTTAACGTAATTTTTCTTTACAATTTTTGAGAAAAAATTTCTGTGAATTTTTGTGAAACTTTTAGATTAAAAAAAAAAAAATTAATTTTTTTTTGCATATAAAAATTTCCAAATTTTGTTTTTTTCTTAACGGAAGAATACATTCCTTTACATTTCTGTTTTATAATTGCATTGAAAAGTTCATATATCAGACAATTTTAAATACCAAAACAACTCACTGATATCGTTATTACTATGAACGTTTGCTATATTTTTAAGTGTGTTTGAGTGTAGCTACAACGTTTCCAATTAAAATTCAGAACAGTTCAATCAAACTCAGAAAATTTTAATTCAAATTTAAAAAAAAACCTAATTGATATTTAGAAAAATCCAAATGAATTTATGAAAAGCTTAGAACTTCCAGTTAAAACTGTTCTAAATTTCAATTCACTTTTCTGAAACTCTCCAGAGCTATTTTGAATCTCAATTAAATTTCTGAATTTCAAAATTTCAAATGGGTTTTTATACCCTCCACTTAGTGATAGAGGGTATATATAAGTTTGTCATTCCGTTTGTAACTCATCGAAATATCGGTCTGAGACCCCATAAAGTATATATATTCATGATGCCTGATCGATTTTAAGACATTCTAGCGATGTCCGTCTGTCTGTCTGTGGAAAATGCTGTCACGAACAAAATATTGCACAGAGATGACTGAAACTTAACATATTTATTGAAAGTTTTCCCGAGAAGTTTGGTATTGCATTTGAGCGATATCGGTTCAGCGGTTCAAAAGTTATGAACGAAAATGTAAGCACACCTCAAAAATTTCAGTACATTCAACATAACCTAAAAATACAAAATGCTTTAATTCGGCTTCTGGTTGACATATGTGAAAATAATTAAACACCAAATGGTATTTAAACAAGTACAAATATATTTTTTGACAAAAAAAAAAAAAATCGCGGATTTTTTTTTACTAAAATTTTTTTTTGCGGAAATTTTTTTTCAAATTTTTTTTTTTTTTCAAAAGTAATTTCCTTTTAAATAAAGTTTTTTGCAATAATCTTTTTGAAATTTTGGAGGGTATCACTACATTTGGCAAGGCCGAATTTAACTTTTTTACTTGTTTTCAATTAAATTGTGAGTCTGAATTTCAATTGTGACTGCTGAAGTTAATTTGAGCATTACTGAATTTAAAATTGTGCTTTTGTGAATTTCAGTTGAAGTTGAGTTTAAATTAAGCTTTTACTAGTTAAACTTCAGCTTTCCTGAATTTTCGATTAGTTAGGCATTCACGAATTTAAATTAAGCTTTTGTAAATTTAACTTGAGCCTTCTTGAATTTCAATATTGATTTTTGAATTGTAATTGAGCTTTACTGAATTTAAATTGAGCTTTTCTTAATTTTAGTTAAGCTTTTCTTAATTTTAGTTAAGCTTTTCTTAATTTTAGTTAAGCTTTTCTTAATTTTAGTTAAGATATTCTTAATTTTAGTTGAGCTTTTCTAAATTTTAGTTGAGCTTTTCTTCATTTTAGTTGAGCTTTTATTAATTTTTGTTGAGCTTTTTTGTTTTTTGCTGGAATTTTCTAAATTTTATTCAAATTTTTGTGAATTTTATTTTATCTGAAAAAGGGAAAAGGTGTAACCTGTCTATTAACTTGTTCATACGAGTGTGAAAGTTAATACTGGAAACAAGTACCAACTATGTGATTTTAATATAAGTTTTCACTACATATTCACTTGTAACGATGTATATGGATGTGTGTGTGAGTATAGGATATATGAAAGTACAACTGAATATGCATGAGCATCTCTGTATTTGTGTGTTTGTATATGTGTTGGTATATGTAGTTATTTTGTTAGTTTATCAAATGCTTTAAGCAATTCTATAAACTACACAGATATGTTTATAACCTTGTTTACACTACAGCCACAAATGCACACACTCACACATACAAATATATACACACACAAATTTACACATACACAAATCTACGATAATATTATTTAAAAATTTATTTTATGGCTTTAAGAATCAATATACTAAATATAAGATGTGTTTCTTGAACACTTGGGCTGCGAAATTCCAAAAATCAAGTGGACTTAAAAAATATTAATTAAATCTTAATTAAAACTAGGTTTTAAATATCTACGGCTTACTCGGTTTTAAAAAAAGTAGTTGGAAGCACTACCGTAATATTTTTAAAGCATACCTTAAGGCGATATCAAATTAGAAAACCATTTCATAGAATACAATTTGTATTTGTGTGTGATTTACTTCCAAAAATTTTTATTTATTTCTTAGAATTTTTAAATCTTACTTAAGGATTCCTAATAAAAGGTCCACATCATTGAAAAACACACCTATAGCTTTCTAAATACACTTAAAAACACAAATGTATTCAAATCTACACTTATATTGCACACAATAGTATAAACCAATATTTGTCTGTGAATGTGTTATTGTAATCATATTTTCTATTTGAAATTGTGTGTGTGTGTGTGTGTGTAAGTTTTATGAGTGTGTACGTACGATTCAAAAACTCTTAAGTTGTTTAATGAGTTTCGGTTTCCCCCAATGACACCTTTTATGGGGATGATAAAATTAAAGATATGTATGAGTTAGTGTGTGTGTGTTTAGCAAATGCATGTGCATTTGTTGTCTGAGTGTGGCAATCGTAAAAAGAGTTGCCAGATTGCTGAAAAAATGGGTTTTCGCAACTTTCGCACTCATATGCCTGTAACTTTATTAAGTATTAACCGATTTTAAATTTCTTAACGGATTAAAAAAAAAAAAAAAACTGAGACCGTTCAAACATATTTTAGTGATATTTAAGTAATCTTAAGAAATCTTTGTGTAATTTCCGGCAAACAAAATTTTTTAAAAAATGTTCGCCAATTTTCAATTTTGGAAATTGTTAGGAAACTTTTTATGAATTTATTACACTGAAAAAAAAACTTGTAAAATGACAGGAAAGGCGCTAGTTATTTTTTCTATTTTTGCTACCTCCTATTTGACGAGAATTCCTAGTAGTTTTACAAGCATTTTACCAATAATTTGGTAGTTTTAAAACTTTTTTTACCAATTAAATTGTAAATTTACAACTTTTTTGAATCAATAAAACTTACAAGGAATTCTCGTGAATTTACTAAATTTTTTTGTAAAATTTTCTTTAAAATGTGTTAAATTAAAAGTGCAAAATGCTTAAAAAAGTGAAATTGTAAATTATCACATACTGTTAAATTGATTTCCACCAAAGTCGTGTGAGTCAAGTCGAAAAGACGTTACGAATCTGCTTCTAAACTAAATAATGTTAAAGAATGTCTTCAGAGAATTTTGATGGTGGTTCTTTGTTTAGGACATATTACCATATTACCCTCTATCTTCCATTTTTAGGGATCATTCTGGTCCTTTTTTCAAATATCCTCATAGAACACCACTAAGATGTACGTTTAATATGGAAGATGGAGGGTTAATATGTTCTAATAAAAGAACCACCATCAAATTTCACTGAAGACGTCCTTTAATGTTATTTAGCTCAGATGCAGTTTTGTAACATTTTTACTAAATTCACACGATTTTGGTGAAAATCAATTTAACAGTATGTAATAATTTACAATGTGACAACCCTTAGTGAAATTTGATGCAGAAAATTTTTGTAGAACAATTTAGCCGTTTAAATGCACGTATTAAGCCCCTATGACACTACATTTTTTTTGTATTGATGGAATTTATGTGAACAGTGCAAATATATCACCATAGGAAATCTGAATAAGTGTGAATAGTAAAAGCATACTAAAAAAAACAGTAAACGTCAAATTTTATTCTTGTGTTATCGATAAATTTGGTTATCAAATGATTGAGTGTCAAAAAAAATGTAAAAATTTTACATTTTTTTTGACATTTACGCATGAACGATATTAAGTGTTGCCAACTTTTCTGTTTTTCATTAAATGAAGCGATTTTTTTGTTTTTTTGACGGTTTTTTGGTATTTATTAAGCGGGTTTTTATGTAAATAAAAGTAATCATCACTATTTGTTTGTTTATTTTATGTTTCTTTTTCATTTCTTCTTTTGCTGTTTCATTCTATCAATTAATAAAAAATAAAATACAAAAAAAATGTAGTGTCATAGGGGCTTTAGTAGTGTTCTATGAGGATATTTGAAATAAAGGACCAAAATGACTCTTAAAAATGGGAGATAGAGGGTTATTTTGTTCTAAGAAAAGAACCGCCATCAAATTTCACTGCAGACATCTTTTAAGATTTTTAACCTCAGAATTTGATTTAATACGGTTTTTTTGACTTATTCAAAACATCTTTGAAAAAAATTTGAAAACTTCAGTGGGCCATAAAAAAAGAACTCGAGCTAAGTTTTCAAAACCCTCCGAGGGTTTTGGTCTACTATTGGTATACTTTAATTTTTTTTGGTCCCATCCAAGATACAAAATCGTGTTGCACAGTGATATTGCTAAAATGGGATTACGAGATTTTTTCTAGTAGTTTGACAAGTTTTTTTTTGTGTTAAAAGTATATTGATTTCTCAATAAAACCCAATGCTAGTTTTAAAAATCCGTTAAACCAAAATTGTGGAATAAATGCCTGGAATGTGACCCACATTCCGTATTGGTCTGGGTGGTTTATATGGAGACTACAAGAAAAACTGGTCCGATTCCTTTCAAATCAAGTATGATTATTTGTGAATACGAAACACGATTACCTGCCTAATTTCGAAAGAATACCTGTTAAAATACGGTTATTAGAGTCATTTGCGCTAAATTCAAAGGGGACGTTTGCATGAGGGCTAGGTGTAGACATGGACCGATCTTGAGTCAAATGAAGATTAAGTGTTGAATTTAAGCAAAATGGGATGATAATTTCGACCTGTATCGTGTGCTGAAGTTAACACGGACGGACGGAAATCGCTAAATCTACTCAAAAAGTGATTCTGAGTTGATCGGTTTGCTTGAGGGTGGGTCTATGACCAATACACTCAAAAAATTATTGGCTAAAAATTTTCAATTAAATTTATTGATCAACAAAATTTAAATGAGTCAATCAATGTTTTTATTAAAATTTTTGTTATTTTATTTAACTGTCGAATTACAAAATTTCAACATACCAGATTTTTTTCACTTTAATTTATTTGAATATACTAACAAGGGAAGTCTCCCTAGTGTCACCCGCGGATCTTTATGGAATTGGTTTTATTTTGTAGAGCAGAAAAAATAAAGGGACACGTATTTTTTGTTAGCCGCAAATTCATATTTAGGGGGTAAAAAGGAGGGGGAAGGCCATATTTCAGTTTTTTTCGTTTATCTCCTATACTATGCAAAGAAACCTAGTCATGTTACATACCAAATGAAAGGTCTTTGGAAAACCTATCTACGTGTGCTAAGAATGTGTCCAAACATGCACAACTTTTCGCCATATTGAGTAAAATACCAAAATTTTAGGACATTTTTGTAAAGAAGTCGAAAAATATTAACTTCTTTGGCCCGTTGTTAGCACCACAAGATAGGTATTTTTAATACCTTTAATCTGATACCACACATGCCTATATTAATTTTGTTTAAATAGGCGTAAATCGTAGAAAACTGAAAAAGGTAAATTTCCCCCCATACAAATCGACCACCCCTAAAAATGAGTTTGGGCCGCTAAAAAAAAAATACGTGTCGAATTAATTTTCGTTTTTAACAACATATCCAAATTTCATGAAGATCGAAGGGTGACACCAGGGAGACTTCCCTTGTAAGCCAAAAATATACAAAATAATCTAGCTTTACTTTTTTTTATTGTTGGCAACATATTGGAAAGCAAAAAAGATGAAATTTTTTGATAATTTTGTCATAAGTTTACAATTCATTTGTTAAATTAATCATTATTTTAATTGACTATACATAAAAAATTATCAAATTTTTGATCAAAATCGAAAAAATGTTTGATTGAAAATTTTTTCAAACAATCACCTACAATTTGATGATTGGTATAACAATTGTTTTAATTGGAGGAATTTCAATCAAAAAATTGATTGAATCCGCGTTTTTGTTGATTGAAATTCGTTTAAAATTTTTTCTGTGTGTATTGTGTGCAGTAGTTAACTTGGACAGACGGACGGACGGACATCGCTTAATCGACTCAAAAAGTGATTCTGAGTGGATCGGTTTGCTTGAGGTTGGGTCTATGACCAATATATCGGGTAATTACAAACATCAGCACACTCAAAAGAAAAACTCTGTCAAAAAATCTGTAAAACGACTTTCAATTTGAATTAGCAATCTTTTAGCAGATTGTTCTGCTGAGAAGGATATTTTTACTAAAATCTCTGTCATTCAGTTTAGGAAAATAACAGACATTTTACTATGTTTATACTGATTTTGTTTGCTGAATTTCATAATTTTTTCAAGAAATTTTTTTATATAAAAAACAAAAGCAGAACAGATTGTCAGCAGATTGCTCTGCTGAAATCAGCAGATTGCTCTGCTGAAATCAGCAGATTGTTCTGCTGAAATCAGCAGATTATTCTGCTGAAATCAGCAGATTGTTCTGCTAAAATCAGCAGATTTTTCTGCTCAAATCAGCAGATATTTCTGCTAAAATAAGATTTCTCTGCGGTCGAACAACACACATGTTTAATAGCTAAAACGCCAGATAAAAGTATAAGCTTCCGTGGCGTAGTGGTTAAGATGTGTACTTTCAAATCGGAAGGTGGCGAGTTCGATGCTCGCTGGCGGCGTATGTTTTTTTTTTTTTTCTTGTTATATTTATTCAGCTCTTATGACAGATATTTAGCAAACCGTGTCTGCTAAAATCAGCAGATTTCTCATATGGCTCAAAATGGGTGTATTTTCAGCAGATTTTTCTGCTGATTGGACAGAGAATTTATTTTGAGTGCACAAACTCATTATACCCTGTACCACAGAGTGGTTTAGGGTATACAAATTATTTTTTGGTGCTAAAAATATTTTCCTTCAGTATTGGCATCTCTATGTAAAACCATACATATAATCATATTTGTGGCTTGTTAATTAATTTAATATTTGTAAATGTCAGTTAAGGTTCATTAAGCCTATATGACACCTTAATTTTTTTTTAAAACTTTGCAAATCATTTCATCTAGAAATATTTTATAAAATTTTTGAAATTGCAAGTATTTTTAAAATTTTTTCTTTAGAATTTTGATATAAAACCACTAAAAAGTTATTTGAAAAAATTAAAAAAAAAGAAGGTGTCATATAGGCTTTATTTGCAAATCTTTTCTACATTTAATTTAAAAACAGTTTTTTTTGTTTATTTATAGCTTCAATTTATTATCTATCGATTACTAAGTTGAGCATAAATTACTTGGTAATTAAAAAAAATCAAATCTGTATAATTACATTTCATCGTACAACAGATCTAAAAAGGGTAAAGGGGGTGAAATTTTGCCTCTAATTTGTATACCCTACATCAAAACATTGGTATTTCTTGTGTAACAAATCGAAATATCGGTGTAGGACCCCATAATGTAAATATTTTCATGAAACTTGATTTAAGACGATCTAGCGATGTCCGTTCGTCAGTCATTCTGTTTGTCCGTCCGTCCGTTCTTCTATTTGTCCTGTCCGTCCATCTTTTTTTTCGTTCTTTTGAAAGAGCGTTAGGGAAACAACAAAAAAGCCAGATACCTGAAATTTTTTAAGAACACTTTGGCCCACTTACGAATGTTTCCCCTTTTACCCTATATATATTTTATGTTATTTGTTGATTTTATTTCACATAATGAAAACACTTTATATAGATTTACAAATATGTACAATTATACACTGGCATTTCAATATACATATTTACACAAATGTAATTGTAAGGACGTTTGTATGGATTTCGTATTTGTACAGATATGACTTAACATTATTAAGTGTCGTAAAAATTATCATGTTATATTGAACTATTGAATCTGTAACCCAGCAACAATTTGCGAAAAAAGGTAGTTGCTTCTATTGGTCCTTAAAATAAAATTTTCGCAAAATGTAGTACCATTTCTTAAAAAAGTGCTTTAAAATCATTCATAAAGTACAAAAAAAGTAAATCTTTTTAATAGTGTACCTAAAAAAGTACTTTTTACATTCCAACTTCTTCCAAAAACCTTAAAAAAATGTACTTTTTAAATCATTGTAAAAAGTACTATTTACTACTTACAAGGGAAGTATCTCAACCCTTATGAACCGATTTGCCTGAAATTTAAAATATGTATAAAAGAGACGATTTTAAGGTTGGGGTGTCTCGGCTTATCGGCCATATCAGTGTTTCAAAATTTCGTTGTCCCCTTATGAAACATTGTGGACCTCCGGGAAAATTTCGATAACTCCCGAACTAACAGGAATATCCTCGACTTAAATTACATAGATATTATTTCGTATTCATATGGACATCGTAGGTCTATGTCTTCATATAAATACCCCCCAAAATTTACACATATTCAATAAAAAAGTATTTAACGAAGCCATTTTTACAAGGTTATGCCACCGTTGGATAGTCATTAAAAAACCTTTCTTCTCATATGTAAACATCATATAGTTTCTTAGAAAGAAATGGCTTAAAAATCCAAAAAACGATTTTTTCGACATTTTTTGACCCATGTTTTGAACCCCTAAATCCGCGATATGGCCGAAAAGCCGAGACACCCCCAACCTTAGAATTGTCTCTTTTATATATATTTTACGTTTCATGCAAATCGGTTCATAATGGTTGAGATACTTACCTTGTAAGTAAAGTATAATCTTTTCGAAATTATACATAAAAGTGCCGTTTTCTAAAATGTACCTTTTTCTAAAAAAGTGCTTTTCTAAAAAGTGCCAAATCTTTATATCAAAATTCGATTAGAGTTTTATTCTAGTTCGAGGCCCAAAAATATTTCTATTTATGATATTTATGATATTTTTTCTATTTATGGTATCATAAATAGAAATATTTTTGGGCCTCGAACTAGAATAAAACTCTAATCGAATATATATACATATATAAAGGCCGAATAAATACATTTTATTTTTATGTACCTTTTGGTACTAAAAATAAAAAAAACAACATTTATATCAAAATGTTAGATATTAAACTTTCTTTAATATTTAGCCCGCTACATTTTTTTTAAAGTATCCAAAAAAGTACTTTTTTTAAAGTATCCAAAAAAGTACCTTTTTTTTGAAGTACCTTCTTATAAACAATAGCCTTTTGTAAAAAAGTACATTTTTCTCAAAAAGTACCTTTTTCTCAAAAAGTACCTTTTTCTCAAAAAGTTAATTTTTCTCAAAAAAGTACCCTTTATTTTATTTTGATTGTGAAAATAAGTAAATTTACTTAAGCAAATACTTTTTGCTTCAAATATAAAAAGTACTCTTTTTTTGAAATTGTGCTACAAAGCTGTCCTAAATGTACATACAAAATGTACCGTCTTTTTGAAAGTACTTTTGAGAAAAAATTAAAAAGTCCTCATATCAAAATGAAAACATTTTCTTAAGAAGCCTTTTAAAATCATGTGTAATGCACTTAAAAATTGTTTTTAATATGTGTACTAAAAAAAGTACTTTTTACTATGAAAAGTCTGCTTTGTACCGTTTCTAGTATCTGCATTAATTTTTTTTTTTTTTTGTTGTTGTAAAAGAGAATACTTTCGCCAGAAGCGTAGGTATTTAAAAATTACTTTTTGAAACATTTTAAAAGTACTTTTTTATGTACTAAAGAGCTACCAATTCGTAGTATATGGACTCAAAAAAGTATCATCTTTTTGAAAGTATCCAGAAAAAGTACCTTTTTCTAAAACAGTACTTTTTTCTCAAAAATGAACCTTTTCTAAAAAAAATGCCAAATCTTTACATCAAAATGTTTCGAAAGATATTAAATTTCTTTAAAATTTAGCATGCTTTTGACACCTACGATTTTTAAAGTATTTAAAAAAAGTACCTTTTTCTCAAAAAGTACCTTTTTCTCAAAAAGTACCTTTTTCTCAAAAAGTACCCTTTATTTTATTTTGCTTGTGAAAAAAGTTAATTTACTTAAGCAAATACTTTTTGCTTCATATATAAAAAAGTACTCTTTTTTTCGAAATTGTGCTACAAAGTTGTTCTAAATGTACATAAAAAATTTAACATGTTTTTGAAAGTACTTTTGAGAAAAAATTAAAAAGTCCTCATATTAAAATATAAGCATCTTCCCAGTCAGAAAAATACAATCGCAAAAGCGCTGTGAAAGCGCTGTGGACGGTTCTACAAGCGTTCCATATACCATCTTCAAAGCGCTTTGAGATGATCCGAATGATAACATCGATCTACGCTAGGTTTAAAGCGTTTTAAAAGCGTTTTAAAAAAGTGCTTTCAGAACGTTTTGTTTAAAGTCATGAAAGCGCTTTAAAAACCAAAAGTAAAGCACTTATAAAGAGCTTAAATACAAAAATTAAAGATATTTTCCAGCGATTGAAATAAGAAAAAACAGTACTTTAAAGGACTTCATATAAAGCTGATATTTTTTTTTTATTCGTTAATTGTAGATATTTTTTTTATAAAAGTATTTTAGAAAATAAAAATTAAATTCAATGTAATAAAAAAAGTAAACTTAGTAAAGGTAAACTTCATAAAAAAAGTAAACTAATTTATTTATAGGGACTTTCTTCCTCCCATTCTGTCCTTTACTGCAGCCAGCCAGCGGCTAATTTTTGTAAAAATGGTTTGTTCTGTTTCGCTTTCAAATTTCAATATTATGGAATATCAAATGGAAATATTATGATAGTAAACCAAATTTTTAGTACAAATCGATCTAAACACACATGTGATAATATATATTTAAAAGGCAACATCTTTAATGAAATAAACGATTATTTTGTCTATCCAATTCCATCAAAAGAAATAGGACTTTATAACGTTAAAAATTTACGTGAAGATGTTATTGAAGTCAGTGTGCATATTGTAGAAGTTAAATGCATTATTTGTAAATTTTATAACGAAACAATTGCTATAACTCTTTTGCATAAATGATAATAATAAAACTTAAAATAGGTTTACAAATAAAAAAATGTTTTATGTTTTCAAAATTTTGCGTTTTCAATGTGGTGGTAGGGAAAAATTATTTAATTTGATTTAACAAAATGTTTTTATAACAATTTGTTTAAAATTGAGTATAATCTAAAAAATACTATACTTGTATGTACTACGAAAAAAATTTAAAAACGTTTGCAAAAACTGCTTTAAAACCATTTAATTTTGAAACGAACATGTATTTTGTTAATAAAGTGCTTTCAAAACGCTTTTCGAAAACGCTCTCAAGGCGTTCGAATAAAGCGTTTTGAGAATGTTTTTTTTTTTGTTACAGTGCTTTCAGAACGCTTTTCGAAAACGCTCGTAAAGCGTTCGAAAATAACGTTTTGAGAACGTTCTTTTTTTTGTTACAGTGCTTTCAGAACGCTTTTTTTTTATAACCGTCGTCAATTTCTGCTTGGGTTTCTTCAATAGTGTGCTAAAAAAAGTACTTTTTACTATGAAACTGGTAAAAAGTCTGCTGTGTACAGTTTCTTGTATCTATATAAAAATATTTTTTTTTTGTTGTAAAAGAAAATACTTTCGCCAGAAGCTTAGGTATTTAAAAATTATATTTTCAAACAATTTAAGAAGTAATCTTTTTTTGAAAATGTACTAAAGAGATACCAATTCGTAGTATATGTGCTCAAAAAAGTATCATCTTTTTGAAAGTATCCAGAAAAGTGACTTTTTTTAAAAAAGTACCTATTTCTAAAAAAGTACCTTTTTCTAAAAAAGTACATTTTTCTAAAAAAGTATCTTTTTCTGGAAAAAATACCTTTTTCCAAAAAAGTACTTTTTTCTAAAAAAGTGACAAATCTTTATATAAAAATGTTTCGAAAGATATTAAACTTTCTTTGAAATTTAGCACGCTCTCAAAAGGCAATTGTTTTGAAAGAATAAAAAAAAATAATAACTTCTTCTTAAAAAGTACCTTTTTTCAAAAAAGTACTTTTAAACACATTTTGAAAGTACTATTTTTTTAAATTTACTAAAGAGCTTCCAATTCGTAGTATGTGTACTGAAAAAAAGTACCATATTGTTAAAAGTACCTAAAACAAGAGCCTTTTCTAACAACTACCTTTTACTGAAAAAAAAATTTTTTTTCTGAAAAAATAAATTTTTCTTGAAAAAAAATTAATTTTTCTGAAAAAAAAATAGTTTTTCTGAAAAACTACCTTTTCTGAAAAACTACCTTTTTCTAAAAACTACCTTTTTCTGAAAATCTACCTTTTTCTGAAAAACTACCTTTTCTGAAAAACTACCTTTTTCTGAAAAACTACCTTTTTCTGAAAAACTACCTTTTTCTGAAAAACTACCTTTTTCTGAAAAACTACCTTTTTCTGAAAAACTACCTATTTCTGAAAAACTACCTTTTTCTGAAAAACTACCTTTTTCTGAAAAACTACCTTTTACTGAAAAACTACCTTTTACTGAAAAACTACCTTTTTCTGAAAAAGTATTTTTTTCTGAAAAACAATTTTTTTCTGAAAAAAATACCTTTTTCTGAAAAACTACCTTTTTCTGAAAAACTACCTTTTTCTGAAAAACTACCTTTTTCTGAAAAACTATTTTTTTCTGAAAAACTACTTTTTCTAAAAACTACTTTTTCTGAAAAACTACATTTTTTATAAAAAAATAAATTTTTCTGACAAAATACCTTTTTCTGAAAAACTACCTTTTTATAAAAAATACCTTTTTCTGAAAAAATACCTTTTTCTGAAAAACTACCTTTTTCTGAAAAACTACCTTTTTCTAAAAAACTACCTTTTTCTGAAAAACTACATTTTTTATAAAAAAATAAAATTTTCTGACAAAATAAAAAATACCTTTTTCTGAAAAAATACCTTTTTCTGAAAAACTACCTTTTTCTGAAAAACTACCTTTTTCTAAAGAAAGTATCTTTTTCTAAAAGAAATAATTTTTGTCTGAAAAAGTACCAAATCTTCAAATCAATAGATCAAAATTAAAAACATTTTTTAGTTTTTGAACTAAATTAATTTTCAATATTAAATATTTTGTTGGGCTATTAACATGTTGTAGTATTTTCTAAAGTAATTATCATTATTGTTTGCAAAACTTAGGGGTTTATTAGCTTAAGTGTATTAGAAAGATGATAGATATACAATTGTAATTGTATTTCATACTTAAATATAATTTAAGTTTATTGGAATTTTTTAAATACTCTATGTAAAAAATATAAACTTTATTTTAAACAAAATGTGATGTCATAGAAGAAATAAGAAAATGATCATAAGTATGTTCATAAATGTAATGAAATAATTTCTTAATTATTCGCTCACAGCTGAAACTTTTTATAAAAACCATGATTGTTTCATAAAATTTATGAAAAAAATCATAAAATTAATAAAAACAACGTAAAGCTTTAAAGACAAATTTATGATTAAAAAAAAAAAAATCATAAACTCCATGAAAAAATTCATAAATCTAATGAAAAGTTCATTAGACCAATTTTTTTTCACATATAAATTGCCATAATTACCTAAGTAACTGTGATATTGTTATTTTATCTAATTTATTCGAATGAAAAGCTTCATTTTCTCACTCCGAACAAATAAATTTATAAATCCTCTCTGTTGCAAGCTTTTCATAAAAACAATAAAATGTTTTTCGTAAAATTTAAGAAAATTTAAAGAAAAACATGAAATTGTTAAAAAAATCTAATAAATCTATGAACAAATTCATTAACTCAAATGAATTTGTTCATTTTCAAAATTCTATGAAAAAAATCCAAAAACTAATTAAAATTTTCGTCAGCCCAATATTCTTACATATAAATTGCCTTCATTACCTAAGTTACTTTGATATTATTATTTTACATAATTTACAAAGAATCTTTTTTTCAAAATTTCTTTAAATTACTGACTTTACAAACAATTTGTGATCTTTTAAAATCTTGTCAAGCATTTTACAAAAAGATTTTTTAAACATGAACATTATTTTTAACATCGTAATCATTAGTTTTAAGTTTTTTTTTGGTACAATTAACCTTTATTCATCTTGAGTATGTCTGATTTAATTTAAAAATGTAAAAAAAAAAAAATCAACTTTCATGTTCTTTCTAACTTTAGTGGAACACATAGCATTCATCATTCAATTGATGTTGCTGACATTGCACAGTGGGAGGTTTGATTTAAAATTTTGCAAATGATTCGGTCATTAAGCAGAACCTGTTCTGGTGTTGGTTTCTTTTTTTGGGCACAATTCGATATTTTGGCACCATTGGGTTATTTTGTGACATTTAAATTATTTTGGAACATTTGGTTTGTTTAAGACAATTGATACATTTTGGGACAGTTAAACATTTTTGGGACAATTTTTTTGACAATTGGTTAACTTTTGGGCAAATGAATTTTTAGGACATTTTCATTTAAAACAATTGCAAAATTAAACCAATTATTTTTAGGTCAGATATTTTAAGATATTTCGCTTAATTTGGGACAATTTGCTTATTTGTTGCAAACAAATAGTTTATTTTAATACAATTAGTTTCGTTAGAAATAATTGGTTACTTAACTACAAATGGGAAATTTTAAGGCATTTGGATTATTTTGAATCAATAATTTTATTTTGGGACAGTTAAATTTTTTTCGACACTTGTTTTTTTTGAAAATTGATTTTTTTTACAATTGGATTATTTTACGACACTTGGTTTATTTTAGACCATCTTTTTTTACAATTGTTTTAGTGGATCAATTGGTTTATTTCGGGACAAATGGTTGCTTTTGGACAATTGGTTAATTTTGTAACAATGGGTTAATTTTGGGACAATTGGTTAATTTTGGAATGATAGTTTTTTTGTAAGAATTGCTTTATATAGGGACAATTGGATTATTTTTTGACTACTGGTTTATTTTAGGACAATTGGGTATTTTAGGACAATTGGTTTATTTTGGGGCAATTGGTTTATTTTGGGACAATCCGTTAATTTTGGGACATTTGGTTTATTTTGGGACAATTGGTTTATTTTGGGACACTTGGGTTATTTTAGGACAATTAGTTTATATTGGGAAAATTAGTTTATTTTGGAACAGTTGGTTTATTTTTGGACAATTGGTTTATTTTGGGACAATTGGTTTATTTTGGGACAATTGGTTTATTTTGGGACAATTGGTTTATTTTGGGACAATTGGTTTATTTTGGGACAATTGGTTTATTTTGGGACAATTGGTTTATTTTGGGACAATTGGTTTATTTTGGGACAATTGGTTTATTTGGGGACACTTGGGTTATTTTAGGACAATTAGTTTATATTGGGACAATTGGTTTATTTTGTGACAATGAGTTTATTTTAAGACAATTAGTTTTTTTTGGTACAATTAGTTTATTTTGGGACAATTAGTATATTTTGGGACAATTACTTTATTTTGGGACAATTAGTTTATTTTGGGACAATTAGTTTATTTTGGGGCAATTAGTTTATTTTGGGACAATTAGTTTATTTTGGGACAATTAGTTTATTTTGGGACAATTAGTTTATTTTGGGACAATTAGTTTATTTTGGGACACTTGGGTAATTTTGGGACAATTAGTTTAAACTGGGACAATTGGTTTACTTTGGGACAGTTAGTTTATTTTGGGACAATTAGTTTATTTTGGGACAATTCGTTTATTTTGGGACAATTGGTTTATTTTGGGACAATTCGTTTATTTTGGAGGAATTGAATAATTTGGGACAATTGGTAACTTGAGGCATTTTTTTTGACAATTGGTTTATTTTGTAAAATTGTTTTTTGACTCATTTAAAACAATTGGTTAATTTTGTCACAATTTTTTTTATTATTTTAGGAAAATTGGTTTATTTTGGAACCAGTATTTTTTTTTATACAAATGGGTTGTTTTGAGACATCTTTAATGTTTTAGAACAACTTATTTATTTTGGGACAATACGCTTGATATAGGACAAATAGCTTATTATGGTACAATTGGCTTATAATTTAGGTTTGGGATAATTGATTTATTTTGGAACAATTTGGTTATTTTGGGACAAGATTCCGATTAATCAATTAATCGAATAATCGCACATCCCTAGTTATAACAGTTGTGTTTTTAAACAACTGTTTTTTTTTAATTGTTTTATTTTGGTCCAACGTGTGTTTTTTTTGGAATAATTAGTTTTTCTTAGACAATTGATTTTGACACTTAATTTTTTTGGGACAGTTGTTTTTTGTTTGGTATATTTTGGGACAATTAGTTTATTTTATAATAATTCGATTGTTTTGGGAAATGTGATTAATTTTGGGATAATTGATTTCTTTGGGTATAATTACTTATTTAGGTACTAATGGGTCTCAAAATGACCATTAGTTTTTTTTATTTTGGGACAAATTTTTTTACAATTGATTAATTTTGTGACAGTTGATTTTTTTTCGACAGTTAATTTATTTTGGGACAGGTGTTTTGTTTGAGATAATTGTTTTATTTTGTTAATATTGGTTTATTTTGAGAAAGTTGGGTTTTTAGGGAAATTAGTTTTTTTTGGGACGTTTTTTTTTGATTAATTAGTTTGGGACATTTAGTTTCTTTTTGGACGATTTTTTTTGGACAGTTGTTTTATTTTGGGACAGTAGTTTTGTATAGGGACAATTGGTTAATTTTGGAACAATTGGTTTATTTTGGGATAATTGGTTTATTTTGGGAGAATTGGTTTATTTAAGGACAATTTTTTATTTAAGGACAATTGGTTTATTTTGGGCAATTTTTTTTGACAATTGATTTATTTTAGGACAATTGGTAAATTCTGGGACAGCCCGAGTAAAAATTTTTATATAATACAATATATAATGACATGTAACACAATATATATTTATACGCAATTTGATCCGAATAATGGTGGATGTTTTTGCATTAAAAAAGATCAACTTGTATAAAATATGATTTGATTTCATCAGAGTTTTGACCAGACATTGCCATATATTAGTGGATCTAATTAGATCTAATTGCATAAAAACATGTAAAATCCTGGTGTTTTTTGGTTTGGGTTGAGTTACACCACAGGTCAACGATACATTCACCAAACATATAATTTTCTTAAACAAAAAAATGTTCGGGTACGCTTCGAACCAGATAGGTGATATACATAACCCTAACAAGGAAATGTTTAGGAACATTTTAAAAAGTTTCTTATACTTTGCCTTAAAAACTTAGAAAATTGTTGGTTTAATGGAAACATATAGTGTTATATATGGAACAGAATAGGATATATATAATTATACCCTACACCACACTGTGGTACAGGGTATAATGAGTTTGTGCTGATGTTTGTAACTACCCGAAATATTGGTCCTAGACCCACTTTTAAGTATACCGATCGACTTAGAATCACTTTTTAAGTCGATTTATGTAAACGGTGTAAACACGATACAGGTCGCAATTCTCGATCAATTGACTTGAAATTTAAAACTTAAGCCTCTTTTGGCCCAAGGACGAAGCCTATTGAAATTGGAAAAAATCGGTCCATATTTAGACCTAGCCCCCATACAAAGGTCCTCTTTAGTTTTGGCTCAAATGACTCTAATAGTCGCATTTTAATAGGTATCTTTTCAAAATTTGGCAGGAATTAATGTTTTATACACACAAATCACCATTCCGATTTTTAAAGAAATCGAACCAGTTCTTCTAGTAGCCCCCATACAAACCACCTTCCCGATTTTCACGTAAATCTCTCAATTTTCATGAAAATAGAAAATATTTAATTAAAATTCTGTTTGTGTATGTTAAACGCGTACTTTAATAACCTTATCAAATCTAATTATCATCGGACCATTTTGGACTTAGGTCCCATGTGGAAATTTCGCCCGATATTCAGTTGAAGCGATTTATTGTCAACAAAAAGAAGCCTATTCCACTCAAATTTGATTAGTGATTGCTTTTTACACTTATTAAAGATTTGACAAAATATAGATCTAATCAGTCCATGTTTGAACTTGGGACCCATGGTCCGGGAAACTCTGGTGTAGGGTATTATATGGTCGGTCTTGACCGACTATAATTTTCTTACTTGTTTTATATTAAATTATACAGAAAAACAAATTTTGTGTTGACCCTAATATAATTTTATATAATTATATCAACCGTACACCTTTTAATCCGAATCATGATTAAATTATATATTACTACATATGACTGCATTTAAAAAATTTAGAAAATATCTCACGCGATCCATAATCATATATGATTTATTATGTTTGCATCAAGTTATATATTGTTATATATGATTATTTTTACTCGGGAGTTGATTTATTTTGGGACAGTTTGTTTATTTTGGGACAATTTGTTTATTTTGGGACAATTTGTTTATTTTGCGACAATTTGTTTATTTTTCGACAATTTGTTTATTTTGGGACAATTGGTTTATTTTCTACGATTGTTTTTTGGGCCATTTAGATCAATAACAATTGGTTAATTTTGAGACAGTTTTTTTAGGGGTTATTATGACATTTGATACGGTACAATGGATTATTTTAAGTCTGAGCGCCATGGACTTGCCTAAAAAGTTTCCTTATTTTAGGCTTGTACAATAGGGTGGATCGAATTTGGCTTTTGGGCGAATATCGTTCCGGCTCACCGACAGATGTGTTGGAATAGACCTAAAAACAATGTGGTTAAATTTTCATGCAGATCGGTGGTCATCTTCCGCTGCCGAAATGACGTTGAAAATCCGCGATTTCTTAAAAAATAGTATTTATTTCAAAAAATTGCCAAAATTACAAAAATCACTTAATCTTCTTTTTAATTTCAGTCAATCTTTTTAATTCGATCATATTTTCTTAGAAAAAAATTTCAGCTTAATAGGACATTGTTAACCCCTCTAAAACGGTTGCCGAAAATGACCCATTCATTTTGCCCTAAACTCAAAACCACCAAATTTAAAAAAGATTTTTTTTTTTGATTTTAAGTTGCACAATCTAAAGTTTTTATTGCTTTTATTTCAAGTATATATAAGTTCGTTTGACAAAAATTTTTTTTGAAAAAATACGAGATTCTTAAACAGCGCGTGTAACGGTCTGTTTCCAGGACATTTTGGGAAAATTGCACTTTTTTTTTTAAACTCAACATTTTTAGTTAAAAACTTTTCATTTTACACTAGATTTATTATAAATTATAAAACTTAATATAGAAATGTTGGATTTTAAGAAATTCTTTAACCCTAAACAGCTTTGGGTCCTAAATGACCCATGATGAACAAATGCATCTAGCAATAAACCGCTTTTGGCGGGCGACTAACCATTGGGAACATATTTTTTCCATTAAAAATGGGAGCGTGAGTAAAGATGGGAGCGTGAGTGGAGATGAGAGCGTGAGTGAATTTGAGCAACTCACGCTCACGAAGAAAAAAAAAATTTCGCGCAGGAAATTTTTTAAGTTTGCAACATATTAAACTCGTTCACGCTATAATCACGCTTACGAAAACTCAACATAGCTATATTTTGACGTGTTTTATTTTTCTGTCACCATAAAAAATCATGCAATCTCTCGAAATTTCACTCACGCTTACGAGTGAATGACGTGAAATTTGTGTCACGTGTGCATTTGTACAAATTATATTTTTAATGCAAAATAAAAAAGTGATCCATATATTTTTTTAAACAAGTTTAAATATTATTTCCCATTTAAATGCTCCCACCCCGAAAGCATTATCCCCTTAAATGCCAGAATATAGCAAGTAAATAGTCTATTGAATTTATTCAGCAATATTCTTATTTAAATGTGAATTACTTTTTTTGTCAGATATAAATAAATGGTTAATGGTACATTTAAGCGGGATACTATTTAAATGATATTTGAACTTTTTTGTTTCATTTGCATTAAAAATATTATTTTTAAAATTGCACTGTTAAGCGTGAGTAAAATTTCGTGAGTTTGCATGATTTTTATGGTGACGGAAAAATGAAACACGTCAAAATTCAGCTTGAGTGAGATTAACATGTGACACTCATGTAATCCTGCGTAAAATGTATGCAAAAGTAAAAAATTTCTTGCGTGAGAAATTTTTTTTTCTTCGTAAGCGTGAGGTGGTCGAATTCACTCACGCTCCCATCTCTACCCACGCTCCCATCCTTACTCACGCTCCCATTTTTAATTGAAAAATATGTTTCCAATGGTTAGTCGACCGCCAAAAGCGGTTTATTGCTAGATGCATGTTCATCATGGGTCATTGAGGGCCCAAAGCTGTTTAGGGTTAAAGAGTTTCCTAAAATCCAACATTTCTATATTAAGTTTTATATTTTATAATAAATCTGGTGTAAAATTAAAAGTTTTTAACTAAAAATGTTGAGTTTTAAAAAAAAAGTGCAATTTTCCCAAAATGTCCTGGAAACAGACCGTTACACGCGCTGTTTAAGAATCTCGTATTTTTTCAAAAAAATTTTTTGTCAAACGAACTTATATATACTTGAAATAAATGCAATAAAAACTTTAGATTGTGAAACTTAAAATTAAAAAAAAAATTCTTTTTTAAATTTGGTGGTTTTGAGTTTAGGGCAAAATGAATGGGTCATTTTCGGATACCGTTTTAGAGGGGTTAACAACGTCCTATTAAGCTGAAATTTTTTTCTAAGAAAATATGATCGAATTGAAAAGATTGACTGAAATAAAAAAGAAGATTAAGTGATTTTTGTAATTTTGGCAATTTTTTGAAATAAATACTATTTTTTAAGAAATCGCGGATTTTTAACGTCATTTCGGCAGCGGAAGATGACCACCGATCTGCATGAAAATTTAACCACATTGTTTTTAGGTCTATTCCAACACATCTGTCGGTGAGCCGGAACGAAATTCGCCAAAAAGCCAAATTCGATCCACCCTATTGTACAACCCACCCTCAACTCAATGACATTTAAGACATTTAGAATATTTTAGAAATATTGGTTTATTTAAGGACACTTGTTTTATTTTAGGATAATTTGTTTAATTAAGGACACTTGGGTTATTTAAAGACACTTGGTTTATTTAAGGTTTTATTTTGGGAAAATTGGTTGATTTTAGAACAATTGGATGATATTAGGACAACTGGATTATATTAGGACAATTCGTCAAATATATATGACATTTATTCTGGATGAGTTATTTTTGTTAAAAAATTTGGTACATAATTTCGGTACAAATGTGTAATTTTGGGACAATTGGTTTATTTTAAAACAATAGGTTTATTTAGGAAAAATTGGTTATTTTGGGATAGTTGTTTTTTATTGTGCTAATTGTTATCGAATAAACATTTTTCAGAATCAATTTTTTAAAGCAGTTCATAACTATGAGAAATTTTATTTCAATCAGAATAAATTTCTTTTCTAAATTATTATTTAATCACCCACTGTGCGTTGTTGCTGATATGTTGTTAGCGGTCGGTGTTTTATTTTTTTGCTGCTGGGGGATTTCAAGGCAAATTTGTTCATGTGTTTGTGCATCAGACTATGTATGAAAATCACTACCACTACTACTACTGCAAATTTCCAACTTTTAACAACAAACTAACGAAACTGATGATGTTGAGGTGGTTTGTTGCCTGTGTTGCCACTTTTACACTTCAATTATTGACATAATAAAGAAACACATAACAACAACAGAAACATAACTTAACAACAGTTACAAAGTATTGCTTTATAAATATTCTTCTTTATTAACCCAGCAAACAAAGTAATACAAAATCGATTTTTTGGTTATATTTCCTAGACAATAAATAATATTCCGCAACACAAAAAAAATTCACTTTTTTTTTATAAAAAAATGATTTTTTGAGGAAAAGTCTTAAAGTGTAAAATGCGGTCGGATTTTCTATTAAAAAATTACTTAACACAATTAAATAAATAACTGATTTTACGCCAGTGAAGAATTTGTATTAATGATTAACATTTTAATTGGTTCAATTATTAATTTAATCAATAAAATTTTTGATTAAATCGATTACTTTTATTAATTTAATTTTATAAAGAATTCAATTGGAAATTTTTTAGGAATTTTATTAACAATTTTGAGATATTTTTATGGCCTGATTGTTTACAGGGACACGTTTCTAGACACATTCTGTGAAACAAACTTTTTATACGCATTTGCATGCGCACTTTAAAAACTACGTAAATAAAATAAACGAGTAGTACATTTGAAACATAACATCATCATATAAAGTAGTCGTTCATGAAGAACATCATTTAAAAAATAAAACCCACTAACACACATATAGAGAAAGACGTTTAATTTATACGTGAGCGTTTTGATAAGTAGAAAACAAAATGTGGAATCAGATTTTTTTTTTCATGGGAGATAAGTCTCAAAATCTAAAATCTCTTCTGTATCTAAATATTTCTCAGCATTTGCAAAATTTTTTTGTAAAAAAAGTTTAGAACTCTAAAAATTTTCCAAAAGCAAATTTTTAGAAACTGAAAAATTATTCAGAATCTAAGAATTCTTTATTCAGAAATTAAATTTTCGTTAAAAAACAATGTGTCCGAATTAAAACAATTGTACCCCAATTGTGTCATTTTTTTTAGAGACGATTGGTTATTTTGGGACAATTGGTTATTTTGGGACAATTGGTTATTTTGGGACAATTGGGTGATATGGACTAACTATTCTGGAACCAGACCTTTGAAGATTTAATTCCCTAATTCAATTTATTAAATCTGATTTAAGATAATTGAATTAATTCCCTGTTTCTATAAATCGAAAAGAATTAATTCATTATTTAAATCACTTAATTTCATTGCAAAGAATTAATTCGTTGATTTGAATCAATTGAATTAATACATTTTGATTTGAATCAACTGATTCAAATCACTTGATTTGAATCAACTGATTCAAATCACTTTTGATTCAAATCAACTGATTCAAATCACTTTTGATTCAAATCAACTGATTCAAATCACTTTTGGTTTGAATCAACTTGATTTAAACTTTTTTCACTTAAATCAAACACTAAAAATGCACATTATAAAAATCTTATCAGGTCTGATTGCGTTAAATTCATTGGAATATCGTCAATTTTAAACACACCACGCCATCAATTAACAACACTCCAAATTGTACAGTATTATTAAATGTGTAGCTTTAGTCTAGAGATGGGCGCTGGTCACGTGATTTGCGTGATTCACGTGAATCACGCGTGAGTGTGAGTGATTTCCATTTCAATCACGTGATTGTGAGTGAGCGTGATTTGAAAAAAACCTGAGCGAGTGATTAGTGAGTTAGTCATTTATTTTTTGCGTGAGTCTGCGTGATTAGATTTTTTGATTTGCACAATTTTTTGATTTGCCCAATTTTTTTAAAATTTTTCTAAAAAATTTTTTTTTCGAGTTTTTTTTTTTTTTGGAAAGAAAATTTTATTGCGTAAGTAGATTTTGCGTGACTCACGCGTGAGCGTGATTGAATCTGTCGTGAGTCACGCGTGAGTGTGAGTAAGTTTTTTATTACTCACGTGAATAGTGAGTGAGCGTGAGTAAAAAAATATTGCGTGAGGGATTAGTGAGTGATCCGGTTATTTTTTGCGTTAGTGAGTGTGAGTCAAAATCCACTCACGCGCCTATCTTTACTTTAGTCAATAACGAATTTGGCTCTTCAGCATAAAAATAACTTTTAACACAAAAACAATGAATTATTTACATTTTTATTATACACATACATTTCCATTATATCGAAAAGTCGTGCATTATCCCACCCTTAATGTATATGTGCAAATTAATAAATGTTATATTAAAGCAATGTCTTGCATTTTTGTGATTCATATGCATGCATAGGCTAAAAAATGCTGCCAATAAAATGTACACTATAAAATTCTGTTGCTTTGACTTTTTGCTTGCTACTACCGCACAAGAATATATGTTATAGTATGTGTGTGCGTGTGTAAAGTAAATACTTTGATTTAAGAAAAAAATGTTTAAATCAACTGAATCAAAACATTTTTGATTTGAATCAATTGATTTGAATCAAATTGATTTGAATCAATTGATTTGAATCAAATTGATTTGAATCAATTGATTTGAATCAAATTGATTTGAATCAATTGATTTGAATCAATTGATTTGAATCAAGTGAATTAATTCTTTGTTGATTTGAATCAAGTTGATTTGAATCTTTATTTAAACAAGGAATTAAACAAAAAATTAGTTAATTCTTTCAACAAAAAGTTGAAATTAATTCTTTTGAATCAAATCATCAAGAATTAATTCCTTGATTTATTAATATGAATTAATCTTTTTGCGAATCAAATCAAAAAGTGAATTAATTCTTCAAAGGTCTGTCTGGAACAATTGGTATATTTTGGCTCACTTTTTTTTTTTTGAAAAATTTAGCTTATTCCGTAAAAGTTCATTTAAATTCAGATGTTATTTTTCTTAAGTGTTAATTTGTTATTTTGGAAAATTTGAATTATTTTGGTTGTTTAGAGTCAATTCGTTATTTTTGTGACAATTTTAGGACATTGAAATATTTTGGGACAATTTTAGAATTTTAGGACAATCGATATATTTTGGAAAATTTGTATATTTCGGAACATTTAGTTATTTTGGGACAATGGATTTATTTGTACGCAATTGGTTTCGTATGGGGTATTTGTTTATGTATGGACAATTTGGTTATTTTGGGACAATTTGGGGTTTTTTGGTGCAATTGGGAACATTTGGTTTCTTTTTAAACATTTATTTATAGTACATTTATCTTATTTTGGGACAATTTTTTAATTTTGGGAAAATTGGTTTATTATGGGACAATTTGTGTGTTTTGGGACAATTGGTTTATTTTGGAACAATTGATTATTCAAAAACAATTGATTTGTTTTAAGACAATTGGTAATTTGATGACAATTTGATTAAAATAGTACACTTTATTTTTTTGAGACATGTTTTTAATTTTTATTATTTTGTGACATTTATTGATTAAGGGAAACTTTTTTTATTTAAGGACACTTATTTTATTTTGGGACACTTATTTTATTTTGGGACACTTATTTTATTTGATTTGATTAAAATAGTACACTTTATTTTTTTGAGATATGTTTTTAATTTTTATTATTTTGTGACATTTATTAATTAAGGGAAACTTTCTTTATTTAAGGACACTTATTTTATTTTGGGACAATTATTTTATTTTGGGACAATTATTTTATTTTGGGACAATTATTTTATTTTGTGACAATTATTTTATTTTGGGACACTTATTTTATTTTGGGACACTTATTTTATTTTGGGACACTTATTTTATTTTGGTACACTTATTTTATTTTAGGACACTTATTTTATTTTTGGACACTTATTTTATTTTATTTTATTTTATTTTATTTTATTTTATTTTATTTTATTTTATTTTATTTTATTTTATTTTATTTTATTTTATTTTATTTTATTTTATTTTATTTTATTTTATTTTATTTTATTTTATTTTATTTTATTTTATTTTATTTTATTTTATTTTATTTTATTTTATTTTATTTTATTTTATTTTATTTTATTTTATTTTATTTTATTTTATTTTATTTTATTTTATTTTATTTTATTTTATTTTATTTTATTTTATTTTATTTTATTTTATTTTATTTTATTTTATTTTATTTTATTTTATTTTATTTTATTTTATTTTATTTTATTTTATTTTATTTTATTTTATTTTATTTTATTTTATTTTATTTTATTTTATTTTATTTTATTTTATTTTATTTTATTTTATTTTATTTTATTTTATTTTATTTTATTTTATTTTATTTTATTTTATTTTATTTTATTTTATTTTATTTTATTTTATTTTATTTTATTTTATTTTATTTTATTTTAATTTATTTTGGGACACTTATTTTATTTTGATACAGTTATTTTATTTTGGGACACTGTTTTTATTTTGGGACACTGTTTTTATTTTGGAACACCTTATTTATTTAGGGACACCTATTTTATTTTGGGACACTTATTTTATTTTGGGACACTAACATTTTTTTGGAACACTTATTTTATTTTGGGACACTTATTTTATTTTGGGACACTAACATTTTTTTGAGCAATTTGTTATTTTTGGAAATTTGATTTATTGTTTTTTTTTTTTTTTGCTAAAATGTTTTTTTATGAGCAATTGGTTTATTTGGGACAACTGCTTGTTTTTAAGACAATTTCTTTACTTTTGAGGCATTTGGGTTATGTTGGGTTATTTATTTGGATTATTTTATGATATTTGAATTATTTTGGAACTTTTAGTTTAATTTGGTACCATAAGATTATTTTGGGACAGTTCTTTTAAGTCAGCACAAATGGTTAATTAAGACATTTCGCCTTTTTTTGGTAAATTTGGATTGTTTTGGAACAATTGATTTAATTTGGCGCAAATGTTTTTTTAAGACACTAAGTTTTTTTTGATTATTATACCCTACACCACACTGTGGTACAGGGTATAATGAGTTTGTGCTGATGTTTGTAAGTACCCGAAATATTGGTCCTAGACCCACTTTTAAGTATACCGATCGACTTAGAATCACTTTTTGAGTCGATTTAGCGATGTCCGTCCGTCTGTCCGTCCGTCCGTCTGTCTGTTCATGTAAACGGTGTAAACACGAAACAGGTCGCAATTTTTAATCAATTGACTTGAAATTTAAAACTTAAGCCTCTTTTGGCCCAAGTACGAAGCCTATTGAAATTAAAAAAAAAAACCGGTCCATATTTAGACCTAGCCCCCATACAAAGGTCCTCGTTTTGGCTCAAATGACTCTAATAGCCACATTTTAATAGGGATCCTTTCGAAATTTGGCAGGTAATCATGTTTCATCCACACAAATCACCATTCCGAATTTTAAAGAAATCGGATCAGTTCTTCTTGTAGCCCCCATACAAACCACCTTCCCGATTTTCACATAAATCTCTCAAATTTCATGAAAATAGAAAATATTTAATTAATATTCTGTTTGTGTATGTTGAACGCGTACTTTGATAACGTTATCAAATCTGATTATCATCGGACCATTTTTGGACTTATTTCCCATGTGAAAATTTCGCCCGATATTCAGTTGAAGCGGTTTCTTGTCAACAAAAAGAAGCCTATTCCACTCAAATTTGATTAATGAGTGCTTTTTACATTTATTAAAGATTTGACAAAATATAGATCTAATCAGTCCATGTTTGAACTTTGGACCCATTTTGGGGGAAACTCTGGTGTATTATATGGTCGGTCTTGACCGACTATAATTTCCTTACTTTTTTTTTTAAATAAGTGGTTTATTTTTGGACAACTATTTAACTTTGGGATAATTGATTTATTTTGGGACAACTGAATAATTTTGCGACAGTTTATTAGTTGATTTTATGAAAATTGGGTTATTTTGGGACAATTTATTTATTTGGGTAATTGGTTATTTTGGAATACTTGGATTATTTGGGCCATATGTATTCTGGAATAATTGGTTCAAGAACAGTTGTTTTATTTTAGTAGAATTTCTGTATTTTGGGTTAATTGATTAGGACAACTATTTTATTTATTTTTTGAACAATTGTTTTATCCTTTTTATATTTTTTTATAGAAAACAATTTTTAGACTCAATTTAGAGAAATAATTTTTTAAGAAAATTTTGGTAGTTTGTAATTTTTCGGAATTCTGGAACATTTTTTATAATTGAAAATTCTAAGTTTCTTAATCTTTTTTTTGTTAGAAAATACTTGATCTGAGACATGATCTGAGACATTTTCTGTATAGAAAAATTCTAAATTTTTTTTTGTTTTAAAAAAATTCTTGGGTTTTAAAAATGTTTCCTTTAGAAACAAATTTCGGGCTTTAAAACAGCTTTCGCTTTAAACCTTTAACGACCACAGGCTAGTACACTTGTCAAAGCGTTTTGGCGATTATTTTTGTTTAGGTAAAAGATAGGGCAAATATGCTGAAATATGAATTGTAGAGGAGTGTTAGGGCAACAAAAGTCTGGTTTATAGTAAGTCTCTAATTTGATCCACTTACTTACTGTCAGTCCTCAAAGCTTAAGAAATAATAATCTTAATTTTTGGGACAAAAGGACCTTTACTTGTTACGCAAAATTATGGCTAAGAAGGGGGTTTAGAGATCCAAATTCTTGTAGAGTAACTATTATTAAGTCGAAGATCTAAAAAATCATAGCGAATAGCAAATTGCTTAAGCCAGAACTGCGTATTTGTCCAACTGAAAATTTTTTCAACAAGAAAATTTAGGGAGAAGGAGAGGGGTTAGGCGTCCAATTTTTTGGTTTATAACTATTATTAGGTCACAGATCACAACAATAAACAGAAAATCAATGTTTCTTCGGCAGAAAATGTATGGTCGTCAAAGGGTTTAACTATTTTTCTGCAGCATCTTGTCTCCATAAAACTTATTACCCCTTGTAAAAGCAAATATTTTCTTAATTTTCCTATAAAAATTTCTGTGTTTCTTAAAAACTTATTATCACCATAAACTAATTTCACAAAACTATTTTCACTGTACAAACATCTTTTTATACAAGTGGAAGTTTCCACTAAATTTCCTCGTTTTATTGTTTTAGCAAAAATTTTAATTTAACTTTACTCTGCCTATAAAAACAAACTACTAAAAATTAAAATGAAAACATTTTTAATACTTCTGTGCTTCACAATTTCTTCTATAACTTTTCAACACAACTTTAAAACGTGGGGGAAGAAATATTTTAATGAAAGGATTTCAAAAGTGTCACAAAATTGGATATAAAATATAATCTTTTTCTTTATTTTACTATTTAAACATACAATTCAAATTTCTTTTGCATAATTAAACAAAACATTTGTTTTTGCTTAAAATAATAGCACAAAAAGTTACTTTGTTTTAATTGTTTTAAGACATTTTAAGATATTTGTATTTCATTCATAAGCCAACAAATTATGAAACCTTGAGTTTGTTTTATATAAAAAATAAATATTATAAATCTTAACAAAAAAAAAAAACTTAAATGACCTACATTAAAAACAAAAAAAAAGTTTTTGAAAAAAAAAAAAAAAACTAAAGCATACCTTTCATTTGCATTATTTTCATTATAATTGTTGCATACTTTCAGGCATAACCTTAACTTTTTTTGTGAAGATATTCAGGTTGTTTTTGCTTTATGAATAAAGTAGAAAGACATTGGTCTTTTTTATTATGATAATTATTACTTAAAAATTTTGTTAAGTGGAATAATGAGACCAACGAAATTTTATTTCTATATAAAAGTTCTACAAAATTTAATTCTTTACAAAGTCAATTTAATAAGTATTCGAAGAGATTTATCTATAAAAAGAAAAATCACTGCGAATTTTAAAGACACTTTTTTCATACAAAGAAAATCACTGCAAATAAAAAAAAAAATCTTTTCAATGAAAAATCAATCCGAATTCAAAAACGTTTTTTATACAAAAAAAAAATCACACTGAATTCGAAAAGTTTTTTCTATTTAAAAAAATGTAATTGAATTCAAATATTTTTTTTTTATACAACTAATAATCTTCTTAAATTCATTGTAAATTTTCTTTGTATAGAAAAATCTCGCTATATTCGGAGTGAAATCGGAGTAATTTTTCTTTCTATAGAAAAATTGCTTCAAATTCGGAGTGATGTTTCTTTGTATAGAAAAATCGCAGAAAATTCGGAGTGATTTTTTTTTTTGTATAGAAAAATTGCTTCGAATTCGGAGTGATTTTTCTTTGTATAGAAAAATTGCTTCGAATTCGGAGTGATTTTTCTTTGTATAGAAAAATTGCTTCGAATTCGGAGTGATTTTTCTTTGTATAGAAAAATTACTTCGAATTCGGAGTGATTTTTCTTTGTATAGAAAAATTGCTTCGAATTTGGAGTGATTTTTCTTTGTATAGAAAAATTGCTTCGAATTCGGAGTGATTTTTGTTTGTATAAAAAATTGCTTTGAATTCGAAGTGATTTTTCTTTGTATTCGAATTCTTTTCGAATTCGGAGTGACTTTTCTGTGTATAGAAAAATTGCTTCGAATTCGGAGTGATTTTTCTGTGTATGGAAAAATTGCTTCGAATTCGGAGTGATTTTTCTGTGTATAGAAAAATCGCTTCGAATTCAGAGTGATTTTTCTGTGTATAGAAAAATCGCTTCGAATTCAGAGTGATTATTATTTGTATTGAAAAATCGCTCCGAATTCGAAACAAACTTTCGATACGTAGACAAATCACTCCGAATTCGGATCAGTGTGGGATATTGATTTTGGTGTGGTAGAACAACATTTTATCGATTATAGCCCTACAAATGCAATAATCATTGGCGATTTAAATGTACGTATTGGTCAAGTTCAACAACTGTTTGATGAAAGATGTTTAAGTGCCTTCCATGCATATTCTGGTGGAAAACAATCTAAAGATTTGGAGGTAAACTGTTAAGGTAAAAAATTATTAGAATTTTGTGAGGACTATAATTTAATAGTATTAAATGGTGTTACTAAAGGGGATGAGGTTGGCAATTTAACATATATAAGTGGCGTTGGGCAGTCGGTTAACGACATATGCGCAGTTTCGCAGGACCTGATTGGACTTGTAGAATCCTTTACAGTAGGTGATGAAATACGGTCTGACCATATGCCAGTTTGTGTAAACTTAAAAATTAACGTACAAACAAGTCAAAAAAAACAACAACTATTACCAAAACTGCAGTGGAGAGATCACCTATCTGAACAGTTTACTCAAAATGTGTTAAAAAATCTAGGCAAAACAAAAGAGCAAAAAGATGTACTCGAAATGAACGATTTTATAGACATAATACGTAAATCTACAAAACAAAATGTTTCGAGTAATCCCGTATTCACTGCAAAAAATAATTGGTTTAACTGGAAATGTTATAGAGCCAGAAAGCTATCATTCGATCTTTTAAAAGAATACAAACAAAATGGTGAACCAGAAACAAAAAATAAGTATTTAAAGGCAAATCAAAATTTTAAAATGACGTGTATAGCAAGAAAAGAGGAATATTATAAAGAGCTAGAGGGAAGGCTTAACCAGGTAAATGATAGTAAATCTTGGTGGAAAATTGCAAACGAAATAAGAAACCAAAATTCTTTAGAGATTTCAAATATACTGTCATCAGATTTTAGATCGTATTTTATGGAACTGCTAAATCCACTTCAAACATCTAACGATATACACTATGCACCACCATATAAAACTGATAGCTTTTTAGATTGCAATATAACAACTGCTGAAATATACCAAACACTTAATAAGGCTAAACTTAACAAAGCTCCTGGAAATGACAGAATACCATATGAATTTTTTAAAAATGCACCGAATGAGTTGATCGTGGAACTGGCTAAAGCCTATAATAATTTGTTTAATAATACACAGATAGATCAAGCTTTCATAACAAGTGTAATATTTCCGATTTTTAAAAAGGGTGATAAAAGTGAGCCGAGTAACTATAGGGGAATTTCCTTTATGAACACCATTGCCAAAATTATGACGGGAATTATTGCAGAAAGATTGTACGAGTGGGTCTCTGATCACAATATACTCTCGGAATTCCAAGCGGGGTTCAGAAAAAACTATAGCACGGTGGATAACATTTATAACTTAACAACTATTGTGAACCTTAAATTACAAGAACCAAAAAAAAAAATTTATGCATTTTTCGTGGATTTTAAAGCGGCGTTTGATAAAGTTGCAAGAAATTTGTTATTTTATAAACTCCACGCAATTGGTATATCAACGAAAATGGTAAATTTTATTGAAGCATTGTATAAAAACACACATTGTACAGTTTGGAATGGAACTGAGCTGTCAGATAGTTTTGAGACCCTTTCGGGTGTCAAACAAGGATGCTTGTTATCCCCTTTGCTCTTCTCGCTATACATAAATGATCTTCACGAACACCTTGGTGGTGGTGTACAAATTGGTAATATGAATATACGTCTACTTTTATATGCTGACGATATCGTTTTAATAGCAGATGAGGTTAAGGTACTGCAAGAGATGATACAAAATCTAGAAATTTACTGTAATCAATGGAATCTAGAAATAAATTTATTGAAATCAAAGACAATGGTATTTAGAAATGGTGGAAGGAAAGCGAATGATGAAAAATGGTACTTTAATGGGATAGAAATAGAAAATGTTTCAGAATACTGCTACCTTGGTATGATTTTTACTCCAAAATGTGTCTTTACAAAACATGTGGAAAATAGAAACAAAGCCGCAAAAAATTGTATTAACTCAACGTGGAGTAGTTTTTTAAATAAAAACGATATATCTTTTCGATCGAAAAACAATCTTTTTAATGCAGTGTGTAGGTCTATACAATCGTATGGTGCACAAGTATGGGGGCACTCATATTTCAAAGAAGTTGATAATCTACAAAGGTATTTCTTGAAACGTATTATGAAATTACCAAAATTTACACCAAATTATTCACTTTTAATTGAATCCGGAATGGATGATTTACACCTTTTTACCCTAAATCTACATTTACAATACATCGCACGTACACTTTTTGAATATTCTGGTTCTCGACTGCCACATAAACTTAGTTTATTAGCTTTAGCTAATAGTGCGTCCTGGGTAGAAGTTTTGAACAACTTGGGTAGTGTGTATGATATACAATGGTCTGCAAACATTACCCTAGAAGAATGGAATGAAAAACACTATTTACTGATTGAAGCAATTCGAAATAAAAACGTACAAAACCGAATTTCCAGACAACAACAAACAGGATCGTTCTATAAACTACTAAATCCTTCGGTATCGTATTTATATTTTCATGATAATAATAGTCAATCAAAAATATCGTGGATTTTTAAAGCACGATGTGACTTAATAGATCTAAATGGCTCCTACTTTTCAAGAAGAAACGAAAAACAATGCTCTCTGTGTAATACAAAGGAAATTGAAAACATTCAGCACTTTATTGGTAGATGCCCTGTTTTAAATAGCTTCAGACAAAAATGGTTTCGAAAAATAATAATATCAGAAAACGAATTAATAAATATTTTAAATGGCGAAAATAATTGGGACTTAGTTACCCAATACATTATTAATGCTTTGACTTACCGCAAATCACTAATATTAGAATACAATAATTAAGAAAAATATGTAAACTTTTTAAATTATATCGAGTCAATCTCTTTTCCGGCTAACGACATCTGTCACAGCCGTATATTCTTTTTAAGATTTATGTAATGTTATTTAAGAAAAAACATTATTTAATAAAGAATTCCTACTACTACACTCCGAATTCGAAGAAATTTTTCTATACAAAGAAAAATCACTCCGAATTCGAAGCAATTTGTCCAATTTGTCTATACAAAGAAAAATTACTATACAAAGAAAAATTACTCTATACAAAGAAAAATAACTTCTATACAAAGAAAAATCATTCCGAATTCGAAGCAATTTTTCTATAGAAAGAAAAATCACTCCGAATTCGAAGCAATTTTTGTATAGAAAGAAAAATCACTCCGAATTCGAAGCAATTTTTCTATAGAAAGAAAAATCACTCCGAATTCGAAGCAATTTTTCTATAGAAAGAAAAATCACTCCTAATTCGAAGCAATTTTTCTATAGAAAGAAAAATCACTCCGAATTCGAAGCAATTTTTCTATAGAAAGAAAAATCACTCCGAATTCGAAGCAAGTTTTCTATAGAAAGAAAAATCACTCCGAATTCGAAGCAATTTTTCTATAGAAAGAAAAATCACTCCGAATTCGAAGCAATTTTTCTATAGAAAGAAAAATCACTCCGAATTCGAAGCAATTTTTCTATAGAAAGAAAAATCACTCCGAATTCGAAGCAATTTTTCTATAGAAAGAAAAATCACTCCGAATTCGAAGCAATTTTTCTATAGAAAGAAAAATCACTCCGAATTCGAAGCAATTTTTCTATAGAAAGAAAAATCACTCCGAATTCGAAGCAATTTTTCTATAGAAAGAAAAATCTCTCCGAATTCGAAGCAATTTTTCTATAGAAAGAAAAATCACTCCGAATTCGAAGCAATTTTTCTATAGAAAGAAAAATCACTCCGAATTCGAAGCAATTTTTCTATAGAAAGAAAAATCACTCCGAATTCGAAGCAATTTTTCTATAGAAAGAAAAATCACTCCGAATTCGAAGCAATTTTTCTATACAAAGAAAAATCACTCCGAATTCAAAGCAATTTTTCTATAGAAAGAAAAATCACTTCGAATTCGAAGCAATTTTTCTATAGAAAGAAAAATCACTCCGAATTCGAAGCAATTTTTCTATAGAAAGAAAAATCACTCCGAATTCGAAGCAATTTTTCTATAGAAAGAAAAATCACTCCGAATTCGAAACAATTTTTCTATAGAAAGAAAAATCACTCCGAATTCGAAGCAATTTTTCTATAGAAAGAAAAATCACTCCGAATTCGAAGCAATTTTTCTATAGAAAGAAAAATCACTCCGAATTCGAAGCAATTTTTCTATAGAAAGAAAAATCACTCCGAATTCGAAGCAATTTTTCTATAGAAAGAAAAATCACTCCGAATTCGAAGCAATTTTTCTATAGAAAGAAAAATCACTCCGAATTCGAAGCAATTTTTCTATAGAAAGAAAAATCACTCCGAATTCGAAGCAATTTTTCTATAGAAAGAAAAATCACTCCGAATTCGAAGCAATTTTTCTATAGAAAGAAAAATCACTCCGAATTCGAAGCAATTTTTCTATAGAAAGAAAAATCACTCCGAATTCGAAGCAATTTTTCTATACAAAGAAAAATCACTCCGAATTCGAAGCAATTTTTCTATACAAAGAAAAATCACTCCGAATTCGAAGCAATTTTTCTATACAAAGAAAAATCACTCCGAATTCGAAGCAATTTTTCTATACAAAGAAAAATCACTCCGAATTCGAAGCAATTTTTCTATGCAAAGAAAAATCACTCCGAAATCGAAGCAATTTTTCTATGCAAAGAAAAATCACTCCGAATTCGAAGCAATTTTTCTATGCAAAGAAAAATCACTCCGAATTCGAAGCAATTTTTCTATGCAAAGAAAAATCACTCCGAATTCGAAGCAATTTTTCTATGCAAAGAAAAATCACTCCGAATTCGAAGCAATTTTTCTATGCAAAGAAAAATCACTCCGAATTCGAAGCAATTTTTCTATGCAAAGAAAAATCACTCCGAATTCGAAGCAATTTTTCTATGCAAAGAAAAATCACTCCGAATTCGAAGCAATTTTTCTATGCAAAGAAAAATCACTCCGAATTCGAAGCAATTTTTCTATGCAAAGAAAAATCACTCCGAATTCGAAGCAATTTTTCTATGCAAAGAAAAATCACTCCGAATTCGAAGCAATTTTTCTATGCAAAGAAAAATCACTCCGAATTCGAAGCAATTTTTCTATGCAAAGAAAAATCACTCCGAATTCGAAGCAATTTTTCTATGCAAAGAAAAATCACTCCGAATTCGAAGCAATTTTTCTATGCAAAGAAAAATCACTCCGAATTCGAAGCAATTTTTCTATGCAAAGAAAAATCACTCCGAATTCGAAGCAATTTTTCTATGCAAAGAAAAATCACTCCGAATTCGAAGCAATTTTTCTATGCAAAGAAAAATCACTCCGAATTCGAAGCAATTTTTCTATGCAAAGAAAAATCACTCCGAATTCGAAGCAATTTTTCTATGCAAAGAAAAATCACTCCGAATTAGAAGCAATTTTTCTATGCAAAGAAAAATCACTCCGAATTCGAAGAAATTCTAATACGGGTTGATTTTTGGTTGTATAGAAAAGTTTATTCAAATTCGGAGTGATTTTTCTTTGTAATGAAAAATCTTCTTTTATAGAATATTCTATGAAGTTTAAAAAATACCCGAATTCGGTATTTTTAGATAATTTTGATAGTCGGTCTCATTTAGTTTTAAATTTTCAGCCAAAAGTAGTGTGTGCACTAGAAAAAAGTTCTCATTTTCTTATCTTTTCAAACTCAGGAGTTTCTTTAGCTCTCATCCTTTTCATAAAAATAAGTACGAGGAATTTTAAAGAAGATTTTGGCATCATTTGCTTTTATAATATTGTGGCTTAAAAGATTAGGAACATAAACAGTGGACAGTTGATGCTGTATTTTCTTAATGTTTGTACTTGATTGTTGATTTTTCAAAAGGAATGAGGTCACACAAAAAAGGTGGCAATCATAACTACCACAAGAAAACTAGCAAAGATTGTGATGATAAAGATGATGGTAATGATGATGGTAATGATGGTGATAATGATGATAATTATGATGTTGGCTTTTTATATAACATTTTCCATTATCAAGTTGTTAATTTAAAAACATTTATTATAAATTTTGCTGTGGTTTTTCTGTTAAAGTCCTTCATTGGCTGCTTTTCTACTTTCTTCGTCCTTTGAAAAATGATGATTAAAATATAAGCAATTCAAGTGTAAAGAACATCAAAAAATTATAGCATAGTTTTAGGCTTTTTACAAATAACCAACTTTAAATTAAATAAAAGTTTTTTAAAAAAAGTTTTTCTTCCAAAAAGGCTGAAACAGATTTTATGTTTGGCCTTTAAAAATTTTTGTTTAAACAAATTTTTGTTTAAAACAAATTTTTAGTTTGTTATGAACTTTTGGTTATTAAGTTTTGCAAAAAAAAAACCTTTTCATTTTACACCATTAATTAATTTAATTTATATTTTTCTTAAAATTTTAGATGGGCTGTTTCGACTGTTATGACCCGTGAAAATTTAATACCCCGCATGGGTGAGTTGCCTGAGGGTGAGACTTCAACAACAATTGCTGCTTTAATACCCTTTTGGGATATGGCTAATCATCGTCATGGCACCATAACGTCTTTCTTCAATATGGAAACTCAACATATGGAAAGTAGTGCCCAAGATGATTTTCAGAAGGGTGAACAGATTTTTATACATTATGGTGATCGTTCAAATGCTGAACTAATGATTCATAATGGGTAAGTAAAGTCGGAAATTTTGAAAAAAAAATATCTTGGAATTCGGAGTGATTTTTTTCTATAGAAAAATCTCTTCGAATTCGGAGTGATTTTTTTCTATAGAAAAATCTCTTCGAATTTGGAGTGATTTTTTTGATAGTAAAATCTTTTCGAATTCGGAGTGATTTTTTTCTATAGAAAATTCCTTTGAATTCGCAGTGACTAATTTTCTACAGAAAAATCTCTTTGAATTCGGAGTGACTTTTCTATAGAAAAATCTCTTCGAATTCGGAGTGATTTTTTTCTATAGAAAAATCTCTTCGAATTCGGAGTGATTTTTTTCTATAGAAAAATCTCTTCGAATTCGGAGTGATTTTTTTCTATAGAAAAATCTCTTCGAATTCGGAGTGATTTTTTTCTATAGAAAAATCTCTTCGAATTCGGAGTGATTTTTTTCTATAGAAAAATCTCTTCGAATTCGGAGTGATTTTTTTCTATAGAAAAATCTCTTCGAATTCGGAGTGATTTTTTTCTATAGAAAAATCTTTTCGAATTCGGAGTGATTTTTTTCTATAGAAAAATCTCTTCGAATTCGGAGTGATTTTTTTCTATAGAAAAATCTCTTCGAATTCGGAGTGATTTTTTTCTATAGAAAAATCTCTTCGAATTCGGAGTGATTTTTTTCTATAGAAAAATCTCTTCGAATTCGGAGTGATTTTTTTCTATAGAAAAATCTCTTCGAATTCGGAGTGATTTTTTTCTATAGAAAAATCTCTTCGAATTCGGAGTGATTTTTTTCTATAGAAAAATCTCTTCGAATTCGGAGTGATTTTTTTCTATAGAAAAATCTCTTCGAATTCGGAGTGATTTTTTTCTATAGAAAAATCTCTTCGAATTCGGTGTGATTTTTTTCTATAGAAAAATCTCTTCGAATTCGGAGTGATTTTTTTCTATAGAAAAATCTCTTCGAATTCGGAGTGATTTTTTTCTATAGAAAAATCTCTTCGAATTCGGAGTGATTTTTTTCTATAGAAAAATCTCTTCGAATTCGGAGTGATTTTTTTCTATAGAAAAATCTCTTCGAATTCGGAGTGATTTTTTTCTATAGAAAAATCTCTTCGAATTCGGAGTGATATTTTTCTATAGAAAAATCTCTTCGAATTCGGAGTGATATTTTTCTATAGAAAAATCTCTTCGAATTCGGAGTGATATTTTTCTATAGAAAAATCTCTTCGAATTCGGAGTGATATTTTTCTATAGAAAAATCTCTTTGAATTCGGAGTGATTTTTTCTATAGAAAAATCTCTTCGAATTCGGAGTGATTTTTTCTATAGAAAAATCTTTTCGAATTCGTAGTGATTTTTTTCTATAGAAAAATCTTTTCGAATTTGTAGTGATTTTTTTCTATAGAAAAATCTCTTCGAATTCGGAGTGATTTTTTTCTATAGAAAAATTTCTTCGAATTCGGAGTGATTCTTTTCTATAGAAAAATCTCTTCGAATTCGGAGTGATTTTTTTCTATAGAAAAATCTCTTCGAATTCGGAGTGATTTTTTTCTAAAGAAAAATCTCTTCGAATTCGGAGTGATTTTTTTCTATAGAAAAATCTCTTCGAATTCGGAGTGATTTTTTTCTATAGAAAAATCTCTTCGAATTGGGAGTGATTTTTTTCTATAGAAAAATCTCTTCGAATTCGGAGTGATTTTTTTCTATAGAAAAATCTCTTCGAATTCGGAGTGATTTTTTTCTATAGAAAAATCTCTTCGAATTCGGAGTGATTTTTTTCTATAGAAAAATCTCTTCGAATTCGGAGTGATTTTTTTCTATAGAAAAATCTCTTCGAATTCGGAGTGATTTTTTTCTATAGAAAACTCGCTTCGAATTCGGAGTGATTTTTTTCTATAGAAAACTCGCTTCGAATTCGGAGTGATTTTTTTCTATAGAAAACTCGCTTCGAATTCGGAGTGATTTTTTTCTATAGAAAACTCGCTTCGAATTCGGAGTGATTTTTTTCTATAGAAAACTCGCTTCGAATTCGGAGTGATTTTTTTCTATAGAAAACTCGCTTCGAATTCGGAGTGATTTTTTTCTATAGAAAACTCGCTTCGAATTCGGAGTGATTTTTTTCTATAGAAAACTCGCTTCGAATTCGGAGCGATTTTTTTCTATAGAAAACTCTCTTCGAATTCGGAGTGATTTTTTTTCTATAGAAAACTCTCTTCGAATTCGGAGTGATTTTTTTTTATAGAAAAATCTCTTCGAATTCGGAGTGATTTTTTTTTTCTATAGAAAAATCTCTTTGAATTCGGAGAGACCTTTTTCTATAGATAAATGTGTTCGAATTCGGAGTGATTTTTTTCTATAGAAAAATCGGAGTGATTTTTTTCTATAGAAAAATCTCTTTGAATTTGGTGGGATTTTTTTCTATAGAAAAATCTCTTCGAATTCGGAGTGATTTTTTTTGTATAGTAAAATCCCTTCCGAAAATATTTTTTTACAGAAAAAAATCACTCCAAATTCTAAGTAATTTCTTGCTGTATGGAAAAATCGCTTTAAATTTATTTCTTATATAAATTTTCTTGCATTTTTTTTTCCATTTTCCATTGATTTAATTGTTTTCCTTTATGTTTGTTTTCTTTTTCCCTTTGCAGTTTCATTAATCCCTTAAATCCCAAAGATAGTGTGGCCATTAAACTTGGTTTAAGCTCATCGGATACTTTGTTTGAAAAACGTGCCAAACTCTTGCATCTGCTAAATATACCAAAGAATAGTGAACTTAAAGTGTTGCCGGCACCCGACTATATATCAGCTGAACTATTGGCATTTGTGCGTGTCTTTAATATGAATGAGGAACAATTGGAACATTGGATTAATTCAGAGCGTGCTCTTGATTTATTGCACATTGATTGTGCTTTAGAAACAGCATTAGAGACAAAAACCTGGCAGTATTTACAAACACGTCTCATGTTATTATTGCGTATATTCCCAACGACCCTTGAAGCAGATGAGACTCAATTAGCTGAGGTAAAGAAAGCAGCAGGCGACAAACAACAACAGCAGAGTTATATTACAGCTATGGTATTGGAATATCGTGTGCTAGAAAAACGTATACTAGCAGCTGCTTTAGATTATGCCAAACAAAGAACAAAAGCCTAAAGGGACTACTACAACAACGAAGATGAAGAAGAATATGCCGACAATGAAATAACCAAAATAACCCATCCTTACTCTAGCTACCACACCAGCAATGTTGTAACAAAGTGAAAGGACAACTTGTAGAGATGTGAGGTCATAGCGGGCGAGAGAGAACAAATTTTATAAAGAAAACTAAAAGTGTAGCATACTTATAGGAGGTTATTTGCTTCACCAAGTGTAGCATACATTTTGGGTGGCTTTTTGTAACATACTTTTGGGCTGTATTTTTATTTCAAGTCTTTGTTTTGCTTTATTTTTTTTTAATTTGCACAAAAAGAAAACATTGTAAAGTGGCCATTATATTATATATTTTTTTATTTTTATTCATTTTTATTATTTATAGTTTTTTGTTTTCTTAAGGACATATCACAAGTTTTTTGTGACTTGTTGTGAGTTGATATTTTTCAGTTTTATTATATTATTTAAATTTTGAGTTTAACTTGTTTATTTTTACATTATTTCAATATTTATTTGGAATATTTTTTTGTCATTAATTTCTTTTAAAGATTTTCTTGTGTGTTAATTGTGTTCTGTTTAGATTATTGGTGACAGGACATAATCCCCACGGACATTACCCCCATAACAGAAATGGGGATTATGACCGAATTCATTACGGTCATAATCCCCATAATAGTTGTGGGGACTATGACCGTTTCCAAAACGGTCACAATCCCAACGGGGATTATGTCCGTTCATTGCTGGGATTACGACCGAACTTTTTTCGGTCATAACCCCCATTCACATTATGGGGAGTAAGTCCAAAGCAATTTTGGTCATAATCCCCGTTTTCTGCAGAGAGGGTGGGTTTAATGCATGGAGTTTGTAATCCCTAAGCCCGGCCGAAGGCCGGCTACGCAAAAAAACTTTTAAGTAAAAACAAAAATCTTTTAATTTGGGGGATTATGACCATCTAGTCTAGAAGACAATCCCCATAATGGGGATTATAGCCATTTGTTACGTGGTCATTATCCCCATAAATCTGGGAATTATGTCCGTTTTTTATTGGGATTATGTCCAAATAATTTTCGGTCATAGTCCCTACTACCATTATGGGGATTTTGACCGAAATGAATTAGGTCATAATCCCCACAACGGAAATGGGGATTATGTCCGTGGGGATTATGTCATGTCACCTAGATTATTCTTTAAATTACAAAATAAAAAGAATTAAAATTATTTATCATACTAACCTAAATTATTGAAATTTTCAAAAAATAAAAACAATTGAATTAAAAAAAATAAAAAACGTTTGTTTTTTTTTGGAATACAATCGAAATAGCCTTAAAATATACCCTTGAGAGAAAACGAAATTTTAATTTTTTGCCAAAATATTTTTTTTTGATTTTTGTAATTTTTTAATAGCTATATTATTAAGAATTTCACGCTCGACACATTGACGCTAACATTTTGTAAATCGGTCCAGTAGTTTTTGAGTTATAGCGATTTTACCATATTTATTTTTTTACAAAATTTTAATTTTCTTGAAATCCAAAAAATCTTAAAATCGTTATATCTCCGAAACTACTACGGATTTACAAAAATTTAGCATCAATGTGTCGAGCGTGAAATTCTACATAAAATAGATATAAAATAAGTAGGGGAAAAATCGAAAAGTTTTTTGACAAAAAAAGCAGTCCATCTTTTTTTTTTGGCCAAAATATTTTTTTTTGATTTTTGTTATTTTTTAATAGCTATATTATTTAGAATTTCACGCTCGACACATTGACGCTAAAATTTTGTAAATCGGTCTAGTAGTTTTTGAGTTATAGCGATTTTACCATATTTATTTTTTTACGAAATTTAAATTTTCTTGAAATCAAAAAAATCTTAAAATCGTTATATCTCCGAAACTGCTGGACGGATTTACAAAAATTTAGCATCAATGTGTCGAGCGTGAAATTTTACATAAAATAGATACAAAATAAGTAGGGGAAAAATCGAAAAGTTTTTTGACAAAAAAAGCAGTGGTTAGTCCATCGTTTTTTTTTTGGCCAAAATATTTTTTTTGATTTTTGTTATTTTTTAATAGCTATATTATTTAGAATTTCACGCTCGACACATTGACGCTAAAATTTTGTAAATCGGTCCAGTAGTTTTTGAGTTATAGAGATTTTACCATATTTATTTTTTTACGAAATTTAAATTTTCTTGAAATCCAAAAAATCTTAAAATCGTTATATCTCCGAAACTACTGGACGGATTTACAAAAATTTAGCATCAATGTGTCGAGCGTGAAATTTTACATAAAATAGATACAAAATAAGTAGGGGAAAAATCGAAAAGTTTTTTGACAAAAAAAGCAGTGGTTAGTCCACCGTTTTTTTTTGGCCAAAATATTTTTTTTTGATTTTTGTTATTTTTTAATAGCTATATTATTTAGAATTACACGCTCGACACATTGACGCTAAAATTTTGTAAATCGGTCCAGTAGTTTTTGAGTTATAGCGATTTTACCATATTTATTTTTTTACGAAATTTAAATTTTCTTGAAATCCAAAAAATCTTAAAATCGTTATATCTCCGAAACTACTGGACGGATTTACAAAAATTTAGCATCAATGTGTCGAGCGTGAAATTTTACATAAAATAGATACAAAATAAGTAGGGGAAAAATCGAAAATTTTTTTGACAAAAAAAGCAGTGGTTAGTCCATCGTTTTTTTTTTTTGGCCAAAATATATTTTTTTGATTTTTGTTATTTTTTAATAGCTATGTTATTTAGAATTTCACGCTCGACACATTGACGCTAAAATTTTGTAAATCGGTCCAGTAGTTTTTGAGTTATAGCGTTTTACCATATTTATTTTTTTACGAAATTTAAATTTTCTTGAAATCCAAAAAATCTTAAAATCGTTATATCTCCGAAACTACTGGACGGATTTACAAAAATTTAGCATCAATGTGTCGAGCGTAAAATTCTACATAAAATAGGTATAAAATAAGTAGGGGAAAAATCGAAAAGTTTTTTGACAAAAAAAGCAGTGGTTAGTCCATCGTTTTTTTTTTGGCCAAAATATTTTTTTTGGATTTTTGTTATTTTTTAATAGCTATATTATTTAGAATTTCATGCTCGACACATTGACGCTTAAATTTTGTAAATCGGTCCAGTAGTTTTTGAGTTATAGCGATTTTACCATATTTATTTTTTTACGAAATTTTAATTTTCTTGAAATCCAAAAAATCTTAAAATCGTTATATCTCCGAAACTACTGGACGGATTTACAAAAATTTAGCATCAATTTGTCGAGCGTAAAATTCTACATAAAATAGATATAAAATAAGTAGGGGAAAAATCGAAAAGTTTTTTGACAAAAAAAGCAGTGGTTAGTCCATCGTTTTTTTTTTGGCCAAAATATTTTTTTTGGATTTTTGTTATTTTTTAATAGCTATATTATTTAGAATTTCATGCTCGACACATTGACGCTTAAATTTTGTAAATCGGTCCAGTAGTTTTTGAGTTATAGCGATTTTACCATATTTATTTTTTTACGAAATTTTAATTTTCTTGAAATCCAAAAAATCTTAAAATCGTTATATCTCCGAAACTACTGAACGGATTTACAAAAATTTTGCATCAATGTGTCGAGCGTAAAATTCTACATAAAATAGCTATAAAATAAGTAGGGGAAAAATCGAAAAGTTTTTTGACAAAAAAAGCAGTGGTTAGTCCATCGTTTTTTTTTTGGCCAAAATATTTTTTTTTGATTTTTGTTATTTTTTAATAGCTATGTTATTTAGAATTTCACGCTCGACACATTGACGCTAAAATTTTGTAAATCGGTCCAGTAGTTTTTGAGTTATAGCGTTTTACCATATTTATTTTTTTACGAAATTTAAATTTTCTTGAAATCCAAAAAATCTTAAAATCGTTATATCTCCGAAACTACTGGACGGATTTACAAAAATTTAGCATCAATTTGTCGAGCGTAAAATTCTACATAAAATAGATATAAAATAAGTAGGGGAAAAATCGAAAAGTTTTTTGACAAAAAAAGCAGTGGTTAGTCCATCGTTTTTTTTTTGGCCAAAATATTTTTTTTGGATTTTTGTTATTTTTTAATAGCTATATTATTTAGAATTTCATGCTCGACACATTGACGCTTAAATTTTGTAAATCGGTCCAGTAGTTTTTGAGTTATAGCGATTTTACCATATTTATTTTTTTACGAAATTTTAATTTTCTTGAAATCCGAAAAATCTTAAAATCGTTATATCTCCGAAACTACTGGACGGATTTACAAAAATTTTGCATCAATGTGTCGAGCGTAAAATTCTACATAAAATAGGTATAAAATAAGAAGGGGAAAAATCGAAATGTTTTTTGACAAAAAAAGCAGTGGTTAGTCCATCGTTTTTTTTTTCGCCAAAATATTTTTTTTGGATTTTTGTTATTTTTTTAATAGCTATGTTATTTAGAATTTCACGCTCGACACATTGACGTTAAAATTTTGTAAATCGGTCCAGTAGTTTTTGAGTTATAGCGATTTTACCATATTTATTTTTTTACGAAATTTTAATTTTCTTGAAATCCAAAAAATCTTAAAATCGTTATATCTCCGAAACTACTGGACGGATTTACAAAAATTTAGCATCAATGTGTCGAGCGTGAAATTCTACATAAAATAGATACAAAATAAGTAGGGGAAAAATCGAAAAGTTTTTTGACAAAAAAAGCAGTGGTTAGTCCATCGTTTTTTTTTGGCCAAAATATTTTTTTTGGATTTTTGTTATTTTTTAATAGCTATGTTATTTAGAATTTCACGCTCGACACATTGACGCTAAAATTTTGTAAATCGGTCCAGTAGTTTTTGAGTTATAGCGATTTTACCATATTTATTTTTTTACGAAATTTTAATTTTCTTGAAATCCAAAAAATCTTAAAATCGTTATATCTCCGAAACTACTGGACGGATTTACAAAAATTTAGCATCAATGTGTCGAGCGTAAAATTCTACATAAAATAGGTAAAAAATAAGTAGGGGAAAAATCGAAAAGTTTTTTGACAAAAAAAGCAGTGGTTAGTCCATCGTTTTTTTTTGGCCAAAATATTTTTTTTTGATTTTTGTTATTTTTTAATAGCTATGTTATTTAGAATTTCACGCTCGACACATTGACGCTAAAATTTTGTAAATCGGTCCAGTAGTTTTTGAGTTATAGCGATTTTACCATATTTATTTTTTTACGAAATTTAAATTTTCTTGAAATCCAAAAAATCTTAAAATCGTTATATCTCCGAAACTACTGGACGGATTTACAAAAATTTAGCATCAATGTGTCGAGCGTAAAATTCTACATAAAATAGATTTAAAATTAGTAGGGGAAAAATCGAAAAGTTTTTTGACAAAAAAAGCAGTCCATGTTTTTTTTTGGCCAAAATATTTTTTTTTGGATTTTTGTTATTTTTTAATAGCTTTATTATTTAGAATTTCACGCTCGACACATTGACGCTAAAATTTTGTAAATCGGTCCAGTAGTTTTTGAGTTATAGCGATTTTACCATATTTATTTTTTTACGAAATTTAAATTTTCTTGAAATCCAAAAAATCTTAAAATCGTTATATCTCCGAAACTACTGGACGGATTTACAAAAATTTAGCATCAATGTGTCGAGCGTGAAATTTTACATAAAATAGATACAAAATAGGCGTACGGACATAGCGCCCAAGGTCTTATCGCCCAAAACCGTAAATGACATATCGCCCACGCTGCGACATATAGCCCAAAATGAAAGGTCTAAAAATGTTATTTCTCCCAAAACAAAATTGTCAAAAAATCCAAAATATTTTTTTTAGGCGAAATGTCGAAATTACGACTTCTATGATTTGTTTTATTGTAATAAAGGTTTTCTGCGTAGCCGGCCTTCGGCCGGGCTTAGGGATTACATACTCCATGCATTAAACCCACCCTCTCTGCAAACCAAAGCTATTTTGGTTATCAGGCCTTTTTGAGGCATAACAAATTTGGTAGCGTAAAGGACTGCTACCCTAGAAAACTTTACTTTGCGGAGAGGGTGGGTCTAATGCATGTATTTTGTAATCCCTAAGCCCGGCCGAACGCCGGCTACGCATAAAAACTTTAAAATATTAGTGGTATTCAGAGTCTTACTTGCCAGCCCTGGCACTGGTGGTAAAAGAGCACTTTATAAAATTACCTTTCAAAATACATGTATTTTTTTAAAGAAATACTCTTTTGCTACATTGCCAGGGCTGGCAGCAAGACTCTGATTACCTCTATTGTGTTAAAAAAAAAACAATTTTGGTGAGTTTTATGATTATTTTTTGGGTGCTATGACATTTTATAAATATAACATTTTGATATTTGGGTAATATGACATTTTTGATAATTTATATAAATTTAAAGAAAATCGTTAAAATACCCAAAAATAATGGCCATTCGTCCAAAAAATTTTGCAACAACAACTAACACACATTTTTTTTGGGTGGAATGACTTTTTCAAATTGGGCGATATGCACTTGGGCGCTATGTCCGTACGCCTACAAAATAAGTAGGGGAAAAATCGAAAAGTTTTTGGACAAAAAAAGCAGTGGCTAGTCCATCGTTTTTTTGTGGCCAAAATATTTTTTTTTGATTTTTGTTATTTTTTAATTGCTATGTTATTTAGAATATCACGCTCGACACATTGACGCTAAAATTTTGTAAATCGGTCCAGTAGTTTTTGAGTTATAGCGATTTTACCATATTTATTTTTTTACGAAATTTTAATTTTCCAAAAAATCTTAAAATCGTTATATCTCCGAAACTACTGGACGGATTTACAAAAATTTAGCATCAATGTGTCGAGCGTGAAATTTTACATAAAATAGATACAAAATAAGTAGGGGAAAAATCGAAAAGTTTTTTGACAAAAAAAGCAGTGGTTAGTCCATCGTTTTTTTTTTGCCAAAATATTTTTTTTTGATTTTTGTTATTTTTTAATAGCTATATTATTTAGAATTTCACGCTCGACACATTGACGCTAAAATTTTGTAAATCGGTCCAGTAGTTTTTGAGTTATAGCGATTTTACCATATTTATTTTTTTACGAAATTTAAATTTTCTTGAAATCCAAAAAATCTTAAAATCGTTATATCTCCGAAACTACTGGACGGATTTACAAAAATTTAGCATCAATGTGTCGAGCGTGAAATTCTACATAAAATAGGTATAAAATAAGTAGGGGAAAAATCGCAAAGTTTTTTGACAAAAAAAGCAGTGGTTAGTCCATCGTTTTATTTTTGCCAAAATATTTTTTTTTGATTTTTGTTATTTTTTAATAGCTATATTATTTAGAATTTCATGCTCGACACATTGACGCTTAAATTTTGTAAATCGGTCCAGTAGTTTTTGAGTTATAGCGATTTTACCATATTTATTTTTTTACGAAATTTAAATTTTCTTGAAATCCAAAAAATCTTAAAATCGTTATATCTCCGAAACTACTGGACGGATTTACAAAAATTTAGCATCAATGTGTCGAGCATGAAATTATTCATAAAATAGATACAAAATAAGTAGGGGAAAAATCGAAAAGTTTTTTGACAAAAAAAAGCAGTGGTTAGTCCATCGTTTTTTTTTGACCAAAATATTTTTTTTTGATTTTTGTTATTTTTTAATAGCTATATTACTTAGAATTTCACGCTCGACACATTGACGCTAAAATTTTGTAAATCGGTCCAGTAGTTTTTGAGTTATAGCGATTTTACCATATTTATTTTTTTACGAAATTTAAATTTTCTTGAAATCCAAAAAATCTTAAAATCGTTATATCTCCGAAACTACTGGACGGATTTACAAAAATTTAGCATCAATGTGTCGAGTTTTTGAGTTATAGCGATTTTACCATATTTATTTTTTTACGAAATTTTAATTTTCTTGAAATCCAAAAAATCTAAAAATCGTTATATCTCCGAAACTACTGGACGGATTTACAAAAATTTAGCATCAATGTGTCGAGCGTGAAATTCTACATAAAATAGATACAAAATAAGTAGGGGAAAAATCGAAAAGTTTTTTGACAAAAAAAGCAGTGGTTAGTTAGTCCATCTTTTTTTTTTGGCCAAAATATTTTTTTTGGATTTTTGTTATTTTTTAATAGCTATGTTATTTAGAATTTCACGCTCGACACATTGACGCTAAAATTTTGTAAATCGGTCCAGTAGTTTTTGAGTTATAGCGTTTTACCATATTTATTTTTTTACGAAATTTAAATTTTCTTGAAATCCAAAAAATCTTAAAATCGTTATATCTCCGAAACTACTGGACGGATTTACAAAAATTTAGCATCAATGTGTCGAGCGTGAAATTCTACATAAAATAGATATAAAATAAGAAGGGGAAAAATCGAAAAGTTTTTTGACAAAAAAATCAGTGGTTAGTCCATCTTTTTTTTTTTGGCCAAAATATTTTTTTTTGATTTTTGTTATTTTTTAATAGCTATATTATTTAGAATTTCACGCTCGACACATTGACGCTAAAATTTTGAAAATCGGTCCAGTAGTTTTTGAGTTATAGCGATTTTACCATATTTATTTTTTTACGAAATTTTAATTTTCTTGAAATCCAAAAAATCTTAAAATCGTTATATCTCCGAAACTACTGGACGGATTTACAAAAATTTAGCATCAATGTGTCGAGCGTGAAATTCTACATAAAATAGGTATAAAATAAGTAGGGGAAAAATCGCAAAGTTTTTTGACAAAAAAAGCAGTGGTTAGTCCATCGTTTTATTTTTGCCAAAATATTTTTTTTTTTATTTTTGTTATTTTTTAATAGCTATATTATTTAGAATTTCATGCTCGACACATTGACGCTTAAATTTTGTAAATCGGTCCAGTAGTTTTTGAGTTATAGCGATTTTACCATATTTATTTTTTTACGAAATTTAAATTTTCTTGAAATCCAAAAAATCTTAAAATCGTTATATCTCCGAAACTACTGGACGGATTTACAAAAATTTAGCATCAATGTGTCGAGCATGAAATTATTCATAAAATAGATACAAAATAAGTAGGGGAAAAATCGAAAAGTTTTTTGACAAAAAAAAGCAGTGGTTAGTCCATCGTTTTTTTTTGACCAAAATATTTTTTTTTGATTTTTGTTATTTTTTAATAGCTATATTACTTAGAATTTCACGCTCGACACATTGACGCTAAAATTTTGTAAATCGGTCCAGTAGTTTTTGAGTTATAGCGATTTTACCATATTTATTTTTTTACGAAATTTAAATTTTCTTGAAATCCAAAAAATCTTAAAATCGTTATATCTCCGAAACTACTGGACGGATTTACAAAAATTTAGCATCAATGTGTCGAGTTTTTGAGTTATAGCGATTTTACCATATTTATTTTTTTACGAAATTTTAATTTTCTTGAAATCCAAAAAATCTAAAAATCGTTATATCTCCGAAACTACTGGACGGATTTACAAAAATTTAGCATCAATGTGTCGAGCGTGAAATTCTACATAAAATAGATACAAAATAAGTAGGGGAAAAATCGAAAAGTTTTTTGACAAAAAAAGCAGTGGTTAGTTAGTCCATCTTTTTTTTTTGGCCAAAATATTTTTTTTGGATTTTTGTTATTTTTTAATAGCTATGTTATTTAGAATTTCACGCTCGACACATTGACGCTAAAATTTTGTAAATCGGTCCAGTAGTTTTTGAGTTATAGCGATTTTACCATATTTATTTTTTTACGAAATTTAAATTTTCTTGAAATCTAAAAAATCTTAAAATCGTTATATCTCCGAAACTACTGGACGGATTTACAAAAATTTAGCATCAATGTGTCGAGCGTGAAATTCTACACAAAATAGATACAAAATAAGTAGGGGAAAAATCGAAAAGTTTTTTGACAAAAAAAGCAGTGGTTAGTCCATCGTTTTTTTGGCCAAAATATTTTTTTTTGATTTTTGTTATTTTTTAATAGCTATATTATTTAGAATTTCACGCTCGACACATTGACGCTAAAATTTTGTAAATCGGTCCAGTAGTTTTTGAGTTATAGCGATTTTACCATATTTATTTTTTTACGAAATTTAAATTTTCTTGAAATCTAAAAAATCTTAAAATCGTTATATCTCCGAAACTACTGGACGGATTTACAAAAATTTAGCATCAATATATCGAGCGTGAAATTCTACACAAAATAGATACAAAATAAGTAGGGGAAAAACCGAAAAGTTTTTTGACAAAAAAAGCAGTGGTTAGTCCATCGTTTTTTTTTGGCCAAAATATTTTTTTTTGATTTTTGTTATTTTTTAATAGCTATGTTATTTAGAATTTCACGCTCGACACATTGACGCTAAAATTTTGTAAATCGGTCCAGTAGTTTTTGAGTTATAGCGATTTTACCATATTTATTTTTTTACGAAATTTTAATTTTCTTGAAATCCAAAAAATCTTAAAATCGTTATATCTCCGAAACTACTGGACGGATTTACAAAAATTTAGCATCAATGTGTCGAGCGTGAAATTCTACATAAAATAGGTATAAAATAAGTAGGAAAAAAATCGCAAAGTTTTTTGACAAAAAAAGCAGTGTTTAGTTAGTCCATCGTTTTTTTTGGCCAAAATATTTTTTTTTGATTTTTGTTATTTTTTAATAGCTATATTATTTAGAATTTCACGCTCGACACATTGACGCTAAAATTTTGTAAATCGGTCCAGTAGTTTTTGAGTTATAGCGATTTTACCAAATCCAAAAAATCTTAAAATCGTTATATATCCGAAACTACTGGACGGATTTACAAAAATTTAGCATCAATGTGTCGAGCGTGAAATTCTACATAAAATATATACAAAATAAGTAGGGGAAAAATCGAAAAGTTTTTTGACAAAAATCGTTTTTTTTGGCCAAAATATTTTTTTTTGATTTTTGTTATTTTTTAATAGCTATGTTATTTAGAATTTCACGCTCGACACATTGACGCTAAAATTTTGTAAATTGGTGCAGTAGTTTTTAAGTTATAGCGATTTTACCATATTTATTTTTTTACGAAATTTTAATTTTCTTGAAATCCAAAAAATCTTAAAATCGTTATATCTCCGAAACTACTGGACGGATTTACAAAAATTTAGCATCAATGTGTCGAGCGTGAAATTCTACATAAAATAGGTATAAAATAAGTAGGGGAAAAATCGCAAAGTTTTTTGACAAAAAAGCAGTGGTTAGTCCATCCTTTTTTTTTGGCCAAAATATTTTTTTTTGATTTTTGTTATTTTTTAATAGCTATGTTATTTAGAATTTCACGCTCGACACATTGACGCTAAAATTTTGTAAATCGGTCCAGTAGTTTTTGAGTTATAGCGATTTTACCATATTTATTTTTATATGAAATTTTAATTTTCTTGAAATCCAAAAAATCTTAAAATCGTTATATCTCCGAAACTACTGGACGGATTTACAAAAATTTAGCATCAATGTGTCGAGCGTGAAATTCTACATAAAATAGATATAAAATAAGTAGGGGAAAAATCGAAAAGTTTTTTGACAAAAAAAGCAGTCCATCGTTTTTTTTTGGCCAAATCGTTATATCTCCGAAACTACTGGACGGATTTACAAAAATTTAGCATCAATGTGTCGAGCGTGAAATTCTACATAAAATAGGTATAAAATAAGTAGGGGAAAAATCGCAAAGTTTTTTGACAAAAAAGCAGTGGTTAGTCCATCCTTTTTTTTTGGCCAAAATATTTTTTTTGGATTTTTGTTATTTTTTAATAGCTATATTATTTAGAATTTCACGCTCGACACATTGACGCTAAAATTTTGTAAATCGGTGCAGTAGTTTTTGAGTTATAGCGATTTTACCATATTTATTTTTTTACGAAATTTTAATTTTCTTGAAATCCAAAAAATCTTAAAATCGTTATATCTCTGAAACTACTTGACGGATTTACAAAAATTTAGCATCAATGTGTCGAGCGTGAAATTCTACATAAAATAGATACAAAATAATTAGGGGAAAAATCGAAAAGTTTTTTGACAAAAAAAGCAGTGGTTAGTCCATCGTTTTTTTTTGGCCAAAAATTTTTTTTTTGATTTTTGTTATTTTTTAATAGTTATATTATTTAGAATTTCACGCTCGACACATTGACGCTAAAATTTTGTAAATCGGTCCAGTAGTTTTTGAGTTATAGCGATTTTACCATATTGATTTTTTTACGAAATTTTAATTTTCTTGAAATCCAAAAAATCTTAAAATCGTTATATCTCCGAAACTACTGGACGGGTTTACAAAAATTTAGCATCAATGTGTCGAGCGTGAAATTCTACATAAAATAGATACAAAATAAGTAGGGGAAAAATCGAAAAGTTCTTTGACAAAAGAAGCAGTTAGTCCATCGTTTTTTTTGGCCAAAATATTTTTTTTTGATTTTTGTTATTTTTTAATAGCTATATTATTTAGAATTTCACGCTCGACACATTGACGCTAAAATTTTGTAAATCGGTCCAGTAGTTTTTAAGTTATAGCGATTTTACCATATTTATTTTTATATGAAATTTTAATTTTATTGAAATCAAAAAAATCTTAAAATCGTTATATCTCCGAAACTACTGGACGGATTTACAAAAATTTAGCATCAATGTTTCGAGCGTAAAATTCTACATAAAATAGATATAAAATAAGTAGGGGAAAATCGAAAAGTTTTTTGACAAAAAAAGCAGTCCATTTTTTTTTTTGGCCAAAATATTTTTTTTGGATTTTTGTTATTTTTTAATAGCTACATTATTTAGAATTTCACGCTCGACACATTGACGCTAAAATTTTGTAAATCGGTCCAGTAGTTTTTGAGTTATAGCGATTTTACCATATTTATTTTTTTACGAAATTTTAATTTTCTTGAAATCCAAAAAATCTTAAAATCGTTATATCTCCGAAACTACTGGACGGATTTACAAAAATTTAGCATCAAAATTCTACTAAAATAGGTGAAAAATAAGTAGGGGAAAAATCGAAAAGTTTTTTGACAAAAAAAGCAGTGGTTAGTCCATCTTTTTTTTTTGGCCAAAATATTTTTTTTTGATTTTTGTTATTTTTTAATAGCTATATTATTTAGAATTTCACGCTCGACACATTGACGCTAAAATTTTGTAAATCGGTCCAGTAGTTTTTGAGTTATAGCGATTTTACCATATTTATTTTTTTACGAAATTTTAATTTTCTTGAAATCAAAAAAATCTTAAAATCGTTAAATCTCCGAAACTACTGGACGGATTTACAAAAATTTTGCATCAATGTGTCGAGCGTAAAATTCTACATAAAATAGGTATAAAATAAGTTGGGGAAAAATTGCAAAGTTTTTTGACAAAAAAAGCAGGTGTTAGTCTATCTTTTTTTTTGGCCAAAATATTTTTTTTTGATTTTTGTTATTTTTTAATAGCTATATTATTTAGAATTTCACGCTCGACACATTGACGCTAAAATTTTGTAAATCGGTCCAGTAGTTTTTGAGTTATAGCGATTTTACCATATTTATTTTTTTACGAAATTTAAATTTTCTTGAAATCCAAAAAATCTTAAAATCGTTATATCTCCGAAACTACTGGACGGATTTACAAAAATTTAGCATCAATATGTCGAGCGTGAAATTCTACATAAAATAGATTCGAAATAAGTAGGGGAAAAATCGAAAAGTTTTTTGACAAAAAAAGCAGTGGTTAGTCCATCGTTTTTTTTTGGCCAAAATATTTTTTTTTGATTTTTTTATTTTTTTATAGCTATGTTATTTAGAATTTCACGCTCGACACATTGACGCTAAAATTTTGTAAATCGGTCCAGTAGTTTTTGAGTTATAGCGATTTTACCATATTTATTTTTTTACGAAATTTTAATTTTCTTGAAATCCAAAAAATCTTAAAATCGTTATATCTCCGAAACTACTGGACGGATTTACAAAAATTTAGCATCAATGTGTCGAGCGTGAAATTCTACATAAAATAGATATAAAATAAGTAGGGGAAAAAATCGAAAAGTTTTTTGACAAAAAAAGCATCTTTTTTTTTGCGCAAAATATTTTTTTTGATTTTTGTTATTTTTTAATAGCTATATTATTTAGAATTTCACGCTCGACACATTGACGCTAAAATTTTGTAAATCGGTCAAGTAGTTTTGGAGTTATAATGATTTTACTATATTTTTTCTTACGCACTGACTAGGGTTGCCAAGTCTGTCGAAAAGTATTTTTTTAGAGGATAAAAATTTGGGTTATATATTCTTAAAGAGCATAAAAAGTTGGGACGTATAGGTCTTGAAGCCAAATCAGACCAATATTTACAGAGTTTTTGACGAAAAACTTAATTGTGGCAACCCTGGAAAAAATTTGTAGCAATTCCAAATTGATATTTAAAATTTATTAAGATTAAAAGCATTTTCATGTGAAGATTTCATTGTATTTAGGACATTATACTGACAATTTTTTAGAGAAATAAATATTATTGTTATTTTTTTTTTGCTGTTTTGGTAAAAATACATTGAGGTTGGTTTTTTGTTCTGTTCATTTTTTTTTTTTTGTAAAAGAAGAAAAATAAAAACTGAGTTAAGTGTGAATGCTCCGTTGTTGGGTTTGTGCCATATTAATAATAACACGTACATTAGGGAGGGGTTTATACATTTAGGAATATCGATTGCTTACAATTTTTTGTTTTAAATATTTATGAATTTTATATAGTTTTAGACATTTTGAACGATGTTGAGCATATTGTAAAATTTTATGGATTTTTTGAAATTTTATGCATATATGAAATTTTATGCATTTTGTAATACTTTATTAATTTTATGTAATTTTAGGTATTTTGTTAAATTCTATGCATTTAATAAATTTTGTGAAATTTTATGCATTTTGCAATAATTTAAAACATTTTGATTTATTGTATGCATTTTATTAAAATTTACGACATCTCCACTTGGCCTGTGTTGTCTATTAGTTTTCTAATTTTACAAAAAAAAAAAAAATATGCATTTGTAAAATATTGCATTTTATAAAATTTAATGCATTATGTAAAATTTCATGAATTGTGTGCAATTTATCCATTTGCATTAATTTTATACATGTGGTAAAGTTTAATACATTTTGCAGAATTTTATGCATTTTGTACAAATACATGTATAAAATGCATAAAACGCACTTCGAAAAAGTTTATGCCTTTTGAAATATTTCATAATTTTAACTTTTACACAACTTTGCATTTTATAGAACTTAAGCATTTTATAAAAATGTATGCATTTTGTAAAAATTTATGCATTTTGTAAATATGAATGCATTTAGTTAAAATGTATGCATTTTATTTTGTACAATTTTGTGCATTTAAAAATAATGTATAATTATTGTTAAATTTCATAAAAATTTATGCATTTAGTAAATTGTATGGATTATAGAGAATTTTATGCACTGTGTGCAATTTATGTATTTGCAGTAATTTTATACATGTTTGAACATTTAATGCACTATGCAGTAATTTTATGCATGTTTGAAAATTGCAAAATTGCAAATAATTTTTATGCATTTTATACGTTTATATGCATTTGTTAAAACTAACGCAGTTCGTAAAAGTTTATGCATTTTAAAATATTTTTATACAATTTGTTAGATCTTAAAAAAAGTAAACATTTTATAAAAATTCATTATGCATTTAGTAAAAATTTATGCATTTTGTTCAAATTTGTGCATTTCATAAATTTCATAAAAATTTAGGCGTTTAGTGAAATTTTTATGAAATTTGTCATATTTTGTGCATTTTTTTAGAAATTTCGGCATTTAATAGAGTTTTATGCATTGTGTGGGAACATTTTTATATTTTTTTTAATTTAATGCATGTTGTACAATTATATGTATTTTAATTATTAACGCTTTTTTCATTATTTTATACATTTTGTATAATTTTTAAGCATTTTGCATAATTTTAGGCATTTTGAATAATTTAACGCGTTTTGTGTATTTTTACGTCTTTTGTAAACTATTATGCATTTGCATTTTTTAATTTACAAATTGTAAAAAATTTATTTTGCTCAAATTTAGTCTATTTTATTTGACATAATATTGTGCGTTTTGTGAAGTTTTATGCATTTTGTATAATTTTATGCATTTTTATTATTTTATTTTTGGATTTGAATATTTTTATGTATTTTTTCCATTTTATGTACAATATTATGCATTTAAAATAATTGTATTGTGTTATTTAATGCATTTTTTTTGTAATTGGAAAATTTATTTTGCTTAAATTTGTCTGCTATATTTTGCAGAATATCATGCGTTTTTTATATTTTTTTTTGTAAATAATGTGAATTTCTGTAATTTTTTGCATTTTGTAAAATATTATGCATTTTACGCAATTTTATGCATTTTTTTTTTAATTCACAAATTTATTTTGCTTAAATTCGTTTTACTATATTTTACCGAATATCATGCGTTTTCTTTATTTTTATGCATTTTGTAAAATATTATGCACTTTTTAAAATTTTAAGCATTTTGCACAATTTTATGCATTTATTACAGTTAAAATATTATTAAAATTGCAAAATATTTAAAGTTCATTTTTGCATTTTGTAAAATCAAATGCATTTAGCACAATTTTTTTCAATTTACAAATTGTACAAATTTATTTTGCTAAAATTTTTTCTACTTTATTTGGCATAATATTATGCGTTTTGTATAGTTTTATGCATTTTGTATAATTTTATGCATTTTGCATATTATTTTGGAATTTAATTTTTTTTATGTATTTTTTCCATTGTATGAACAATTTTATGCAGTTCGTATAATTTAATGCATTTTTATAATTTTATGCATTTTGAACAATTTTATGCATTTTGTTAATTTTATACATTTCGTAAAATAGTGTACATTTGTGTAATTTTTTGCATTTTGGAAAATATTATGCATTTTACGCAATTTCATGTATATTTTACATTTTTATGTATTTTGTAAAATATTATGCACTTTGTTAAATTTTATGCATTTTTCACAATTTCATGCATTTACTACAGTTAAAATATTATAAAAATTGCAAAACTTTTAAAATTTATTTTCACATTTTGTAAAATAAAATGCATTAAGAACAATTTTTTTCAATTTACAATTTTTGTCTACTTTATTTTGCATAATATTATGCGTTTTGTATAGTTTTAGGCACTTTGTATAATTTTATGCATTTTGTATTTTATTTTTGTATTTGAATATTTTTATGTATTTATTTTATTGTATGAACAAATGCATAAATTTCGTATAACTCAATGCATTTTGAAGAATTTAAATCATTTTATATAATTTAATGGATTTTGTATAATTTTATGCATTTTGTATAATTTTACGTATTTTGTAAAATAATGTGCATTTTGTATATTTTTAAGCATTTTGTAAAATATTACGCATTTAGCACAATTTTATGATTTTTTTTTTATTTTCGAATTTGTTTTACTATATTTTGCAGAATATTATGCGTTTTGTACAATTATGTTCACATATGCATTTTGTTAATTTTAAGCATTTTGTATAATTTAATCATAATGCATAATTAATATGTATTTTTTTACATTTTTATGTATTTTGTATAATTTTAGGCATTTTGAAAAATTTATGCATATCGTAAAATAATGGGAATTTTGTATATTTTTATGCATTTTGTAAAATATTATGCATTTTGCAGAATTTTATGCATTTTTTTTTAAATTTACGAATTTGTTCTACTATATTTTGCTGAATACATATTATGCGTTTTGTATATTTTTATGCATGATATTTTTTTTAATTTCGAATATATTTTGCAGAATATTATGCGTTTTGTAAAATTATGTACATAAATATATGCGTTTTGTAAATTTTAAGCATTTTGTATAATTTACTCATAATGCATAATTAATATGTATGTATTTTTTACATTTTTATGTATTTTGTATAATTTTAGGCATTTTAAAAAATTTATGCATTTCGTAATATAATGTGCATTTTGTATTTTTTTATACATTTTGTAAAATATTATGCATTTTGCGCAATTATATGCATTTTTTTATTAATTTACAAATTTGTTCTACTATATTTTGCAGAATACATATTATGAGTTTTGTATATTTTCATGCATGATATTTTTTTAATTTCTAATAAATTTTGCAGAATATTATGTGTTTTGTATAATTGTGTACATATATGCGTTTTGTAAATTTTAAGCATTTTGTATTATTTATTCATAATGCATAATTAATATTTATTTTTTACATTTTTATGTATTTTGTATAATTTTGGGCATTTTGAAAAATTTATGCATTTCGTAAAATAATGTGCATTTTGTATATTTTCATGCATTTTGTAAAATACTATGCATTTTGCAGAATTTTGTGCATTTTTTTTAAATTTACGAATTTGTTCTACTATATTTTGCAGAATATTATGCGTTTTGTATATTTTTATGCATTTGGTACAATTATGTATATGAATTTTGCATAATTTTATGCATTTTGTATAATTTTATGCATTTTGTATATTTTTATGCATTTTATATAATTTTATGCATTTTGTATAATTTTATGCATTTTGTATAATTTCATGCATTTTGTATAATTTTATGCATTTTGTATAATTTTATGAATTTTGTATAATTTTATGCATTTTGTATAATTTTATGCATTTTGTATAATTTATTTGCCAATTTATGCATTTTGTAGAATTTTATGCATTTTGTAAAATATTATGCATTTTGGTAAATTTAATGAATTTTTTACAATTTTTTTTTAGTATTATTAAAATTGGAAAATGTTTTAAAAATCTCTTTTATAAATAAAAAACACCCTTATTTTAATAATACCAACTTGAAAAAAAAAAACAAAAACACTTCAACGTTCGTTTGCCTTAAAATATGCTATAAATATGCTTTACAAAAGTAAGTGTTGTATGTTGTTACTCTGTTCATTAAATATGTTAGTGTGTTAAGTTGTTTGTTCTATAAAAAAATAAGTTTAAAAAACACTCGTACTACATAAAACAAACAAATATATGCATAAAAATTTGTGGAAAAAAGAATAAAGGAATTGAAATGGAAATTTAACTTGAAATTAAATCAAGAATAAATGCAAAATGAAAGTAAACCTTGAACAGTCATAAATGTAGCATATTTTTAAGGGCAAAGAAAAAAAAATATCACAAGTTTGTAAAAAAAGATAGTTTTTTTATAAAAAAAAAATCTGAAAAGTGTAAGTGAACATTTAATTAAAAGTAAACATTTTGTTACATGGTAACTCACCCGAGTAAAAATTTTTTATATATAATTTGATAAAATTATTTATAATTATATAAGATTGTATATGAATGTTTCAGTTTTGAGAAAATTGGATAAAATTATATATAATTTTATCCGAAGTTTTATAATACAAAATTTTTTTAAAATTATATCTAAATATATCAAATTTTATTAAATATTTTTATCAAATTAGATATAGTTAGACATAATTTTAAAAAAAATTCGGATATAATTATATATAACTTTATCAAATTATACATAATTTTATCTAATTTAATAAGATTTTATAAAATTTGATATGATTAGATATAATTTTATAAAATTTTATATAAAAAATTCGGATATAATTATATATAATTTTATCCAATTTTCTGAAAAACTGAAAACTTTATATATAACACCGTCCAACAAATTGCAACTTTTGGCTGTACACATGAACCGGACCCGAAAATTCGGAAAGTTGGGCCAAAAATAAAATACCCGTGTCTCCCAATTTCTCTAGATCAATTCGCGTTTTCGCGAAAAATGCAACAAAAAAAAAAAGTTTTCACAATAGAAAAAAATTATGCTTTTCAGAAAGTGGGGTTAAAAGAAAAACAACTGTGTCTCTCAGGTTTTCGCGATCAATTCGCGTATTCGTCCCACTTTTCGAATGTAGTAAATTTTTTTTAAGTGTGCAAAAAAATGCATTTTCACGAGAATTTTATTTTGAGCAATTTTTGTATAAGGACCGTAATTCTACTGTAAATCATGTATATTTATTAGAGATGGGAACATGAGCAGATTAAAGCGCGATTCACGTGAATCACGCGTGACTGTGACTGATTTCAATTTTACTCACGTGATTGTGAGTGAGTGTGAGTGAGTGTGCGTGAGTCGTTTTTTTTGCGTGAGCTTGTGTGAATTATTTTCTCTTTATATTTCCTATTGTACCAAAAAAGCAACAAAAAAATTTTTAAAATTTGGCTTAATTTATGATTTTGTCCCAAAAAAAAGCAAAAAAAAAAATGTAAAATTTCGCTGAACTGTAAATTTTGCTGAAAATTTTTGAAAGATTTTTGAAATTACAGTTTTTGAAATTTTCGTGAGTGTGAGTCAATGTGAGTGTGAGTGAAGCTTGCGTGAGTGCACGTGAGTGTGAGTTGTTTTAAATTTACTCACGTGATTGTGAGTGAGTGTGAGTAGAAAAATATGCTCGTGAGTGAGTGTGCGTGATTCAAAAATTCCTGTCGTGAGCGTGAGTGAGTCAAAAATCAGTCACGCCCCCATCTCTAATATTTATGTTTTATATTTATAAAAAAAATGCAATACATTTTTTCAAAATTGCTTTTTTCGTGAATTAATATGGAAAAACTAGAACAATATTTTATTTTAAGCCCTATTTTCGGAATGCAGTAAATTTTTTCAAGTGTGTAAAAACAAAATGCATTTTCGCGAAAGCGCGAATTGATATAGAAAAACCGGGAAACACAAGAATGTCATTTTGAGCCCCACTTTCTGAAAAGCGAACATTTTTTTTACATGTAATTTTTTTTTTTTTTTTGCGTTTTTCGCGAAAACGCGAATTGATCTAGAAAAACTGGGAGACACGGGTGTTTTTTTTTTGGCCCTACTTTCAGAATTTTCGGGTCCGGTCCATGTGTACAAAAGTGTGTCGGACGGTGTAATCTAATATAATTATATATAATTTTAACAAATTATGTATAATTATATATATTTTTTATCAAATAATATATAAACTTTTTTACTTGGGCAGTTATAAATTTTACTTTCCCATAAACTCGGTTGGTTTTTTGTTAGTTTGAGTTTAATTTTTTCTGTAAAAAAACTTTTGAATTTTATTAAAACTGATGGTTTGAAAAATATTTTTTTTCTGTTATAAATTGCAAACAATGAAATAAACAAGAAAAATTGTACCCATCATTCAATTAATTTAAAATTTATTTCAATTCTGACGTTCAAACAACACCCTGAGAAAGGATTTTCTTTTCCACCCTTTTTCAAGTCAAATCAATCAATATGTTAAAACAATTTGGACATTTTTTAAACTGCAGCAATGTGTTTTTTTATATTTTTAAATAAAAAAAATCTGCATTAAATAGTGGTAGCAATTTTTTGAAACAACTTGTTTTTTTAATGGTTTAACAACAAATATGCAGTTTTTTTTGTGAACTGCAAACCCATCAAATAATGAATTTTTTTTTGTTTATTTTCAGTTAAAAAATGCATGTTGGATCAATGTTAAGTAATTTTTTAACAAATATATTTTTTTGTTTGTTTTTAACTGGCAGCTAGTATAAATTAAATAAGTTTTAAAAAATTGGAAAATGTTTGCAAAACATAAAAAATACTGTAACTCTTTTGTGTTTGTAGTGGGGTATTATTTACAGGAAATGTTATTTTTAACAATTAAATACAGATGGACGTGAATAAAATATAAAAAACTTTTAAAATTTGCAGAAACACAACTGTTTTATTGTTGAGAAAATATCGTAACACTGTTTCGTGTATACATTTCATGAATTTTTATAAAAATATATGCATTTTTTTTACAATTTTATGAATTTTTTACAGTTTTATGCATTCTGTACAAGTTTATGCATTTTGTACAATTTTATACATTTTGTACAATTTTATACATTTTGTACAATTTTATGCATTTTTTACAATTTTATGCATTTTGTACAATTTTATGCATTTTTTACAATTTTATGCATTTTGTGCAATTTTATACATTTTATGCATTTTGTACAATTTTATGCATTTTGTACAATTTTATGCATTAAATAAATTGGATTCGTTACACTGTTTACACTGTGAATTTTTATAAAAATATATGCATTTTTTTTTAAATTTTATGCATTTTGTACAATTTTATACATATTCTACAATTTTATGCATTTTGTACATTTTTATGAATTTTGTACAATTTTATGCATTTTGTGCAATTTTATACATTTTGTGCAATTTTATGCATTTTGTACAATTTTATGCATTTTGTACAATTTTATGCATTTTGTAAAACTGTACGCATTGTACAATTAAATAAATTTTTTGGAAAATTTTGTGCATTCTTTAAAACTTTAAAACTTTTAAACTAAAACTTTAAAATTTCATGCATTTGGAACAATTTTATGAATTTTTTTTTAAATTTACCAATTTTTTAAATATTTATGCATTTTTTCAAATGTATGCATTTTGTAAAATGTTATGCAATTTTTTTTTTCGTTCATACATTTTATGAATTTTTATAAAAATATATGCATTTATTACAATTTTATGCATTTTGTACAATTTTATGCATTTTGTACAATTTTATGTATTTTGTACAATTTTAAACATTCTGTACAATTTTATGCATTTTGTACAATTTTATGCATTTTGTACAATTTTATGCATTTTGTACAATTTTATGCATTTTGTACAATTTTATGCATTTTGTACAATCTTATGCATTTTGTACAATTTTATGCATTCTGTAAAATTTTATGCATTCTGTACAATTTTATGCATTTTGTACAATTTTATACATTTCGTACAATTTTATACATTTTGTTCAATTTAATGCATTTTGTTCAATTTTATGCATTCTGTATAATTTTTTGCATTTTGTATAATTGTTGGCATTGTATAATTAAATATGATTTTTTGGAAAATTTTGTGCATTCTTTAAATTTTTATACATTTTATAAAAACTAAAATTTTAAAATTTCATGCATTTTGTACAATTTTATGCATTTTTTTAAAAAATTTACCAATTTTGTAAAAATTTATGCATTTTTTTAAAATGTATGTATTTTGAAGAATGTTATGCAGTTTTTTTTCGTGCATACATTTTGTTTAAATCTTTAAAAATATATGCATTTTTTACAATTTTATGCATTTTGTACAATTTTATGCATTTTGTACAATTTTATACATTTTATACAATTTTATGCATTTTGTAAAATTTTATGCATTTTGTAAAATTCTTTTTTATGCATTTCTATCAACTTTAAGCAATTTTATGCATACTCCATTTTTCCACATATCTTGAAAGTGGCTAAAATTTTGCAACATGCATTAAATTCCGAAAATCATTTATTTAACAATATGCATCAACAATTATTTTCATAGATCATTTTATGCAATTAAATGCATTTTGTATTTTTTTTTCTGATTTGCATATTTTTTAGATATTATTAACTTTCAAAATACTAAAAATTAATAATATGCATAAAATATGCAAATAAGACAAAAATTGTACAAAATGCATAAAATTGTAGTAAAATGATCTTTAAAAATAATTGTTAATGCGTTTGTTTTATGGGAATGATTTCCGAAACCACTACAGCTTTCAAGCTAAGATTTTCACCAAAAGTTGGGTTCGTTCACGTGTGTGTATTTTGTAACCGGCAGATGGCGCTGGGGTCAAATTATTAACAAAATTTAACTGCAGTGGAAAATATCAAATCTCTGAGGGCAATAGGATAAAATTATTTAAAAAAATATAGATTTTTTTTTCCTATTTGGCAATAGTTTAAAATATTTCATCAGGAAAATTTTGTGAATGAACCCGATAGGGGGCGCTAAGGTGGAGTAAATTCGAATATTTATATTTACAAGCGATTTTACTAAAACTCAGAAAGTATGTATGTTTGCTTATTAGAAGATTTTTATGTGTTCACCCGATAGATGGCGCTTAAATTCATATAAGAATGAAATTTCAAATAATTAAGTCAAGTCGGAAATCGTTTTTACAGGAATTAGTGTAATTTACTCAATTTAAATTTTTATCAATAAAAAAATATTTACAGTTTATGACCAGGTTTTATTACTCTTCTATATGGGTTTTTTTATTTTTATTTTTATAAATATTTTTTTTTTATTATCGGTTTGTTAACCACATCCGCTTAAAAAGATAAAAACTGGATAAGAATAAATGTAATATTCACAACATTTTAAACATGAATGATAAAATTGCCATAAAAAAAATCAACAACAAATGTATCAAATATATGGATGTATGAATAAACTATTGGAGTGGAATCAATTTAATATTTTATCCTTTTTAAAATATAAACAAATTGCTCAAATGAACAGAGCCTTTATTTACAGAGTTTTTCTTTTTTTTTAAATAACCAAAAATGCTAAAATTTGATTTGCAAATTTTTTTTTTTTTGGAATAAATAAATTTAAAAAAGAAAAATAAAAATAATAAGAAATAATTTTTTTGAAAATTATTTTATGAGAATATCAGGGTATAAAGAGTATAGAGAAAAATTACCTCGAGCTAGAATAAAACTACTAATTTGCAAAAAAATTTCCTGAAAATTATTGTATGAGATTATTATGGTAAAGTAAAGAAAAATGACCTCGAGCTAGAATAAACCTATTTTAAATATACTTTTTTGAATAATTTCAAAATCTTTAAGATTGATATTATAGAACAAATTTCCGACTCTTCTTGAAAATTATTCTATGAAAATATCATTGAATAAATAGTATATAAAAAAAAAACGACTTTGAGCTAGAATAAACCTACTAATTTCCAAAAAATATTTTCTTAAAAACCATTGTATGAGAATATTATGTTATAAAGAGTAAAGAAAAATGACCTCGAGCTTAAATAAACCTACTTAAAATATATATTTTTTTAAAAATTTAAAAATCTAATAATTATTTCTAATTTCTTAAAATTTAAAAATCTTTAAAATTAAAATAATAGAAAACATTTTCCTACTTCGGAATATGATGTTTAACATAATCTGGACAATCTAGGTACAGGGATGTACTAGATTTATGTTTTTTATTATTTTTGGAAAACATTTTTTTTTTCTTTTTGAAAAAACACATTAGAACGACATTTTTTTATATGACAAAAAAGTTTTTCTTCCAATGTTGAAAAAAAAACTTTTAAAATACTTTAAAATCGAAGAGCTTTATTTGAGGTAAAATATTGTCTTAAGCTCTATAAAAGGGTAGAGAGAAAGAAATTTTCAGATTTTTTTTTTAAATTACTTGAACGTAGGAAAAAATCTCCATTTTTTGATAATTTCAAATAGCGCTATCTCGAAAACCGTTTGACCGATTTTAATTTTTTTGTTATATTTTTGTGAATCAAAAGACATACATTTTTTGTTTAAATTTCCAAAAACCCAAAACTTTGATCACCGATCTCCACGGGTTACTTTAATCGCAAAGTTTGTTCCATATAATTTTTAGGTCAACACCATTTCCAATTGCATTTCAGAAATAATCAATTGTATTTCAGAAATTATCAATTGTATTTCAGAAATTATTAATTGTATTTCAGAAATTATTAATTGTATTTCAGAAATTATCAATTGTATTTTAGAAGTTATCAATTGTATAACTGAAGTTTTTATTTATTTCGGTTTGAGTCCATATTAATTATTTCTGAGAAATAATTATTTTTGTTGTACAATGAGAAAATCTGAAAAAATTAATTGACAACACAGGCTAAGTGGAGATGTCGACAGCTTTCGGAAGAAGCCACCCTTCCTTCGTCAGCACTCTTCGATTGTCACTGTAGGTGTGTAAGATTAAGATCAGCTATTTAAACGTACATTAAGGCGAAAAAGATGACGGGAATTATATCATATTTCATTACCCATATTGTTACGTTTAGCACGAACTTAATGAATCTATTTTTAACTTTTTCTAACACAGTTGTAATTTCTTACAATTGTATTTCAGAAATTATCAATTGTATTTCAAAAGTTATCAATTGTATTTCAGATATTATCAATTGTATTTCAGAAATTATCAATTGTATTTCAGAAACTATCAATTGTATTTCAGAAATTATCAATTGTATTTCAGAAATTATCAATTATATTTCAGGAACTATTAATTGTATTTCAGAAATTATCAATTGAATAGTTCATGCGAATAAGGACGAATAGACCACTTTTTCGCAAACACGTTTTTTTGCATAAATGCATTTTATTAGCAGAGCCCTACAATCCTATGCAGAAATTTTGGGGAAATTTTGACTTTTAAGGCTAAAAAAATGACTTTAAAAGTGCAATAATTCGTATATTTTTATATTTTTGTTTAAATTGGGAGTGAACTAACGCACAATTTTGATTAAATACAACACAAAAACATACAAAAATTTTACTTTCGGAAACAATGTGTTAAAAGAACATTACGAGGAACAAACCACACTTATTATATTGGCAAAAAAATTTACCGTTCTTGAGTTATAAGACTTTAAAGTGTGGAAAGCAAAAAGGGCGAATATCCATCCTTAACAAAATATTATATAAAAATTATTTAGCTGCGAGTTTAAAATTGATATTAGCTAAAATTTGAAATTGTACAAAAAAAAAAAAACAATCTTAGCACATAATTAGCATAATAATTTGTGAAAAAAAAATCTTCAGTGTTACCGCGTAATTAAGATCATATAACCACGAATACATGCAGTCAAGGGTTAATATTATAATTCCTAAAAATGTATTTAGTGTCATAAAGAATTACTAGTGCATCAAAAGGCAGGAATATTAAAAAAAAATTAAAAAAAAATTTTTTTTTGCATATCCTTGCAATCCTTAAATAGTGTATCCTCGAAGTCCTTAAAGTGTTACAAACAAATACCAACCATAGTTCGTCAAGTTTTGCAAGTCTCGTGAAAATGTAGTCAAAATTTGCTGCAAAATAACACATTTTTATTCAAATTTCAATACATTTTTTTGGATATTCGCCCTTTTTCCATTTAAGCAAAAAATTGAAGTCCAATTTTTGGCAAGTTCTCTTTCGAATACCTTACTAAAATTTTGTATATAGGTAGATGTGACTTAAACCTTTAAGCTAATACCAAAAAGTTGACAAAAATATTATTTTTTAACCGTTTCCTGCGTTTTTATTGTCCCCTGTAAAATTCTACAAATGGTCTATTCGTCTTTATTCGCATGAACTATTCAATTGTATTTCAGAAATTATCAATTGTATTTCAGAAATTATCAATTGTATTTCAGAATTTATCAATTGTATTTCAGAAATTTTCAATTGTTTTACGAGGACTAGTTTCTGAAATACAGTTAATAATTTCTGAAATACAGTTGATAAATTCTGAAATACAATTGATAATTTCTGAAATACAATTGATAATTTCTGAAATACAATTGATAATTTCTGAAATACAATTGGTAATTTCTGAAATACAATTGATAATTTCTGAAATACAATTGATAATATCTGAAATACAATTGATAACTTCTGAAATACAATTGATAATTTCTGAAATACAATTGATAATATCTGAAATATAATTGATAACTTCTGAAATACAATTGATAAATTCTGAATACAATTGATAATATCTAAAATACAATTGATAACTTCTGATATACATTTGATAGTTTCTGAAATACAATTGATAATTTCTGAAATAGTAGATCAAAATTTTTCTTAGAAACTTGGGAAAATCAAAAATTGAAGAAAAAATGCCACTCTAACCTACATACATATTTTATACAAAATTGATTCTATTACGATTTTTTTTTTTAAAAAATCATTTTTATTGAAATTTCCCTAATTTGTTGTTTGATTTTTTAATTAATTGATAAATTGATTTGTTTATTTGTTTTGAAAAATAACTGCTGCAAAATATTTGTTTTTAACATATTTTATTTAAATTTATTATCAATTAAATAGAATTAGTCTGCCGGGGGCATAAAAAATATCCGGTCACTAAACATAATAAAATTATCGAATACAAATTTAGATTAATTAAATTGTATATAAATCAGGCATTTAGGCATTTCCACAAGGTAAAAAATATTTGAAATAAAAAAACGAATTTGAGCGAAAACGAGTAAAAAGTGAACTTCGGCCTTATTAGTGCAAAAAAAATATTTAAAAAAAAATTACTTGTGAGAAAATAAAAATTTTCAGCAAAAAAAAAAACATTTTGGTAAAAAAAGCCTCAATTTTTTCTTTTTTTGAAAAAAAATTATTGTTCTTGTTCAAATACCTTTCGATGTTCCATTCTGTTCACATATGTCAACCAGAAGGCGAATTAAAGCATTTTAAGGTTATGTTGAATATACCAAAATTTTCGAGATGTCCTTACCACGCACAGTGGATCGTGTAGAGTAAACACCCGGTCATATTTTTTTCGCTGTATTTTTTTAATAAAAAGGTCTTTTTATATCTTTCAGGGGCCTCTGGCTCCGAATTTGGCAAAAACAAAAAAAAAAATTTTTCAAAAAAATCAATTATGGCGATTTTTTCTTTTTGCAATTTTGCAACATTCGCGTTCATTAAACGCATACCTTTATAATTTTCTTTTAGAACTGCTTCAAATCCAAAAGTTAAACCAAATAAAACTTAATATCAATACAAATATGTAATAAAAATTCTACACTGAAAAAAACTAAATTTTTAGGTTAGGAAAAAAAAAAATTGCCCAAGTTCTATAAAAAAAGTAGGAACAGGAAACTAAAGTGGTTTACGTCCTCTTTAATTCCCATAGTGGTTTTATACCCATTTTCTTTAACCCCGCCGAAATATTTGACGGCTAAAATTTCAGAGTAATTTTTCTCAGTGTATTATTTGCTGAATTTGAAAAAAGTCTTAGTCAAATTATTAAGACAGATGATATTTATAATTTATATAAAGTGGTATAACCTTTCATTTCTATTTTTCGCGTTATATCGCGTTTTGTGAATTTTGATATCCACGCAATTTTTTAGCAAACCAAGCATGCTGTGTTTTAAAACAAGTCCCTATTATCATATTAGCATAAAAAAATAAAGATAAATTACCCATCTTCTATGAAAAATTACATTAAAACTGAAAAAATCCAAAAATAAAAAAGTTTGGATCCCAATATCTCGTAAACCATTACAAATTTCAAAATTCTAAGAGCATACATGAATTCAGCGACCCTAAATCCATATAGAACACAAATTTTAATGAGTTCGGATGATTATTTCTACCGGGACTTTTGATTTTTGATCCACTGTGCCACGGTGAGCCTCAGCAATGTTTAGGTTGAACTTTAGTGTCGACGAAAAGTGTAAACGCAGTTCGGTTTCTACTTGATTAAATATCACAAAACTGTTAACAGCGAAATAGTAGCTGCTCGCATTCGCGAGATATCGCGAAATGAGTGTTTTTGTATTTTCTAAATTTTGACAATGAAGTTTTTTAAATATCTTCAAAAACTGAGTATGCAGTTTTTAATGTATTTATTTACACGTCACAAAACAGTTAACATCGAAATCATATCTTCTCAATTTCGCGAGAAATCGCAAAATTAAAAAAAAAATTGGAAAAATTTTATTTTTCTCATAAATTAGCAGTCAAGATATTGATTTGAGCAGTTTTACCACATTTAACCTGCATGCAATATATTTGTAACTTATTGATTTTTTTCCTTTATTTTAGACACTTAAGAAAAATAAATTAATTAATATAAAAGCTTGAACAGTAATTTTACAATTTGTCGGGAAATTGATCATCTATAATTTTTATGCTTGCAGTTTTGTCACCGTTAATAACCTCGAATTCAAACTGCATACCACATTTTTGTCGTTAATTAAGGTAAATGTTTTTACAGACCAAAAATAACACAATTTAATGAATAAATAGTAATTTAGCGAGTTTTTAGCGATATCTCGAAGAATTGAGCAGCTAGAATTTAAATGTTAACAGCCTTATCACCTTAAAATAATAGCAAATCAAAGTGCATTTCGTGTTTTTCAACAATTTTAAAGAAACTTCTTATATTAATCAAAACAAGAAATACCCCAACAAGCTGTTTCTCGCTATTTCTCGCGAAATTGAGCAGCTATAATTTTTTTGTGGACATTTTTAATTTCTTCCAACATGCTCAAATCATTTCTAAAGAACTGGTTTTAAAATATAAATAAGTAATAAAAATAAAATATATAATTACGCGATATCTCGCGAAATTTAAGACCTACAATTTCAATGTCAACAGCTGTGTGACCCTTGATCAAGCAAGTAAAACTGCATACCATGTTTTTGCGGAATTTTAAGGAAACCAATCTTAAGATAAAAAACAAAAACAAAAACAGCAAAAAATTAATTTCGCGATTTCTCGCGAACTAAAGAAGATATGATTTTGAGGTTTACTGTTTTGTGACCTTTAAATTAGTACAATTAAACCTGTATACTCAGTTTTTGAAAATATTTAAAAAACTTCATGGTCCTAGACTCATTTTTCGAGATGTTACAAACGGAATGGCAAGGCAAATGGCTATGCACCCTCTAAAAATGTTTTTTTTTGTTATTTTGTGCCACGTAGCGTATGATTGATATTATTATACACATGAATTAATAATACTCATACGCCCTGGTTTATCAGGGTTAATTTGTATGTACAATTTATATTTCATACAAATAAATTAATAACACTCATACGCCATACCTAACCATAAAATCTCAAATTTTTTAAAAGGGTCTCAAAATATGAGAAATTCTTTTAAAGCAGTGGTCGGCAGAAAGAGAGAATATGAATGCATTGGTATATGAAAATAAACATGCATGTGTTGGTGTATTTCTCAAACAAAGCGATATCAACCAGCTTGTTGTTGTATTTTATGCTCTTAAGTAGTTGTGAATTTTGTTGATATTCGTGTTGAATACATGTAAATTGCCGAATGTGTTCGGGATCCATGTGCAATTGATGCCGACCACTGTTTTAAAGAAAAATGTTGCAGAATATGAGATTTATTTATTTAAAAATGCATCAGAATCTGACAAATTTTCAATAGAAAAACCTTAAATGTTTACATATAAATATACATATATATATATATATATACATATATAAAGGCCGAATAAATACATTTTATTTTTATGTACCTTTTGGTACTAAAAATAAAAAAAAACAGCAAAAAACAGCACTTAAATGTTTACCGTAGAAAAAATTCTTGATGTCTTAATGTTTTTTGTGTGACAAACTTTTTAGAATCTGAGAATTTTTCTAAGAGGGAAATTTATTAGAATGTTGAAGGTTTTAAATAGCAAAAATGGCTTAAAATTTTATACTTAAAACCATGAGAATTTGTTTGTTGAAAACTTTTATAAGAATTGTCGTTTAAAAAAATATTAGAACCTGATGATTTTTTGTAAAAGAGATCTCTCAGAATTTGAGAATTTTTGTATTAATTAAATTGTATCAGAATGTGGTATATGGGGGGAAAAAATCGAAATATTTACTTTTAGAATCTAAGGATTTTTGTTTTTAACAATGTCATTAAAATCCTACTGATGATAACACTAAATGGAGTGTTTGAAACCGGTGAGGGAATACAAGAAATGTCTTAAATTTATAGAAATTAAATTTTTCTTTTGCACTTTTTCAACTTGAACTCTTATAACGAGCTCGATCTGTACTTACAGAAAAAAAAAAAATAAAGACAAATTTTCTCTACTCATAAATCTTTAAGATATATGATTTATTTTGAATTTACTTACTTTTTTAATTTAACAAAATTTTAAAACTGATGAAAACGTACCTAAAAATAGAAAAGAAAATAACAATATAAGTTTTGATTTATTAAAAATATATTATTATATATATAAAAGAGTAATGTGACTGACTGACTGACTGACTGACATACTCATTCATAATCGCCCAGCCCAAACCGCTAAAGCTAGAGACTTGAAATTTGGACTGTAGGTCCACCTCCCGGAATATAGATCCACTAAGGCTGGATTTTTGCCAATGTTGATTCTAAGGGGGTAAAAAGGGTAAAAAACTGTACTTTTGGTACTTTTTATATCTCCTGAAATAATGGTCATAGAGACTTGAAATTTGGACTGTCTGTTCACCTCCCGGAATATAGATCCAGTAAGGCCGGATTTTTGCCAATGTTGATTCTAAGGGGACAAAAAGGGTAAAAAACTGTACTTTTGGTACTTTTTATATCTCCTGAAATAATGGTCACAGAGACTTGAAATTTGGACTGTAGGTCCACCTCCCGGAATATAGATCCAGTAAGGCCGGATTTTTTGCCATTGTTGATTCTAAGGGGACAAAAAGGGTAAAAAACTGTACTTTTGGTACTTTTTATATCTCCTGAAATAATGGTCACAGAGACTTGAAATTTGGACTGTATGTTCAACTCCTGGAATATAGATCCAGTAAGGCCGGATTTTTGCCAATGTTGATTCTAAGGGGGTAAAAAAATGTACCTTTGGTACCTTTTATATTTCCTTAAAAAATGGTCCTAGACACTTGAAATTTTGAATGTAGGTTCAGCACCCGGAATATAAATCTACTAAGGCTGGATTTTGCCAATGTTGATTCTTAGGGGTAAAAAGGGTAAAAAACTGTACTTTTGGTACCTTTTATATTTTCTTAAATAATGGTCCTAAAAACTTAAAATTTGCAATGTAGGTTTTTGCCAATGTTGACTCTACGGGGGTAAAATGGAAAAAAGTGTACTCTTGGTACTTTTTTTAATTTACTGAAATAATGGTACCTTTTATAAAAAGTACCTTTTATAAAAAGTACCTTTTATAAAAAGTACCTTTTATAAAAAGTACCTTTTATAAAAAGTACCTTTTATAAAAAGTACCTTTTATAAAAAGTACCTTTTATAAAAAGTACCTTTTATAAAAAGTACCTTTTATAAAAAGTACCTTTTATAAAAAGTACCTTTTATAAAAAGTACCTTTTATAAAAAGTACCTTTTATAAAAAGTACCTTTTATAAAAAGTACCTTTTATAAAAGGTGCTTTTTATAAAAGGTACTTTTTATAAAAGGTACTTTTATAAGTACCTAAAAAGTACCTTTTATAAAAAGTACCTTTTATAAAAAGTACCTTTTATAAAAAGTACCTTTTATAAAAAGTACCTTTTATAAAAAGTACCTTTTATAAAAAGTACCTTTTATAAAAAGTACCTTTTATAAAAAGTACCTTTTATAAAAAGTACCTTTTATAAAAAGTACCTTTTATAAAAAGTACCTTTTATAAAAAGTACCTTTTATAAAAAGTACCTTTTATAAAAAGTACATTTTATAAAAAGTACCTTTTATAAAAAGTACCTTTTATAAAAAAGTACCTTTTATAAAAAATACATTTTATACAAAGTACCTTTTATAAAAAGTACCTTTTACAAAAAGTACCTTTTATAAAAAGTACCTTTTATAAAAAGTACCTTTTATAAAAAGTACCTTTTATAAAAAGTACCTTTTATAAAAAGTACCTTTTATAAAAAGTACCTTTTATAAAAAGTACCTTTTATAAAAAGTACATTTTATAAAAAGTACCTTTTATAAAAAGTACCTTTTATAAAAAGTACCTTTTATAAAAAGTACCTTTTATAAAAAGTACCTTTTATAAAAAGTACCTTTTATAACAAGTACCTTTTATCAAAAGTACGTTTTGTTAAATATGCCGAAAGTACACTTTTGGTACTTTTTTATTTCCTGAAATAATAAACATAGAAACTTGAAATTGGAAAAGGTTCGCCTCGCGGAAAATAATGGGGTTAAAAGGAATAAAAAAGTGTACTTACCCAGGAAAAACTCGGTAATGTGTAGTGCAAAGTAATGATTACCACTCACATTATTTATAACCAGTACCCATTACCAACTGCATTACTTTACTCCTAAAAGCAACTAGTGACTTATATTGTCTTAAAAAACTACTTATTTGTAGTAACATAAATAACTAGTTATTGACAATGTGATCAATAAATAGTTATACATAGGTATTCGCAAGTTCAATTTGGAAAATAACAAAGGAAAAAAATTGTCTATAGCTTTAAGTTCCCTCAAGAAGCAATCATCACGTTTTTCTTAAGTTTTCTGTTGCTTCAAGACTGTCAATTAGAATTTAAGAACTGAAAAATTCGGCTGCATCAAATACTTAAAAAAATAAAGGCCGGTTTTGTGTCTGGGTTCGGTGGTGTCTCACCTTCCCCACGCAATAAATGTTTACAAATTTATTTATGATTTATAAGTACTACAATTTAATAACTTTTTATTAATTTACCACTGCCCCTTTTATGGAGCGGGCGGGGATAATGGATGGGGAGGTGTTATTACATTTTCTAACCCAGTGACGGTACGTGAAGTTGTCCCTGCGCGTTCTCTAATGTTAAAAACCAGCAAATTTAAGTTTAAACAATGTGTTTTTCTGGACCTACGCGTGCCCGAGATAGATTAAGATCTGATCTCATTAGTTTTGCATATTTTTAAGTAAGATGTTGGCGCACCACATCGACAATTATCAAAAAGCAATATTTCGCAATCAAATCGTAGGTTGTTTCAGTCACTAAAGAGGATTTTTTTGCTATTAATCCGGTTATGCCAATTTCCAGATATAACCTGTCTGTGATCATAAGGCATATTCGTGGCAAACGTAAGCAGTTTCCTTTTTTTGGTCTGGCCTGCTTCCTACCTTCAATAGTCAGACGGACACCGCTATGTAAAGATAAAGATACAAATAATTAACAATTAATTAAACTGAGGCTTCACTGGAAACACAGTTAAAGGGCTATGCGGAATTAGGGGTTGCAATTCCTTGGACACAAAGTATTATACCCGCTTATTCCGCTGACTTCTCCATTTTTACATTGCAATATATTTACCTCCCATTTTCTGAATTGCTGCTTTCATGTTACCTATGTGGGACTTAAGACACTTCCCAACAAGCAGGAAATAAATACTTTTAAAAGATTTCAATTACAAAAAGAAAATTGTGAAACAATCCTCTTTAAATTTGCTTTTAATTTTTTAATAAAAGCACACAAATAAAAATAATAACCAAGTTGACAAGAATGACAGCTACAAGCTACACATGCAAGTTAGATTTGTGTGGTTCATCAACAAATAAGTTCAATTTACCAGTTCATGAACATTGTGAACTAGTTAGTAAAAATGAGTGTGAAAAACTTAAAAATATATGGGCTGGTTAGTGAACTGGTAAAGTAATCACGTTACAAGTACTCGCTAGATTTTTCTTACGTGACAATCAAAATGAATTAGATTTTCACGTTGGATGTTACTTCGTTAAGTATGTAATAGTTTACATGTACTGTCATATAACAAAAAACGAACAGCTGATTTGTTACGGCTACTCTTGTTGCGTTACCAGTTGAGTAACGAGCCCTTTAGGGTCTAATTTTGTAAAACGCAACGCGCCATATCAGCTGGCGTTGGACAATTTTCTATTTTGTTCAACGCAGGAACTCAACAGCTGTTTGTTTCGCGTTGACTTACGTGTTTATAGAACAAATTGAGGTTCTGTATTGCAGATGTCAGATTAGTCGAACGAAAACATAACAGTTGTCATGTTTTCTTCATTTTTTTCAGTTTTTACAAAACGAATTGAAATTTCAAAAACGTCAAAAACAGACGAATGAAAAATAGCATTCGTTTAAAGTTATTTGTGTACAATTTTCCAAAAAAAAGATGAAAAATGTAAATGTTCTATCAATAAATGGTTTGATAAAAATGTATTTAAAAACAAATAAGAAGACGTCTATGACCAGGGGGCTAATCACGTTAAACGAAAACGATTGACGATGCATAAACGTTGATGTTGGAGGGTATAAAAGATTCGGCACAGCCGAATTTAACATTCTTACTTGTTTGTATTTATGTTACAATTTGGTTGAAATTCACAAGATGTTTTTAGTAAACAAAAATAAGTTTCCTGATAAAATTTGGATCCGTTAAATTGCGCTAGAGTAAGGCTTTTGAAAAAGATTCTGCATTTCAGTAAAACTTTACGGCACTTGAATGTATGTATGTTTTGCAATGAACAAATTATAAATGGACCCGATAGGTGGCGCTGGGAAGAAAAAAGTTAGATATTCGTATCCAAGTCGACCCGGGCGCTTTAGCTAGTTGATATATAAAAACAATTTTTTTTTAAATTTTTTTATTAAACATAATTTGTTTTATTTTCAAAAACTTAAAAAAACAGTGTTACAATAGTAAAAAAAATAATATTAACAATAAAATAAAATTATATTAGTAGGGAGAATGTATTTCTGGTATCAAAACACATTTGTTCTCATAGGAAAGTCTCAGAACTTTATTCTGGATATCCTCCATGCTATAAACTTGTTCTTCTGTTTCTTCCTCCTCTTGTGCCAAAGCAATATTTAATTGCAAAGAGTCCATGGGATAGTTGAAAAAATTTCTTATATTAAAAAAAGGTCTACCTTGGAACTTTTCTTCATTAACGATTTTGGTTATTTTAACATAACTTTTATCCTTCATAAGGCAGATGTTGTCTGGAAGTTTGCAGCTGAAAAAGCCTTTACATAAAAATATTGACTTTGGTTTTCCATTTCTATATCTTAAACCTAAAACTTTGTTTTTAATTGTAATTTTGTCATTTGCAAATATATTAAAAATTTGTTGACATAAATGCTTTCCCATTCTTACGTTTTGTTTAATTGTTTGCATAAAATTTTCAAAACTATATGCAGATATACTATGTAGGTCTCCAAAATCTTTTGTACATTTGCTTACATGGAGTAGATTGTGAACATTATATGTGACACTGGATCTGCCATACAAAACTGGGAACTTTTCAACAAACTCTTTTAACATACAATCAGCCTTATCAATTTCTGTCTCCGATGGGGAAGATAGAAGAATTCTGTACGAGCAATGAAGCAGCAGAAAATGCTCGTAGATTTCTTCTGGAATGAAATTTTTTAAGGCGACTATACCTGTAAAAAGTTTTTATTTTATATAATAAATAAAGACAGTATGTATATGTTTATTACCTGTATACAAAGTAAACTGTCGAAATTCAGTCGCTTTCCATCTAGCAATTTCATCAAGATTTCTGGGTTTCCGTGCAAACTCACGTGGAATATATAAACTAAGTGAAGTAAGTTTTTCGGAAATCGACATAACCGACGAACTAGAAACAGGGTTTATGGTTTTTTTGTTTTTTATGTGCATAAGCATTTTCTTTGTAATGCCCAAATCTATCAAGTGCATGGGATCAGTTGGAAATTGAGTTACCATTCCAATTCCTATGCTTTCTAATTTCATTTGTGTGTTTGCATGCATTGGATGGTGAAAATTGTCGTAATTTCTTAAATAAAAGTCTTCGTCGGTCCTATCTTCCCCAGCGGTTGTTGCAAATGTGTTAACGCCGTCAATCCTTTGACCACGCTGTTGGCATTTTGGGCATCCATTAAATGAGTTATGACCTTTTATACCACATACGAAAGACTTTGCAGGGGCATCACAAATGAAAGCACGAATATTTATTTTAATGTCCTTGTTGTTTATTATAAAACCATTATTCCTTAAATCACTGAAATCTTTAACAAAATCGTGCAAAAAGCAGTTTATATCCACGGGTTTTTTTTGGCCTACATATGTCCCTATCATGAACACTGGACCATTTGGAATATTTACTACACGCCCTAAAATTGGCCATGCACCATTACCGGAACTTCCAAATAATGGCAAACCATCTATTCCAATGTCAATTAAAATTTCCTTCAAAGCAAAATTTTCAATTATATTTGACATTTTTAGCAATTGGTGTTGCAGTCCAATATGGACATATTTACCAGGGGAAACAGTGCGCTCTTGACATCGGCCGCTTTTGCCCAAAAGTCCACGAACTGATGTTGGTACATTTATGTGTGACGATTTCAAAACTTTTAAAAGACTGTTGGTACATTTAACAGTTGGTCTGTTTTCAAGAAACCATATTTTAAGTTTTTCCTTCAAAGTTTGCTCCGGGATTTCCTGCTCGGAAAAAAAATTTACATTTGGTTCAACATCACCTGTTGAAGTCCCTGACTCCGCCATAAGAAAACTTCCAACACTTGTTGACGGCAAATTTTCGTGGGACGAAGGATTAGTTTTCATTAATATTTTCATACCTTCTCGTTCTTTTTTTAAATTTTTATAAAATGTGCTTCTACTTGACATGTTTAAGCTTATTATTTTCACTTTTTAATTTTGTAAAATTTTGCGCTTCTTTTTAATCACAACTAATTAAGTACTTTGTTTGTAATTCGACAGCTGATAATGTATAATTTGTAATAGTTCATTGTAATGAACGGTCTTTTTTGTTAGACTCAATAAAATAAACTAGTAGACTCTTTTACGAATCATAAAGCAATATGCATTTTTGTAATCATAAAAATATAACGGACGCGGCACTTATGAAAGCTTTCATGAAAGTAATATTGAACCATATTCTTAATAATAGTTAGCATGTTGGTAAAAGTAATCTTGAACCATATTCTTAATAATAGTGCAACACCCAAAATCGGAATGGGATGAAACCAAAAGCAAATGAAAGTTGACATATTCCATAACAAACCCCTCAAGGCTTTTTTCTAGTTCAGAGCAAGATTTTGTTTTACACGCATTTGAAGTTAGTGCACTTTTATTATAATTACAATAATAAATGCTTGAAAACTGTATTAGTGGCGAATGATTAATATTGTAATTGCCTTTAAATAACAATCATACGCAACGGTGTCCAGTGATTTATATTAATAATTGCCTTTAAATAACAATCATACGCAACGGTGTACAATGGTTTATTTTAATAATTTGGCTATTCAGTAAATAGGTACTGGACCGATTGCAGCAAAATTCATACCAGTCATAGCTGAAGCAATTTTGAGCTTAAGTTTGAAAACTGGACCCTACATGTCCAATAAGGGCACCACCAGGGGCCTTTAAAGTAGGACACGTTTAGTACACAAAAACTTTAAATGCTTTAAAATCACCAACTTTAAATGCGTGTAAAATAAAATCTAGCTCTGACCTAAAAAAAAGGCCTTGAGGGTTTTGTTAAGGAAAACGTCAGCTTTCATTTGCTTTTGGTTTCATCCCATTCCGATTCCGAAAGTTCGATTTTGTATCACTGTGTTATTATTCCAGGAAATAAAAAAGTACTAAAAAGTTTACTTTCGGTACTATTTATAAATGGTACTTTATATAAAAGGCACTTTTTATAAAAGGTACTTTTTATTAAAGGAACTTTTTATAAATTGTACTTTTTATAAAAGGGACTTTTTATAAATGGTACTTTTTATAAAAGGTACTTTTTATAAAAGGTACTTTTTATAAAATGTACTTTTTATAAAAGGTACTTTTTATAAAATGTACTTTTTATAAAAAGTACTTTTTATAAAAGGTACTTTTTATAAAAGGTACTTTTTATAAAAGGTACTTTTTATGAAAGGTACTTTTTATAAAAGGTACTTTTTATAAAAGGTACTTTTTATAAAAGGTACTTTTTATAAAAGGTACTTTTTATAAAAGGTACTTTTTATAAAAGGTACTTTATATAAAAGGTAGTTTTTATAAAAGGTACTTTATATAAAAGGTACTTTTTATGAAAGGTACTTTTTATGAAAGGTACTTTTTATAAAAGGTACTTTTTATAAAAGGTACTTTTTATAAAAGGTACTTTTTATAAAAGGTACTTTTTATAAAAGGTACTTTTTATAATAGGTACTTTATATAATAGGTAGTTTTTATAAAAGGTACTTTTTACTTTTTTTTTAAAGGTACTTTTTATAAAATGTACTTTTTATAAAAAGTACTTTTTTTAAAAGGTACTTTTTATAAAAAGTACTTTTTATAATAGGTACTTTATATAATAGGTAGTTTTTATAAAAGGTACTTTTTACTTTTTTTTAAAAGGTACTTTTTATAAAAGGTACTTTTTATAAAAGGTACTTTTTATAAAAGGTGCTTTTTATAAAAGGTACTTTTAATAAAAGGTACTCTTTATAAAAGGTACTTTTTATAAAAGGTACTTTCTATAAAAGGTACTTTTAAAAGGTACTACCTAAAATCCAGCCTTAGTGGATCTATATTCCGGGAGCTGAACCTACTGTCCAAATTTCAAGTCTCTAGCTTCAGCGGTTTGGGCTGGGCGATGATGAGTCAGTCAGTCACATTACTCTTTTATATATATAGATGTCGAACTTTTTGTTTCTTTACATTGAAATATCAAACAGAAAGTTGGAAATACAAAAAATATGTTTTTTTTTATTGTGATTGAAGAAAGAAATTTATTTTTTGCTGCTTGCTGCTATATTGTGTTTATTCTATATGAATCATTGTATATGAACTAGTTCAGAGAAAAAGTGAACCGTAAAAATTCATCTTGTTTTTATATGAGCCAAGCTATTAATTCAACAGTTACAACTCTACTTCTACATAAAATAAAAAAAAATCTGCACAACGCCATCAGCCATCATTTTCTTGATTTTTTTCGGGTTTTTAATAAAGTTTTAATTAAATAAATAACAAAAAATGGCTAAACAAGGAAAATCGCAGCAAATGAATTTGTTGCCTGTAATGTGGAAGAAATTGGAGTCCATCGAAGCAGACGTCCGTGAAATTAAAAGTAAGTACATGCAGTTTTAAGAAAAATTTTCAGTTGATTATATGTAACCAACTGGGATGAAATTCTTGCGATGTTCTTTGGACTCGCCAAATCATCCTATTATCCTATAATTTGTAACTTTTTACCCATATTTTAGATCACATCATAGGCAAATCAAGCGCTGATTCAGAAATTCAAAATAAGATTCTTGGTGAGAAAATTGTAAAATTACCCCATTTTGAATCACAGATTTCTAAATTTTTTTTTTCTTTTTAGATTCAATTTCAAATCAAAATGAAAACTTTACTAGCATCTTGGCACAACAAAGCTTGACTTTAAAATCAAGCTTTTCTCCGATGTGGCATTCATCTAAATTCACTTCAATGTTCCCTATTGAAACTGACAAGGGTTTAGAAGATTGGGAAAATTCCATCGACGACGACACCAAACCTGGAATGGTAAAACTATTTATAAACCTATATACCTTTATATTTTGGAGTGTGATATACTTTTGTATTTCAGATTACCGCAGTTAAGAATATTTTAGGCAAACAAGGCGTACGAAAAAACTTAAAATTTATTTTAAGTCCGAAGTTAATGCTTAGATATAACCTCCAAGGAACTCATGGCAAAATTAGATTGCAGAGTTTTCCCAAAATAATGGACGTTCTTTTGTGTAAGTGTAACTTAAAATAATTTGTTCTACTTTCATATTTTTATTGAATGAAATTATTTTTATCATATATTTGACAGGCACTTCATCAAATCCAAAAGTTCCAAATGATTTTTTGAGTGACATGAGAAAGGCATTTAAAGACACCAAAAACCGTCATTTCAAGGGTGAATGTCTCAAAAAGAAGGCTCAAAAGTCATCTGAAAACATGGACACAGAATAGATGTGTAAGCATTTTTTTATTTAATCCATTTCAATTTTAGAAAAATCCTTGTCATTATGCCGGATCGATTTTATTTTTTGTGAAGGTTTTATCTTTATTTTTTATTTATTTTGAAAGCGCTTTGTTTTTTCCAATTTTTTTTATTATTATTTTACCTGATTTTCATTTCGGAAGGTCAATTACCCCGGTTTAAAATTGACCTTTTATAAAGTGTTTGAGGCTGCGGGTGGATCAAATTTTTCGAAATCGTCGGGTTCGGGAAAGTTGCTCCAAGGGTCAATATTAACACAAAAAATTATTGGACCTGTAGGGCAATGTTTTTGGGTTCCTTTTTGTTTCTGTTTTTGCAAAAAAAAAATGTTGACGAAAATATAACGTAATATTAGCACAGTTTACAAAAGATGCATATTTTTATTATCGTATTATTTATTTTGCCTTTTATGGAATTTAAAATTAGTTGAAAATAATAAGTTATGTTTTAAGAAAAAAAAAAAATTAAAAAAATTTTAGGACTAAAAACAAAGTTTTATCATAAAAACCCGTTTTTAATAATCCAAATATTAACTAATATTATCCCCCATATGATGAAAATCGTTCGATTTGAAATCGATTGTTTTTAAATTTTCAATCTCGATGATTTTGAAATATTCATAAGTAAAATAACATAAAAGTGTATGAACTCATTTATTTGATTATACTCAAGTCTTTAAAAACAATTTCTAGTTATTTTGGCTTTTCTGTTCCCTTTTTAAAATTTCGATGTTTAGTGAAATCGTTCAAAATTCCGTCACATACCAGTATAAGCTAAAAAAATAGTTTACTTTGTTCGGGACTTTCCGATTTTTAAGCCAAAAAAGAACCCAAAGACATTGCCATACAGGTTCAATATTTTTTTGTGTTAATATTGACCCTTAATAGCAACTTTCCGGACCCCGACGATTTTGAAATTTAAAAAAAATTGATCCCCCTACTGGGCAACAAATTAACACAAATTAAAAAAAAATAATTTTTGTAATATTTTTTTTTTTTAATTAATATTTAAAAAATTTAAGTTTTTTAAATTAAAAACAAGCTTTATAAAATCTCTCCGGCCTAATATACATATTTACATGGAAATTTTAAAACCATGTTTGAAAAAATGTTTACTTTTTATTTTAACTTAAATGTACAATATATTTTGTATTTACAAAAACTGGAAATGGTGTAATATAAATACTAAAAGTACAAAAAAAAATCTGTAATAAGCCCCAAGAGCTAAATATGTAATACTCAGTAATACATTTTTTTATTAATGTAATATAATCATAAGAAACCTGAATTTAATTTTTGTTTTAAGCAAATATCTTACTTGATGTAATATGAATTTAATAAAATACTGTTTTTGTTTATTTAAAAAAAATAATTCATTGTTTAACTCATTTCTAATAACATATTACAGATCTCCCTCTTTATAATGATTTGGGTAACAAGTTATTAATGTCCCTCTTTGTAACAAGTTATTTTACTCCATATTGGTAACTGGTTAATCTTCTCCCTACTGATAACTAGTTATTTTAGACCTTTCTGGTAACTAGTGGTTTTACTGTTTATTTGTAACCACATATTTTACTTATTATGGGTGAGTACTTATTTATCTCCCTGCTCGTAAGCTTGCGGCCACTAATTATTTTTGTCTCACGGCCTTTATAGAATAAGTAGTGTTTCATGCCATGAGTAAGTACATACTAATAATAAATACTAATTACTATACTCATTATTTGTAATGCAAAAATTTGCTGGGTATTTATTTCCTGATATAATGGCCCCAGAAACTTAAAATTTGGAATGTAAAATCCTTCGGTGAAAAAAGAGATTGGGAAAAGTTTTTTTTTGGAAATTCCGTTTCTTAACGGGGATAAAAAGTACTTTTAATATTTGCTGAAACAATGATCCTAGATAATTGAAATATTGATTGTAGGATTCGGTGAAGAAAAAACATTCTGAAAGAGGTACTTTTTTTAATTCCGTTTCTAATGGGGGTAATAAAGTGTACTTTTGGTACTTTTTCTGTACCTATAATAATGACCTTAGAAGATGGAGATGGAATTGGAAATGAAATTTAGTAGAACGGGGAACAATATGGAATAGAGCAGGGAACAATATGGAATGATATTTTTAACTCAAATTTTTGGTGTTTAGTTTTTTTTTACTCAATATTTTTTTTTATTCCAATTTCTTTTTTCACTGAAATATTTATTCACTCAAAATCCAAAATCCCGACATAAGGGCTCGAAAATTGTCATTATATTTTTCCCCCGGAACGAACATGATAACGTACCAGCAAAGTTATTAAAATTTTATTGTTTATATTATTCATTGAAATATTTTTTTATGGAAGACTTAAACGTCGACAAGTAAATAAAACAAAGACTACGTAGGGGAATTTTTTGAAAATCGATAGAGTAATCCTGATCCTTCTATTATACGGTATTCAATACAACCGGTAACAAAGTACCGGGATTGTAAGCTAGTTAAAAATATTTACCGAATATAATTTTTTAAATATTTATTTAATTACAAAAATCTTTTTTTTTAAATTTTTCTGAAAATATTTGAATATTTAAGAATTTTATGATTTCTTCTCAATATTAAGCATTTTATAAAAAAGATTATGCAAAATTATTAGCGAGATAAAAATTTTAGTTACATTTTCTGAAAGAGCATAAAAAGTTTGGATGTATAGGTCTCCGAGCTAAATCGGGCAAATATTTCTCTAGGTATTGACGGAAAACTAAATTGTGGCAACCCTGGAGAGAATTCGAAATTTAAATTTTTATCAAATAAAGAAAATCTTAAAATCGTTATATCTCGAAACTACTAGAAGGATTTAAAAAATCTTAGCAACAATGTGTCGAGCGTGAAATTCTGCATAAAATAGATGTCAAATAAATAGAAAAAAAATTGAAAAGTTTTTTGAAAAATGCAGTGCCTTCTCTGTTTTTTTGGCCAAAATATTTTTTTTTTTTATTTTTGTTATTTTTTAATATCTATATTATTTAGAATTTCACGCTTGACATATTGACGCTAAAATTTTGTAAATCGGTCCAGTAGTTTTGGAGTTATAGCGATTTTACGATATTTTCTCACACGCACTGACTAGGGTTGCAAAGTTTGTGGGAAAATCTATTTTTGTGGTATTAAAATTTGGGTTACATATTCTGAAAGAGCATAAAAAGTTGGGACGCATAGGTCTCCGAGCCAATTCGGGCCAATATTTCCCGAGTTATTGACGGAAACCTAAATTGTGGCAACCCTTGAGAGAAAACAAAATTTTATTTTTCTCAAATAAAAAAAAATTTTAAATCGTTATATCTCCGAAACTACTGGACGGATTTACAAAATTTTAGCATCAATTAGTCGAGCGTGAAGTTCTACATAAAATAGATATCAAATAAGTAAGAAAAAAATCGAAAAGTTTTTTGACAAAAAAAAAGCAGTGGTTAGTCCATCTTTTTTTTGGCCAAAATATTTTTTTTTGATTTTTGTTATTTTTTAATAGCTATATTATTGAAAATTTCACGCTCGACACATTGACGCTAAAATTTTGTAAATTGGTCCAGTAGTATTGGAGTTATAGCGATTTTACAATATTTTTTCTTACACACTGACTAGGGTTGCCAAGTTTGTCGAAAAATATTTTTTATGGGGTAAAAATTTGGGTTACATATTCTGAAAGAGCATAAATTTCGAGCGTGAAATTCTGCATCAAATAGATATCAAATGAGTAGAAAAAAAAATCAAAAAGTTTTGTGACAAAAAAAGCAGTTAGTCTTATATTTTTTTTTTTGGACAAAATATATTTTTTTTAAACTTTTGTTCTTTTTTAATCGCTATATTATTAAGAATTTCACGCTTGACACATTGACGCTAAAATTTTGTAAATCGGTGCAGTAGTTTTTGAGTTATAGCGATTTTACCATAGGGTCATTATTAGTGAAATCAATCATGAATATTTTTGACCCCCTCCGATATTGATGAAATTTGGTTAAGTTCTTACACTACGTAAAAAACTAACAACCCGGGTAAAAATGAAATATATATGATCATATATGAATTTATATGGATCATATATGGATTTATATAACCATATATTATCATATATGCCTCCATATATGTTCATATATGATCTGATCCGAAAATTGGCCCGATATGAGGTCATATCAGGCCAATTTTCGGATCAGATCATATATGAACATATATGGAGGCATATATGATAATATATGGTTATATAAATCCATATATGATCCATATATCTTCATATATGATAATATATATTTCATTTTTACCCGGGAAATGCAAATTTTCAGCCCTCTAAGTCAACAGGGGTCGAAAATGCGGAGGGTCAAAATTTCCCCCAAAATCTCCCAGTCGCGACACTTTGCACCGTAAAAACTTAATATCGTTGGTTCTATTATAGCTACACTAAGAAAATTATGTCATTAACTGTTTGTAGGTTATTTTAAAAAGTAATCAGTAAAGTAATTTTAAAAGAAAAATCACTTATTTTATAAAGGATTTAATTTTTTTACTGTTTCTGTAGTTTAAAAAAATTATTTACTGTATTAAAAACGAATTTTCTGTTACATTTAATTTCGGCAGTAAAATATTTCTTCTATAGTTTTACTGTTTTTCAATACAAAATAACTGAATATTCACTAGTTTTTTAATGTTTTGGTTAGTCATTAAATTAACATATAAAATTGACTGTAATGTGTTTTTATTTTAAATGAAAAAACAGTGGAATGGTTTTTAAATAAAATTTCAGTTGTTTTAAGTGAATGTTCAGTGGAATTTACCTACATAATTCTTTGAGTGTAGAAAGCCCATTTTTGGTTTGTTCTGAAGCTCATAATATGCTCTACAAGACCTACCATAACCAAAAAATTTTCGAAAAAAATAAGGGTTACCTCCCTTATGTTAAGGTCGTGATAAAGAGAGAAGAAAATGGGGAGGATTGTATCCCCCGATTTTTTTTTTACTTGATAATCTTATAGAGAAAGTCCTAAAGAATATATTCTAAAATTTTTAAGTTGGGACAACAATGGGATCACTCAAAATCACGACACTCTTGCACATTACAAATTTAATATTGTGGACTGTATTTTAGCTAAAGAGTCCATTTTAGGTTTGTTTTAAAGCTCTTAATATGCTCTACAATATTACTATCACAAAAAAAAAATAAAAAAAAATTAGGGGTGCCTCTTGTATTAAAAGATCGTGGCAAGGGGTGGGGGAAATCGGGGGATAGTATCCCCCAATTTGTTTTTACCTTGTTTTTTTTAAAGAGTAAGTTCTAGAGAGCATATCCTGAAATTTTTATCTTGGGACTCCAATGGGAGGCGCAAGAATGTCGCGATTTGTTGATTTTGGGGGAAAATTTTGAAAAATTTTGATTTTGGTCGATCTTATTGTTGTCCCAACATAAAAATTGTAGAGTATGTTCATTAGGACTTGCACTTTGAGAATACCAAGTAAAAAAAAAATCGGGGGATACTTCCCCCCATTTCCTCCACCATTTGCCACGACCTTCAAATAAGGGGGGCACCAATTCCTTTTTTTGGAAATTTTTTTGGTTTTGGTATGTCTTGTAGAGCGTATTATAAGCTTTAAAACAAAAAAAATGGGCTCTGTAGCTACAAAAGCACTTATGATATTAAATTTTTAAGGTTGCGATTTGGAGATTTTGGGGAAAATTATGAAAAATTTTGATTTTGAGCGATCCCATTGTTGTCCCAACTTAAAAATTTTAGAATATATTCTTTAGGACTTTCTCTATAAGATTATCAAGTAAAAAAAATATCGGGGGATACCATCCTCCCCATTTTCTCCTCCGTATATCACGACCTTAAAATAAGGGAGGTAACCCTTATTTTTTTTCGAAAATTTTTTGGTTATGGTAGGTATTGTAGAGCATATTATGAGCTTCAAAACAAACCAAAAATGGGCTTTCTAGCTATAATAGAACCAACGATATTAAGTTTTTACGGTGCAAAGTGTCGCGACTGGGAGATTTTGGGGGACATTTTGACCCTCCGTATTTTCGCCCACTGTTTACTTAGAGGGCTGAAATTAAGTGTGCATTAGTTTATCACTTAGTGTTACATCTAAACCAAATTTCATCAAAATCGGAGGGGGTCACGAAAATTTTTAGCTATTTTTGATTGATTTCACTAAGACTGACCCTATATTTATTATTTTACGAAATTTTAATTTTCTTGAAATCAAAAAAATCTTAAAATCGTTATATCTCCGAAACTACTGGACGGATTTACAAAAATTTAGCATCAATGTGTCGAGCGTTAAATTCTACATAAAATAGATATAAAATAAGTAAAAAAAATCGAAAAGTTTTTTGACAAAAAAAAGCAGTCCATATTTTTTTTTTGAAATTTGAAATTTTCTCAAATAAAAAAATCATAAAATCGTTATATCTCCGAAACTACTGGATGGATTTACAACATTTTAACATCTTTGAGTAAAATAAAAACCAACATTTGTTTGTTGATAAATAGAATATTTGTATAAACAAATTTTTGTGCATATAATCCTTTAATTTGTGTTTTACAATTTAATGTTGAAAGTTTTTACGTTTTTTCAATAAAATATTTTTAATTTTTTTTTTTCAACTTTTAAAGCTGTTAAATATCCTAACTAATCACTACGGTTGATTTGTTATAAATATTTTTCCAATAGTTTTGTTAAACTATTAATTTAAAAAAAAAGTTTTTATGTTTGTGTTTTCATTTAGAACATTTCATTGAGTTTTAGGGGAAATAAATTTTATAAAACAAAAGGTTTGAAATTTCACAAAAAAAAAGTTTTATTTTTTAATGCTATGAAGGGGAATTTATAACAATTTTACAGAGGTTATTGAAATAGGTGTTAATTGGGAAAAATAAAGCCAATGGTGATAGATTATATAGGTATTAAACAGTTTTTTTTTAAATATTTTAAAATCTTGTTTAAATAAAAAAGTTTTCAATACTTTTGGATTGTAAAAAATAGTTGAAAATTTAGATTTAATGAAAATTAAAGTTGTAAATTTAGAAAATTTGAGAAAATTTTTTAAAATTTTTTTCTTCAAAATTTACAAACAATTTTCTAAGTGAAACATATCTGAATTTAAGAGGATTGTTTTAAAGTCTAAAAAATTTGCTATAAGAATCTCTCTTCAAAATGGTTTAAAATCTTAGAATTTCTATAAATTTCACTTTTTCTACCGCTTTCCGTTAAAAAAACAAATATTTACAAAAGTGATTTTTAAAAATAAATTTTCAATTCATATCAAAAATCAAATATCAATAAAACATGAGTGTAAACATGTAAAAAACAATTGTAGATTTTTTTTTTCAATTTGTTTACAATATCAATAGTAAAACAATTGTTATAGAATTTTGACTTGCAAATATAACAAACAGATATACATATACCCGCAATACTTATATTCAAATCATACATATAAAAACGTGTTTGAAAATTGTAGTAAAACGTCTGTAAATATATGCAAATAGCACAAGAATTGAATGAAAAAAAACCTTAATCCTGAATATTTGTATAGAATAAAAATAAACAAAAAAAGTTCAAATGGAAAAATAAAAGCAAAAAATAACTATGTATAAGGATTTTAAAATAACTTGAGGCATAAATCAGATTTATTTACAAAAAAAAAATAATAATAATAAAAAACAAACAACATTTCTTTTGAACCATGAAATGAATAAAATTATGTAAATAAGATATACAAAAGAATTATTAATATTAAAAATGAGTAAAAAATACTTACGTTTTAAAGGAGTTTAAAAAAAAATATTTTTATAAAGGTTTTAAAAAAGAATTTTGAAATATTATAACAACTTAACGTATGATTAATATTAATTTCAAGATATTTTGGTGGTTAAAAATAACCTAGACGTATGATTAATATTAAACTTTAAAGTTATAAGTAATTTTTATGAATATAGCAACTAAACGTATGATTAATATTAATTTAAAGAAATTGTGTGGTTAAAAGATTTACTAGACGTATGATTAATATTAATTTTTAAGTTATATTGCACTTTGTATGAACGACTAAACGTATGATTAATATTAATTCAATGAAATTTTGGGTTTGAAAATAACATAGACGTATGATTAATATCATTTTTAAAATAATCCTACAATTTGTATTAATATAACAACTAAACGTATGATTAATATTAATTCATGACATTTTGGTTTTAAAAATGACTTAAAAGTATGATAAAATAATATTTATTTAAAAAAAAAATATAGTTAAGCGGAAAAGTTAAAAAAAACAACCAAAACCTTATCAAAAAGTACAAAAAAATCTGGAAAAGTACCAGAAAACTAAAAAAAGTAAAAATTTAAAAATAAGTAAAAAATACTACTACTTACGTTTTAAATGAGTTTCAAAAAAATATCTTTATAAAGGTTTAAAAAAAGAATTTTGAAATAAGAGAACACTAAGTTTTGGCTAAATAATGCAATTTGTATGATTAAAACAACTAAACGTATGATTAATATTAAATTAAATAGATTTTGGTGGTTAAAAATAACTTAGACGTATGATTAATATCAAATTTAAAAGTTATATGGTAATTTTTATGAATATACCAACTAAACGTATGCGTAATATATATTCAAAGAAATTTTGTGGTTAAAAATTTACGAGACGTATGATTAATATTAATTTTAAAGTTATATTGCAATTTGTATGAACAATTAAACGTATGATTAATATTAATTCAAAGGGATTTTGGGTTTGAAAATAACATAGACGTAAGATTAATAACAATTTAAAAAATCATACAATTTGTATGAATAAAGCAAATAAACGTATGATTTAAATTAATTCTATGAAATTTTTGTTTTAAAAATTACCCAAAACGTATGATAAAATAATATTTATTAAAAAAAAAAAAATAGTCAAGCGGAAAAGTTAAGAAAAGTACAACATAAAATATTGTTAAAAAAAACAAGCAAAAACGAATCAAAAAATACAAAAAAATCTGGAAAAGTACCAGAAAAATAAAAAAGAACAAATTTTAAAATGAGTAAAAAATACTTACGTTTTAAAGGTTTAAAGTTTAAAAAATTATCTTTATAAAGGTTTAAAAAAGAATTTTGAAATAAGAGAACACAGAGTTTTGGCTAAATAATGCAATTTGTATTATTAAAACAACTAAACGTATGATTAATATTAATTTCAAGATATTTTGGTGGTTAAAAATAACTGAGACGTATGATTAATATTAAATTTTAAAGTTATATTATAATTTTTGTGAATATAACCACTAAACGTATAATTAATATATTTCAAAGAAATTTTAAGGGTTAAAAATTTACGAGACGTATGATTAATATTAATTTTAAAGTTATATTGCAATTTGTATAAACAACTAAACGTATAATTGATATTAATTCAAAGAAATTTTGGGCTTGAAAATAACATAGACGTATGATTAATATCAATTTTAAAATAATCCTACATTTTGTATGAATATAACAACTAAACGTATGATTAATATTAATTCTATGAAATTTTGGTTTTAAAAATGACTTAAACGTATGATAAAATAATATTTATTTAAAAAAAAAAAAATATAGTTAAGCGGAAAAGTTAAAAAAAAAAAACAACCAAAACCGAATCAAAAAGTACAAAGAAAATCTGGAAAAGTACCAGAAAAATAAAATAAGTAAAAACTTAAAAATGAGTTAAAAATACTTACGTTTTAAAGGAGTTTAAATATAGTATCTTTATAAAGGTTTAAAAAAGAATTTTGAAATAAGAGAACACAGAGTTTTGGCTAAATGATGCAATTTTTATAAATATAACAACTAAACGTATGGTTAATAATAGTTTAAAGATATTTTAGTGGTTAAAAATAACCAAGACGTATGATTAATATTAAGTTGAAAGCTAAATTGCAATTTGTATGAACAATTAAACGAATGATTAATATTAATTTAAAGAAGTTTTTTGGCTTGAAAATACCATAGACGTATGATTAATATCAATTTAAAAATAATCCTACAATTTGTATGAATATAACAACCAGAGTTGCCACCAACAAAATCGTAAATTACACATGGATCATGCCAAAATTACACATGAAATCACGAATTACACATGGATTATGCCAAGATTACACATGAATTACACATACTTTTTTTAATAACGTTTTTTTTTTGTAAATTTTTAAAAATATAACAGTTAAGTCTGTCAATTAAGTCGATTTTGACATAAGACTCCATTAAAGTTAACAGCTAACTGGATGGACATTGTGTAATCCGCCCTAAGCCTGGTTTTTACTGCTCAAAAAACCTACGATTTTTATTTTTTTGCGAAATTTCTGTCTGGATAATCTAAGTCAAATCAAAAGAAAATCTGAAAAACAGCAAAAAAAATATATTGATTTCAGCTGAAAATCTGTTCATTTTAACCGAAAACCCTGCTGATTAAACAAAAAATCTGCAGACTTGATGAAAAAACAGAAACATATTGTTGTATTTTTTTCTTTTTTTTTTCAAATCATCAATTTTTTTTAATAAATTTTTAAAAATACTAATGATAACTAAGTATTTTTGTAAAATTAGCAAAATAGTCTGCTATTTTTTTAATTTTGGCAATTTTTAATCGTTAAAAATTCACAAAATAAAAAAAAAACAATTTCTGTAAAATTTTAAAATAATCAGCTGAAATGTTCACAAAAATATTTTTGTAAACTCTGTTATTTTTTAAAAGTGAATGACAGAGAATATCGTTAAAATATTCATTTCTGCAGTAAATTCTGCTAAAAGTCTTGTTAAAACAAATTATGAAAAAAAATGCTCCAAAAAGTAAAAATTTCAAATTACGCATGAATTACACATGCAGACAATTACACATGGGCTACACATGAAAAAGAAAATTACACATGATATGTGTAATTACACATGAGGTGGCAACACTGATAACAACTAAACGTATGATTAATAATAATTCTATGAAATTTTGGTTTTAAAAATGACCTAAACGTATGATAAAATAATATTTATTAAAAAAAATATAGTTAAAACGGAAAAGTTAAGAAACGTACAAAATAAAATATTGTTTTTAAAAAACAACCAAAACCGAATCAAAAAGTACAAAAAAATCTGGAAAAGTACCAGAAATCTAAAAAAAGTTAAAATTTAAAAATGAGTAAAAAATACTTGCGTTTTAAAGGAGTTTAAAAAAAATATCTTTATAAAGGTTTAAAAAATAATTTTGAAATAAGAGAATACAGTGTTTTGGATAAATGATGCAATTTGTACAAATATAACAACTAAACGTATGCTTAACATATAATCAAAGATATTTTGGTAGTTAAAAATAACGTATGATTAATATTAATTTTAAAGTTATATTGCAATTTGTATGAACAACTAAACGTATGATTAATATTAATTCAAAGAAATTTTGGGGTTGAAAATAACATAGACGTATGATTAATATCAATTTTAAAATAATCCTACAATTTGTATAAATATAACAGCTAAACGTATGATTAAAATTAATTCTATGCAATTTTGGTTTTAAAAATTACCTAAACGTATGATAAAATAATATTTATTTAAAAAAAAGTAGTTAAGCGAAAAAGTTAAGAAAAGTACAAAAGAAAATATTGTTTTTAAAAAACAAACCAAACCGAATCAAAAGTACCAAAAATCTGGAAAAGTACCAGAAAACTAAAAAATTTAAAAATGAGTGAAACAATACTTACGTTTTAAGGGAGTTTTAAAAAATATCTTTATAAAGGTTTAAAAAAGAATTTTGAAATAACAGAAAACTGAGTTTTGGCTAAATGATGCAATTTGTACGAATACAACAACTAAACGTATGATTAATATTAATTTTGGTGGTTAAAAATAATCTAGACGTATGATTAATATTAAATTTTAAAGTTTTTTATTGTAATTTTTGTGAATATACTAACTAAACGTATGCTTAATATATATTCAAAGAAATTAAAAATTTACAAGTTGTATGATTAATATTAATTTTAAAGTTATATTGCAATTTGAATGAACAACTAAACGTATGATTAATATTAATTCAAAGAAGTTTTTTGGCTTGAACATAACATAGACGTATGATTAATAACAATTAAAAAAAATCCTACAATTTGTATGAATATAACAACTAAACGTATGATTAATATTAATTCTATTACATTTTGGTTTTAAAAATAACCTAAACGTATGATAAAATAATATTTATTTAAAAAAAAAAAAATAGAGTTAAACGGAAAAGTTAAGAAACGTACAAAATAAAATATTGGTTAAAAAAAAACATGCGAAAACGAATCAAAAAGTACAAACAAATCTGGAAAAGTACCAAAAAACTAAAAAAACTAAAAATTTAAAAATGAGTAAAAAATAAGTACATTTAAAGGAGTTTGAAAAAATATCTTTATAAAGGTTTAAAATAGAATTTTGAAATAAGAGAAAACTGAGTTTTTTTTTATTTAAAAAAACACCCAAAACCGAATCAAAAATTACTAAAAAAAATCTAGAAAAGTATCAGAAAACTAAGAAAAGTACCACAATTAATAAAACACTTTTCTTGGAGGCGTACTAAAAATAGCTATAATTACAAACTTTCCTTTAAAATGAAATGAAAATGGGAAAGACAGAAAAGTTAAAGAAGAGTACAAAATAAAATAGTAATTTTCAAAAACAGCCAAACCCGTATTTAAAAGTACAAAAAAAAAATCTGGAAAAGTACTAGAAAATTAAAAGAAGAGTACCCCAATTATTAAAAATTTATAAAAAGCCGTAGATTAATTTTGGGAGGCGCACTCAATGTAACGAAAATGTACCATTAAATAACACAATGTTTTTTTAAAAAAGGAAAAGTACCAAAACCACTTCCAAAAAGTACAAAAAATTAAACAAATAATTAAAAAACACAATTAAAAAAAAAAAATTACAGATATTTTTTAAAAATACCAAAATCAGATAAAAAAAAAAATTATATAATTCGGTAAGAGTACCAGAAAATCGTAGAAAAGTACCAAATTGTTAAAAATATAAAAGGCCAAAGACGTTAGAAAGAATTTATTTTCAGGGCATTAAAATAACAAAAAAGTACTATTAACAACTTAAAAATTCAAAAATCACATTTTTCAAATTTTCTTAAAAATAAACTGAATGTAAGAAAGAAGTAACATAAAAAAAAATACAGAGGTTAAAAAACTGAAAAGTTAAAAAAAGTACAAAATAAAACATAAATTTTTAAAAATAACCAAAACCAAAACCTTAATAAAAAAGTACCAGAAAATTAAAAAAAGTACCCCAATTGTTAAAATATATAAAAGGCTCCAGATGTATGCCCGATTTTTTTGGGATGCGTACTGAAAGTGGGATGCGTAGTGTAAATGTACCATTAAAAAAGTTTTTTTTTTAAGAAAAAGGAAAAGTTCCAAAAAATTTTAAAAAGTACAAAAATAAAGAAAGAAAAAAAAATACAATTTTTTAAAAAAGAAGAACCAAACCAAAAATCAAAAAAAAAAAAAAAATCAAATAAAGAAAATCCGGTAAAAGTACCAGAAAATCATACGAAAGTACCAAATTGTTGAAAATATATAAGGCCAAAGACATAAGAAAGATTTTTTGGGTGCATATAAATAACAAAAAAGTACGATTAAAATTTCCAAAAATTCTTTAAAAGTAATAAAACACTTCCAAAGTATTTTTTTAAAGCATTTTTGTAAGTTTTCGTTGTTTATGGCAATTTTTTTGGTACTTTTTTTTAAGTTTTTTTTATATTTATTTTTTTTTCAATATTTTAACAAAATAAAACGTAGCGTACTGCCACATTCTTATATATTAAAATTAATTTGGGTACTTTTGCATGATTTTCTGGTACTTTTTTATTAGTTTTAATTCTCAAAGACTTTTTTTTAGTTTTGTTTGGAGGAGTTTTGGTATTTTTTCAAAGATTTGTGTTTTTGAATGGTACTTTTTTTCTATTTTGGAGGTTGTTTCGTCCTTTTTACAGTTTTTATAAGTTTTATGAAAGAAGAAATAAAAAAGAAAAAAGTACTATTTTAAAAAATAAAAACAAAAAGTCAAAAAATTAAAGATATTTTAAAACATACCAAAATAGAATCCAAAAATATGAAAAAAAAAATCGCATAAAAGTACCAGAAAATCATACGAAAGTACCAAATTGTTGAAAATATATAAGGCCAAAGACATAAGAAAGATTTTTTGGGTGCATATAAATAACAAAAAAGTTCCTTTAAAATTCCCAAAAATTCTTAAAAAGTACCAAAACACCTCCTAAAAGTACATGTAATTTTTTTTTAGCATTTTTGGAGGTTTTTGGTATTTAAGTATATTTTTTTAGTACTTTTTTTCAATTACCTGTTTTTTTTGGTTTCTGGTACATTTTTCCTATATTTTAACAAAATAAACTCTGGCGTACTGTAACATTCTTATATATTGCAATTGATTTGGGTAGTTTTACATGATTTTCTGGTACTTTTTTTATTGAGTTTAATTTTTTTAATTCTCAAAGATTTTTTTTTTTGATTTGTTTGAAGGTGTTTTATTATTTTTTTTTACACTTTTCAAAGATTTGTGTTTTGAATGGTACTATTTTTTCTATCTTGGAGGTTTTTGGTCCTTTTTTAAGTTTTATGAAAGAAAAAAATAAGAAATAAAAAAAGTACTATTTTAAAAAAAGAAAAACAAAAAGTAAAAAATAAAAGATGTTTTAAAACACATCAAAATCGTGTCCAAAAATATGAAAAAATCTGGTAAAAGTACCAGAAAATCATTTTAAAGTACCAAATTGTTGAAAATATATGAGGCCAAAGACAAAAGAAAGATTTTTTTGGGGGCATCTAAATAACAGAAACGAACCATTTAAATTTCCAAAAATTCTTAAGAAGTACCAAAAAACCTCCTAAAAGTACAAGTATTTTTTAGCATTTTGTAAGTTTTTGTTGTTTAAGGCATACCATTATATTGTCCAAGGCATTATTGCAAAAAATATGTAATAAGCTCCAGATGTATTTGAGATTTTTTGAAAGGCGTACTCAAAGAACAAAAATGTACCATTAAGAAAACACATTTTCTTATGAAAAAGGGAAAAGTACCAAAAATTTTAAAAAAGTACAAGAAATAAGAAAGAAATAAAAAAAAAATCAAAGAAAAGAAGAACAAAAAGTAAAAAAATAAAGATATTTTAAAACATGCCAAAATCGAAGCCTACAATATAAAAAAATCCGATAAAAGTACCAGAAAATCATGCAAAAGTACCAAATTGTTGAAAAATAAATAAGGCCAAATGCATGAGAAATATTTTTTTAGATGCATCTTAATAACAAAAAAGAACCATTTAAATGTAAAAAAATTCTTTAAAGGTACCAAAACACCTCCAAAAAGTAAAAGTATTTTTTTTTTGCATTTTTGTAAATTTTCGTTGTTTATGGCAATTTTTTGGTACTTGTTTTTAAGTATTTTTCTGTTTTTTTGATTTTGTGGTACATTTTTTTCAATATTTTAACAAAAAATAACGAAAATTAGTTTTCTTTTTGCATGATTTTTTGGTACTTTTTTATTGAGTTTTATTTTTTAATTCTCAAATATTTTTTTTTAGTTTTGTTTGGAGGAGTTTTGGTATTTTTTTGTTCACATTTTTCAAAGATTTGTGGTGTTTAATGGTACTTTTTTCTAAATAAAAATTATATATATAAAATTATTATATTATTTTAAAAAAAGAAGAACAAAAAGTCAAAAAATAAAAGGTATTTTAAAACATATCAAAATCGTATCCAAAAATATAAAAAATCCGGTAAAAGTACCAGAAAATCATTTAAAAGTACCAAATTGTTGAAAATATGTAAGGCCAAAGACATGAGAAAGACTCTTAAGTTTCCAAAAATTATTTAAAAGTACCAAAACACCTCCTAAAAGTACAAGTATCTTTTTTTTAGCAGTTTTGAAAAATTACTTTTTTCAAGTACTTTGTTTTTTTTATTTTCTGGTACATTTCTCCAATATTTTAGCAAATAAACTCTGACGTACTGTCACATTTTTATACATTACAATTAACTTGGGTAGTTTTGCATGATTTTCTGGTACTTTTTTGGGTGTTTTTTTTTTGATTTTTTATGTTTTTTTTATTTTTAGAGATTTTTGAGGATTTTTTTTTTATTTTTTGTTCTGTTTAGAGGAGTTTTGGTATTTTTTCACATTTTACAAAGTTTTATGTTTGTGACTGGTACTTTTTTTCTATATTGGAGATGGTTAAGTCCTTTTTACAGTTGTTTAAACTTCCCTAGTAAAAATATTATGCTAATTTTACTAAATAGATCTAATTTGATCCGTAAAATGGTTGTATCAAATAATATCTAATTGTATTACTTTAGATCAAAAAATATAAAAATTGATACAATTTGATCCTGAATTTGGTCAAATCTAATTAGATCATATTGATCTTATAATATCTATTTTTATATAATTTGATGAGCAAAACCAAAATACGAATCTAATCATAAGTATATGGATCAATATCTAACCATATAAAGTGGATCAACCGTATCAAAGTGCTAGATAAAATTTTATATAAATTTACACGGAAGCATATTAACTCATATAAGGTTGTATCAAATTATATATGATTAGACCAAAAAAGTTTTACTCGGGTTTTGTGTTTTTAAGGGATTTTTTTTTTTTTGGATATTAAGGTGCCACTCATAACTTTAAGTTTAACAACATGAATTTTTGCGTTGTTTCTTATATATTACAATCAATTTGACTACTTTTGCACGATTTTCTGGTACTTTTTCTTGATTTTTTAAGTTTTCAGTTCTGTTCGATAACTTTTCTTGTTCTGTATGGAGGGTTTTTGGTATTTTTTTTAAAGTTTTGAAACCTGTGTGTTTTAAAATGGTACTTTTTGTTAGTTATTTAAGGCTCTTGTAGATTTTTTCGGACTTTAAATACTTTTCTTAGTTTTAAAGGATTTTTAAGAATTTTTTAAATTTTTTGTTCTGTTTTGAGGTGCTTTGGTATTTTTTCATATATTTGAAAGTTTTGCGATTTTTGGTGGTGCTTTTTTTGCTTATTTTGCTTTTAAGTACTTTTTTAGGTACTTTGGTACTAATACTTTTTCTATAGGTAAAATGTCTCAGATTCTGATATACAATTTTTTTCTGTCTTAAATATTTTTTTGTTTATAACTTTTGTTAATTATTCTTTACACAACTTTAAAAAGAAATATTTATAATATTTTTTTTTGTATAAATTTTAATGAGATGAATTGCGCGTTAAAAAGTATGAATACTTGAAAGAGTTGACGTTAAGGATAATGATGATGATGATGATGAATAATTGAATACACTAACAAAACAACTTGTTAATATGTATAAGACAGTATGTATATAAATATGTACGCATGTACTGCATTATATTATGTTTTTTATATAATATTTATGTATTTAGTTGTACAGCATAATTTATGGACTTTATTCATGGACTCAAAATACCACTTAACATAATTTGAAAGAATTTGCATAAAATAATGACTAAAAAACACTCATACACAAATACATACATGTTCATTAAAGCAGCCATATGAGGTATTACACACCAAGTGTTCCGATAAAGAAAAACATTTGTCCCATGAATTTCTGAAAAGGTTGTATTGATAGCACTATATGAAACTATAAGAAAATTGGATTTTTGGTTTTTCAAGTTTTCAAAACCTAAAAATTCCTAAAATTTTTAAAATTTATTTTTAAAATTTATAAAATATGTGGAAGGTCAAAAAAGTACAAAAAAGTACAAAAAAGTACCATTAAAAACACCAAAATTTCATATAATATTAAAAAGTACCAAAACATCTTCAAAAAGTACCAAAAAAAAAAAAAACAATAGCGAGCTAAATGCACAATATTAGTGCTAAATGCACAATATTCATAAAGTACCAAAAAAAAAAAGGCGAGCTTAATACACACTCTTAAAGGAAAAGTGAACGAAAAGTACCAAAAACGGATATATTAAAAAATTTTAAAATCGTTTCAAAAAGTACAAAGCATTTCGGCAAAAAAAAAATATCTTAAAATGTACCAAATGGTCAAAAAGATAAGGCCAGATAAGTATGCAAAAATATAAGGCCAGATAAAAAGTACCATTAGATACACAAAAAGTACCATTAGATACACAAAACTTAAAACTTAAACTTTTTAAAAAATTTGTTCATCTAGAAAACTAAAAAAATTGTATGAAAAATTACGAAAAAGTTCCTAACATTTTTTAAATATGTGGAAGGTCAAAAAGTTCGAAAACAAGTACCATTAAAAAACATAAACGTTTTAGGTAAAAAATACAAAAAAGGACAAAAACTACTAATGAAGGCAAAATTTATAGTTTTTAAAAATTTTTCATCTAAAAAATAAAAAAAAAATTGTATGAAAAATTACGAAAAAATTCCTTAAATTTTTTAAATACATCGATGGTCAAAAAGTACGCAAAAAAGTACCAAAAAAAAAAACACAAAAATTTTAAATAATATTAAAAAATACCAAAACATCTTCACAAAGTACCAAAAATAAACATAATCTTTAAAGGGAATTGGACGAAAAGTACAAAAAACGGTTAAATTTAAAAATTTAAAAATCGTATAAAAAAAGTACGCAATATTTTGGCAAAAGAAAATCTTTAAAAGTACCAAATTGTCAAAAACATAAGGCCAGATAAGTATGCACGATTTTTTATTTGGGCATCCTAATAACAAAAAAAGTACCATTAAAAACACAAAACTTCCTAAAAATGTACAAAAAAAGGACACAATACAACTAAAAAAAACAAAATTACAATTTTTAATTTTTTTTATCTAAAAAAAAAAATCATGAAAAATTACGAAAAAGTTCCTTACATTTTTTAAAGATGTGGAAGGTCAAAAAAGTACCATTTAAAACACCAAAGTTTCAGATAATATTAAAAAGTACCAAAACATATTCACAAAGTACCAATAAAAAACATTAGCTAGCTAAATAGGCAATTGAATAGTTCATGCGAATAAGGACGAATAGACCACTTTTTCGCAAACACGTTTTTTTGCATAAATGCATTTTATTAGCAGAGCCCTACAATCCTATGCAGAAATTTTGGGGAAATTTTGACTTTTAAGGCTAAAAAAATTACTTTGAAAGTGCAATAATTCGTATATTTTTATATTTTTGTTTAAATTGGGAGTGAACTAACGCACAATTTTGATTAAATACAACACAAAAACATACAAAAATTTCACTTTCGGTAACAATGTGTTAAAAGAACATTACGAGGAACAAACCACACTTATTATATTGGCAAAAAATTTTACCGTTCTTGAGTTATAAGACTTTAAAGTGTGGAAAGCAAAAAGGGCGAATATCCATCCTTAACAAAATATTATATAAAAATTATTTAGCTGCGAGTTTAAAATTGATATTAGCTAAAATTTGAAATTGTACACAAAAAAAAAAACGATCTTAGCACATACAAACTTTTAGTGTTAATACTGCATCCAATGTCAGGAATAAAAAACAAAATTTTTTTCATGTCCTTTTATGTTACATCGTAATATGCAGTCAAGGGTTAATATTATAATTCCTAAAAATGTATTTAGTGTCATAAAGAATTACTACTGCATCAAATGGCAGGAATATTAAAAAAAAATTAACAAAAAAAATTTTTTTTGCATGTCCTGGCAATCCTTAAAAAGTGTATCCTTGAAGTCCTTAAAGTGTTACAAACAAATACCAACCATAGTTCGTCAAGTATTGCAAGTCTCATGAAAATGTAGTCAAAATCTGCTGCAAAATAACACATTTTTATTAAAATTTCAATACATTTTTTTGGATATTCGCCCTTTTTCCATTTAAGCAAAAAATTGAAGTCCAATTTTTGGCAAGTTCTCTTTCGAATACCTTACTAAAATTTTGTATATAGGTAGATGTGACCTAAATCTTTAAGCTAAAACCAAAAAGTTGACAAAAATATTATTTTTTAACCGTTTCCTGCGTTTTTATTGTCCCCTGTAAAATTCTACAAATGGTCTATTCGTCTTTATTCGCATGAACTATTCAATTTTAAAAGGGAAGTGAACGAAAAGCACAAAAAACGGTTATATTCAAAAATTTTAAAATCGTATCAAAAAGTACGAAATATTTCGGCAAAAGAAAATCTTTTAAAGTACCAAATGGTCAAAAATATAAGGCCAGACGCGTATGCAAGATTTTTTTTGGGCATCCTAATAACAAAAAAGTATGTACCATTAAAAACACAAAACTTACAAAAATGGAACAATAGAACTAAAAAACCAAAATTTCAATTTTTTAAAATTTGTTTCATCTAGAAAAAATAAAAAAAAAATCATATGAAAAATTACAAAAAAGTTCCTTAAATTTTTTAAATTTGTGGAAGGTAAAAAAAGTACCATTAAAAAGAACAAAGTTTCAGATAATATTAAAAATTACCAAATCATCTTTACAAAGTACCAAAAAAAAACACAAGCCAACTAAATATACAATATTAGAAGGGAAGTAAACGAAAAGTAGAAAAAACAGTTATATTCAAAAATTTTAAAATCGTAACAAAAAGTACGAAATATTTCGGCAAAAAAAATGTTAGAAAGTGTCAAATGGTCAAAAATACAAATCAAGACGCGTATGCAAGATTTTTTTTTTGTTCATCTTCATTACAAAACGGTACCATTAGGTATAAAAAAGTACCGTTTAAATACACAAATTTCGGACAATATTAAAAAGTACCAAAACATTTTCACAAAGTACCAAAAAATAAAAAAAGCGAGCTAAATACACAATCTAAGAATTGAAGTGACCGAAAAGTACAAAAACCGGTAATATTCAAAAATTTAAAAATCGTATTAAAAAGTACCAATATTTCGGCAAAAGAAAATCTTAAAAAGGGTCCAAAATATAAGGCCAGATGCGTATGCAAAAATTTTTTTTGGACACCTTAATAACAAAAAAAGTAACATTAGAAACACAAAACTTCCGAAAAATGTACAAAAAATACAGAAAGGATACAATTTAACTAAAAGAGCCAAAATAACAATTTAAAAAAAAAATATTAAAAAAAATAAAAAAAAAATCGTATGAAAAATTACGAAAAAGTTTCTAAAATTTTTTAAATATGTGGAAAATCAAAACAGTACGCATAAAAGTACCATGAAACACCAACAGTTTAAATAATATTAAAAAGTACCAAAACATTTTCACAAAGTACCACAAAAAACATAAGTGAGCTTAACACACAATCTTAGAAGGGAAGTCAACGAAAAGTACAAAAAACGGTTATATGTATTCAAATATTTTTGAGAAAGATTTTTGAGAAAGATTAATTTAAAAATTAAAACAGAATTTAATGTATTCAAATATTTTAAAATCGTTTCAAAAAGTACGAAATATTTCGGCAAAAGAAAATCTTAAAAAGTACCAAATGGTCAGATGCGTAAGCAAGAATTTTTAATAACAAAAGAATTACCATTAGAAACACAAAACTTCCAAACATGTACAAAAAAAAAATACAAAAAAAAGGACACAATTTAACTAAAAGATCCAAAATTACAATTTTTAAATTTTTTTTTTTCATTTAGAAAAATAAAAATAACAAAAAAAGAAATCGTATGAAAAATTACGAAAAGGTTTCTAAAATTTTTTAAATATGTCGAAGGCCTAAAAAGTAAGCAAAAACATTAAAACACAAACATTTTAGATAATATCAAAAAGTACCAAAACAACTTCACAAAGTACACAAAAAAAAAAACATAAGCGAACCAAATACACAATCTTAAAAGGAAAGTGAACGAAAAGTACAAAAAACAGTTATATTCAAATACTTAAAAATCGTATCAAATGTAAGAAGTGTTTTGGCAAAAAAAAATCTTTAAAAGTACCAAATGGTCAAAAATATGAGGCCAGACGCGTATGCAAGAGTTTTTCATTGGGCATTCTAATAACAAAAAAAGTACTATTAGAAACACAAAACGTCCAAAAATGTATAAAAAATAAAAAAGGACACAATACAACTTAAAAAGAATCCTAATAACAAAAAAGTACCACTAAAAACACAAAACTTAAAAAAATGTACAAAAAATAAAAAAAAAACAATACAACTAAGAGCCAAAACTAAAATTAAAAAAAAAAAAAATTCATCTAGAAAAATAGAAAAAAACGTATGAAAAAATCCGAAAAAATTCCTTAAATTTTTAAAATATGTGAATGATCAAAAAAGTATGCAAAAAGTACCGACAAAACACAAATATTTCAGATAATATTAAAAAGTACCAAAACATCTTCACAAAGTACCAAAAAAAAAAACATAAGTGAGCTAAATACACAATCTTATAAGGGAAGAGAACGAAAAGTTCAAAAAAATCTTATCAAAAAGTACGAAATATTTTGGCAAAAGAAAATCTTTAAAAGTACCAAATGATCAAAAATATAAGTCCAGCACGAATGCAAGATTTTTTTTTGCTTCCCAATAACAAAAAAGTACCATTAGGAAACAAAAAACTTAAAAAAATGTACAAAAAATAAAAAAAAAAAAATACACAATACAACAAAAAGAGCCAAAATTAAAATTTTTTCATCTTAAAAAAAAAAATCGTATGAAAAATTACGAAATTTTTTATTTATAAACAAAAATTAAAAAATTATGATAACATAACATAATATGATTTATTATTTTAAAAAATCAAATAATGACTGTAACTGATTATAGTATGATCCTTACTGATCATAGAATGATCACATAATGATAATTTAATGATCATAAATTAATGATCATTAATCATAAAACGATCTTCAATAATCAATAAATGATCATTATGTCGCTCCTTTACTTGTATAGTGTCATAACTCAAAAAATGCGTTTTTTAGTTAATGATGCAGAATTATTCGTTATATCGTGCTTTAGATTGTGTCAAAAATTCGTATTAATATCTTTTAAACTCACCGTTTGAGAAGAGTAGACGCCATTATTACATTTTCTATGTACCGGCTTTTTTCAATTAAAAACTTATTTCAATAGTAAACTTTAAACGTGTTTTCTGCAAAATCAAATATTATGAGTTGTGACTAGTGTTTGGGAATTCCCGGACTTTTCAATTTTCCGGGAAACGGGAAAAAAATAATTTATTTCCCGGGATTCCCGGGAATCCCGGGAAATTTTCTTTATTAATATAAATCATAAAAAACATTAAAATTTTACCAACTTTTTATTAAAAATAGTTTTATTACAGATATACAAGTAATTAAAACATAAAAAATCAAAAAATAAAAGTTAAAAATCCTGAAATACAATAAAACAAAACAAAAAAAGTATTGCAACTTTTTCCCCCACAAAAAATCGCAAAAAATAGCCAAAAATCGCAAAAAATTTTAAAAATGCGTTATTCGAGCAACAACTAATACTTTTAATATTTGTTCTGGAAATGTAACTTCTAGGTTCAAAATTTTTATATTTTTTGAAAGTCTTAGCAAAATTATCATCAACCGACGTGTATTTCTTGACTTTTTAAGTTTTTTCATAATATTGTCATACTTTTTACACTTGGTTCCTATGAATATATATTTGCACTGTTCTTCCAAACAGAAAAACTACAAAAATAGCAAATTAAAAATTAAATTAAAATAAACGTTTTTTATGTAAAATGGTTTATTATATAAAATTCCCGGATTTCCCGGGAAAAATTAAAAAAAATCCCGGGAATTCCCGTCAGTCTTTTCCCGGGAATTCCCGGACCCCAAACACTAGTTGTGACACTATACAAGTAATGGAGCGATGTGATCACACTATGATCAGTAAGGATCAAAGTACGAACAGCTTGAATCATAACATGGTTGCTTCAATCATAATATGAGAAAATTTATCAATCTTACTATGGCTCTCTTCCATTATGTTTGTCAATGTCATTTTACTTTTCTGCGTGTTGTAAATTTTATTACATAAAGTTTTATGGTTCTCTTAAATATTGTTTGTGTTATCGACGAAATTGTGTACATAATTATTTCATTGTAATTTATGCTTTTTTATATTTATTGTTAATAATGTATGTTTTATATTTCCATAATTACATTTAAATATTATGATTTAAATGATTAATTGCCAACAGCAATGTCGGCAGCTGATGTTAAACATTCTCCTTCAAAAAGTCAAAAACAAACCAAGGCTATTGATAAAATTCATATTGCTGGTCGTTTATTATAATAAAGTAATTAATATAATTTATATTACTATGCACTAGGACTCCATAGAGTGTGGAGCATTCGTCCTTCCGTCTGTTTTTTATTTTTTTTATTTTTCGTCTGTTGAAATCCCGCTAACTTTTTAAAGACCAGAGTTAGGTTCCTGATGCTTGGCATATGTATTTGTTATAGTGATAGTCCAGTTGGTATTGGATTTCAGAGACATAGGTATAGTGGTAAAAAAGTTATGAATGAAAATATAAAATATAAAAGTTATGAGCGAAAAAATATGAATTAAAATATAGAAAAGAAAAAGCTCAATTGAAATTCAGAAAAGCTTAATTTGAATTCAAAAAAAGTTAAAATAAGATTCTAAAAAGCTTAACAAATATTTCAAAAAGCTTAACTAAAATTCAAAAATACCAAATTAAAACCAACTTCAATTTAGAAAGCCCAATAAAAGTTCAGTAAAGCTTATTTGAACTGAACAGATCAATTGGACTTTTGTGAAACTCAATTTGTCAAATCTTGTTTTAATTTATGATGAAATTGAGTTAAGCTTTACGGAAATTTAACCTGGGTTTTTAGGCTTTTTTTAATGTATGCTGAACTATAGTTAAGCTTTTAGGAAATTCAATCTGTCTTTTCGGTACTTCAAGCTTTTTGAAAAACAATTGTACTTTTTTTAATTTCCTTTAAAGCTTTTTTTGAATTTTAATTGAAAAACTTTTAAAACTTCCGAATTTTAAAAGTCTTTTTAATTTTCTTTAAAGGTTTTTTTGGATTTTAATTGGAAAACTTTTAAAACTTCCAAATTTTAAAATTCTTTATACTTTTCAATCATGGTGTTAATGTTTTTTGATGCTATTTATAAAAAATATTTCCATAATAAATTATACTTAATTTACTATTTATCACTGTTAATGTTGAACAAATTTAATATTATTATTTTTTTGTGTCCTTGTTAAGTAGCATAACAAATTGCCTCACTTAAATTCATTAATGTGTGTGTGTTTTTGAATTGAATTTAAAGATTCCTTGGCAAATGAACTAGTGAATTATAGAGTTTAAAAATTTTTCCACAGTGTACTAGAGTGGGCCGTTTTTTTTTTTTTTTTGGTTTAATAGCCGGGCTCAAGAGATTTTCTGTATTGATAGTAATCTCTAGGCAATTATTTTTACAATTAACAACTGTCAACTTTTGAGACCGGTTTTAAAACGATAAAAAAAGAAAACGGACCACTCTAATTTATTTTATAAGCTATTTTTTTTTTTTGGTAAACTTATAATTTTATTATCGAGTTTATCAACACACATATTTCAGAATTTACAGATTCCTTGGCAAATGAACAAGTGAATTATAGAGTTTAAAAATTTTTACACAGTGTACTAGAGTGGGCCGTTTTTTGGTTTAAAAGCCGAGCTCAAGAGATTTTCTGTATTGATAGTAATCTCTAGGCAAATATTTTTACAATTAACAACTGTCAACTTTTTGAGACCGGTTTTAAAACGATAAAAAAAGAAAACGGACCACTCTAATTTATTTTATAAACTAATTTTTTTTTGGGTAAACTTATAATTTTATTATCTAGTGTATTAACAAACATATTTCAGAGGTATATCCTGTGCCCGTTTCTTTCCTTATATATATTTTTAACAATTGGGGTACATTTTATATTAGTGACCCGGTTTTTAAAATTTTTGGAGACAACTGTTATTTTTTGTACTTTTATTTCACATTTTTAGAAAATTTGGAGTTGTGTGTCTCTTACGGATTTTGGTTTTGTACTTTTTTAAGGCGTTTTGGTACTTTTTAACGTTTTGGTACTTTTTGGGAAGTTTTGACTTTTTTCATGGTACTTTTTTTTGTTATTTAAATGCTCTATAAGTTATTTATTGTGTACGCCTCTGGCCATTTACATACATATTTTTAACAATTTGGTACTTTTTATAATTTTCTGGTACTTTTACCAATTTTTGGCCGTTTTTTATGATATTTTTGTTTTTTTTTTAAACTTTTTTTAAACGATACAAAAAACAGACCAATTTTATTTTATAAACAATAATTTATTTGCAATCTTATAATTTTATTATCGAGTATATCAACAAATATATTTCAGAAACAATTTAGATATTTTTCCTGATTTTCTGGTACTTTGTTGATACAATTTAATATTTTTTAAAACAAACTGTTGTTTTAATGTACTTATTTTTGGAAAGTTTTCTTAAATTTTTAAGGCAATTTTATTTATTTTTTGTTTTTAGTACTTTTTGGAAGCATTTTGGTACTTTTTAAAATTTTTGTATTATTAAATAGTACTTTTTTTATAATTAATATATGTTTTAATGTACTTTTTTGTCGTATTTCTGGGAATTTTTCTTAAATTTTCAAGTCATTTTGAGATTTTTTTTTGGTATTTTAGTACTTTTTAAAGGTATTTTGGTACTTTTTTAAACTTTTGTCTTATTAAGTGGTACTTTTTTACAATTAATATCTATTGTTAAATGACGTTTGTTATACCCTCCAACCACAGTATGGGGGTATACTCACTTTGTCATTCCGTGTGTAACGCATCGAAATATCGGTATAGGACCCCATAAAGTATATATGGGGCATTCCAAGCCAAATCACTCACTTTTAGACCCGACCCCTTTCGATTTATTTTATTTTTGGATATGTTTTAGTACTTATTAAATGCAACTTGGACACCAATTTTCAGCCTTTTATTCCAAGATGGTGTTGAGTAATCAATTTTTCAAAATGGCGATTTTCTCCAAAAAATTAAAAAATTGAAATTTTTAATTAATTTTGATCATTAAAAAATATAGATATTTTAAAAAAAGTTGGACAACGTTTTCTTGGTATTTAAATGTAGTTTTAGAAAAAAAATGTGAAAAAATTATTCGAAGTAATTATCACTTATTTTTTGACGTTTAAAAATTAAAATCGACTTTTTGAAAAAGTCCGAAACCTTCGATTTTTTTGTAAAAAACTATAAAAATTCTACTCTAAATTACGCAACTTTTAAGCCATAACTCGAGATGTGATCACAATTCTTTCTATTTTTTTTTTAATTTTTAAAATTGCACCTTTTATGTTTTGGCTCTGATTTATTTTATATGGAGCTCCAAAAAAAAAAAAAAATGGTAGATATTGACCCTAACTTACCCTAAATATATTCATTTGGAGGTAAATATACGTCTCACAAAAATTTAGGATGATCGGACATGGGTAAGGCGTTTATCATGGTCCTTGAAGTTTGAAAAACGGATTACAAGGAAAAATATGATTTTTTTTCTGTTTTCGCCAATTTTTTGGTATTTTAAGTTAAGTTTTAATTCAAGTGATTACAGAATTATGATGTGGAGTAAAATTCCTTTCTAATAAGGTACTAAAAACTAAAATCGGCTGAAAATCAGCCAAGTTATTACAACTGCCCCAGGCATCTAGCGTGTGCCATACCACTTGATTAAAAAATACGTGTCCCTTTTTTTAAATTTATTGAAATTTTCTACTGTAATAACATTTTTTCATTATTCATGTTTCAGTGTAATATTTTTTTGGTTTTTCCAAATTTTAAAACAAAAAAAAGATTTTTTTTTTAAAATAGAGATTTCAAAAGGGTGTTGAAAATGCAGGCATTTTTAGCACTAATTTAAAAAATGTTAGCAAAACACAATATGAAAAATACTTGTCATCTAATTACATTTGAACTTGAAGAATAAAAAAATGTTATTACAGTAGAAAATTTCAATGAATTTCCAAAATCGTATTATATTGCTTAATCAAGTGTTCTGCCATACGTTAGATGCCTGGGGAAGTTGTAATAACTTGGCTGATTTTCAACCGATTTCAGTCTTTGGTACCTTATTAGAGAGGCATTTTACTCCGTATTATAATTCTGTAACCACTTGAATTAAAACTGAACTTAAAATACCAAAAAAATTGAGAAAACAGAAAAAAATCATATTTTTCCTTGCAATCCGTTTTCTAAACTTCAAGGCCCATGCGGTACATCTTATCCATGTCCGATCGTTCTTAATTTTTGTGAGGCGTATTTTTGCCTCGAAATGAATATATCTAGGGTAAGTTAGGGTCAGTATCTACCAATGTAATTTTTTTGGAGCACCATACAAAATAAATCAGAGTCAAAAAATAAAAGGTGCAATTTTCAAAATTTGAAAAAAAATAGAACAAATTGCGATCACATCTCGAATTATGGCTTAAAAGTTGCGTAATTAAGAGTTGAACTTTTAGACATTTGTAAAAAAAAATCGAAGGTTTCGGACTTTTTCAAAAAGTCGATTTTAATATTTAAACGTTAAAAAATAAGTGATAATTACTTCGAATAATTTTTTTAATATTTTTTTCTAAAACTACATTTAAATACCAACAAAACATTGTCCAACTTTTTTTAAGATATCTATATTTTTAACTGGTCAAAATTAATTGAAATTTTTAACTTTTCCATTTTTTTGAAAAAATCGCCATTTTGAAAAATTGATTACTCAGCACCATCTTCGAATAAAAGGCTGAAAATTGGTGTCCAAGTTGCATTTAATAAGTACTAAAACATATTCAAAAATAAAATAAATCGAAAGGGGTCGGGTCTAAAAGTGAGTGATTTGGCCTGGAATGCCCCATATATTATTCATAAGTGATCGATTCTAAGACATTCTAGCGATGTCCGTCCGTCTGTAGAGGACACGATACAGTCCAAAATAAAATAGCTAGACTTTCGAAGTTTGGCATTAATATGACTTATATTCCTAGGCAGGTTAAGTTCGGAAATGGGCAAAATCGGACTAAGGGGAAAAAGTTCCGCCTTGGAGAACTAAACCAACCCCTGAAAACTGTATTTTTTTGCAGGGCTTTTTGTACTTTTTTTAAGCAAATGCAACATTTTTATGTCAGACGAAGCTCAAAACCCTGAATTTGGACCCAGCGGATAAAAAAAAATAAAAAAAATGTTTGCCCGCCCCTTTTGTGGGCGTGGATACAAAAAATATATTTTAATAATGATAAATTGGATTAAATAATTGGAAAAATCATAATAAATAACATCTTTCGCAAGGAGAAGGTTTCCCCCAATGTCTCCCATCAAACCGCCAAACCAAAGCCCCCCCCCCCACCAAAAAAAGACCCTGAAAGACCCTGAAAAATTTTTTGTATGTTTTTTTTTTAAATTTTGGAGGGTATAAAAGATTTGGCACAGCCGAATTTAACACTCTCACTTGTTTTTTTTTGGCATTTTAGTACTTTTCAAAGGTATTTTGGTACTTTTTTTAACTTTTGTGTTACTGAGGGGTACTTTTTTATAATTAAAAATTATTTTTAAATGACGTTTGGTTTTCTTATTTTGATGATTTTCTGGTTGATTTTTTGCAGGTACTTATTTTGGTACTTTTTATATTTTTTTTTAATTTTTGTGTATTTTACTGGTACTTTTTGTAATTCAGATCTATTTTTTTAGTAATTTTTGTTTTTTTAATTAAAAATTAAGGAAATAAAATTTCAATTTTTCCAAATATTTATAATTTTTTTTATTAAATTCAGAAATTTTAAAATTTTAAAAGCTCTATTAAATTTTTTTTAGAGAATTTTTGTCAAAAAATATATCCTTTAAATTATTTGACAAATTTAATTTTTCATATGTTTACATACATGTGTTCTTTAGTATAAGTATGTGTACTTAAAACCATTTATCAAATATTATTAACAGCAACCACAAAAACATTTTCAGTTTTAGAGACTGGCTTGGCTGTAAAAGAGACAACAAACTCACACCACACACACTAATGACAAATAACAATTTTCCAAAAATTCAACACATTGTAAATATGTACACAAAAGTAGTAAATAATGTAATGAAAATTTAATACCCTACATCTATGTGGAATTTTTTGGACGTGTTTTGGTACTATTTGTTGTTAAGGTACTTTTTTTGTTAGTTGTATCTGATACTTTTTACTATTTTTTTTTATACGATTTTGATATTTTTAAAGTGACAGTTGTTTTTTTTTGTTATTTTCTTTATCATTTCTTGTATTTTTTAAAATTTATTAGTATTTTTTATTTTTAGTACTTTTTGAAGCTGTTTTGGTACTTTTTGATTTAATGTTACTTTTTTATTAGTTTTTTCGGAAATTTTCTACGATTTTGATATTTGTGAAATGACAGTTACTTGTTCTTTGCACTTTTCTATCTTATTTCTTGTATTTTTCTTCAAATTTATTACTTTTTTATTTTTAGTACTTTTTGGAGGGTTTTTTGGTACCTTTTAAATCTTAAGAAACTTTAGTTTTTCAAAAGCACTTTTTTGTTATCATTTATATAATTTCTTTTCAATTTTTTCTGGTTTTTTTTTTTGTACTTTTTAGAGGTGTTTTGGTACTTTTTGTTTAAATGGTACTTTTTTATTTAGCATTTTCTGAAATTTTTACTACTTTTTTTTCTATGATTGTAAAATAACTGTTTTTTTATACATTTCTATCTCAATTCTTGTATTTTTCTTCAAATTTACTAATTTTTTGATTTTAAGTACTTTTTGGAGTTTTTTTTGGTACTTTTTACATTTTTAGAAACTTTAGTTTTTCAAAACCACATTTATGGTACCTTTTAAATCTTTAGAAACTTTAGTTTTTCAAAAGCACTTTTTATACCCTCCACTTAGTGATAGAGGGTATATATAAGTTTGTCATTCCGTTTGTAACTCATCGAAATATCGGTCTGGGACCCCATAAAGTATATATATTATTGATCAGTGATCGATTATAAGACATTCTAGCGATGTCCGTCTGTCCGTCTGTCCGTCTGTCTGTCTGTGGAAATGGTGATCACGACCAAAATATTACACGGATATGACTGAAACTTAACATATTTATTGGAAGTTCTCCTGAGTAGTTTGGTATTGCATTTGAGCGATATCGGTTCAGCGGTTCAAAAGTTATGATCGAAAATGTAAGGACACCTCAAAAATGTTGGCACATTCAACATAACCTAAAAATACAAAATGCTTTAATTCGGCTGCTGGTTGACATATGTGAACATAATTGAACACCGAAAGGTACTTAAACAAGTACGAACACATTTTTTGACACAAAAAGAAAAAAATTCGCGGATTTTTTTCCAAAAATTTTTTTCGCGGAAATTCTTTTTGAAATTTTTTTTTTTAAGTTTTATGCAATAATCTTTTTGATATTGTGGAGGGTATCAATACATTCGGCACGGCCGAATTTAACTTTTTTACTTGTTTGTTATCATTTATATAATTTCTTCTCAAATTTATTTGCTTTTTTTTGTACTTTTTAGAGGTGTTTTGGTACTTTTTATTTTAATGCTACTTTTTTTATTAGCTTTTTCTGAAATTTTTATTACTTTTTTTCTGCGATTTTGATATTTGTAAAATGCCTGTATTTTTTTAATACATATCTAACTAATTTCGTGCATTTTTCCTCAAATTTATGGGTTCTTTTATTTTTAGTACTTTTTGAAGGTGTTTTGGCACTATTTGCTTTATTGGTACTTTTTTGTTGACAAGTTTTACTATTTTTTTTATACGATTTTGATATTTGTAAAATGACTGTATTTTTTTTTTTTGTTGTTCTTCTCTATCTTATTTCTCGTATTTTTTGGAGTTTTAGTACTTTTTAGAGGTGTTTTGGTACTTTTTGTTTTACTGGTACTGTCTTATTAGCTTTTTCTGAAATGTTTCTACTTTTTTTCTAAGATTTTGATATTTGTAAAATTATTGTTATTTTTTTGTACATTTCTATCTCATTTCTTGTATTTTTACTTTAATTTATTACATTTTTTGATTTTTAGTACTTTTTTGAGGGTTTTTGGTACTTTTTAAATTTTTAGAAACTTTAGTTTTTCAAAAGCACTTTTTTGTAATCATTTATTGTATTTCTTCTCAAATTTATTAGTTTTTTTTTATTAGTTCTTTTTGAAGGTGTTTTGGTACTTTTTGTTTTACTGGTACTTTTTTGTTGACACGTTTTACTAATTTTTTATACGATTTTGATATTTGTAAAATTATTGTATTTTTTGTTGTTGTTCTTCTCTATCTTATTTCTCGTATTTATTACTTTTTTTCCTCAAATAATTTTTTTTTTGAGTTTTAGTACTTTTTAGAGGTGTTTTGGTACTTTTTGTTTTACTGGTACTGTCTTATTAGCTTTTTCTGAAATGTTTCTACTTTTTTTCTAAGATTTTGATATTTGTAAATTATCTATTTTTATTTTTTTGTACTTTTCTATCTCATTTCTTGTATTTTTCCTCAAATTTATTACTTTTTAATTTTTAGTACTTTTTGGAGGTTTTTGGTACCTTTTAAATTTTTAGAAACTTTAGTTTTTCAAAAGCACTTTTTTGTTATCATTTATAAAATTTCTTCTTAAATTTATTAGTTTTTTTCTTTATTTTAAGTACTTTTTGAAGGTGTTTTGGCACTTTTTGTTTTATTGGTACTTTTTTGTTGACAAGTTTTACTATTTTTTATACAATTTTGATATTTGTGAAATGACTGTTTTTTTTTTGTTGTACTTTTCTATGTCATTTCTTGTATATATTACGTTATGTTTTCTCAAAAATATTATTTTTGAGTTTTAGTACTTTTTAAAGGTGTTTTGGTACTTTTTGTTTCAATGATACTTTTTTATTATTTTTTTCTAAAATTTAAGCTACTTTTTTTTCTATGATTTTGATATTTGTAAAATGGCTGTTATTTTGTTTTGTACTTTTCTATCTCATCTCTTGTAGTTTTCCTCAAATTTATTACTTTTTTTGATTTTTAGTACTTTTTGGATGTTTTTTTGGTACTTTTCAAATTTTTAGAAAGTTTAGTTTTTCAAAAGCACTTTTTGTAAACATTTATAGTTTTTCTTCTCAAATTTATTCGTTTTTTTATTATTAGTACTTTTTGAAGGTGTTTTGATACTATTTGTTTTATTGGTACTTTTTTTGTTGATACGTTATACTATTTTTTTATACGATTTTGATATTTGACTTTTTTTTTATTGTATTTTTCTATCTCATTTCTCGTATTTATTACTTTTTTCTTCAATTTTTTTTTAGTTTTAGTACTTTTTATAGGTGTTTTGGTACTCTTTGTTTTAATGGTACTTTTTTATTAGTTTTCCTGAAATTTCTATTATTTTTTTCCAACGATTTTGATATTTGTAAAATATGAGTTATTTTTTATGTACTTTTCTATCTCATTTCTTGTATTATTCCTCAAATTTATAATCCTTTTTTTTATTTTTAGTACTTTTTTGAGGGTTTTTGCTACTTTTTAAATTTTTTAGTTTTTAGTTTTTCAAAAGCACTTTTTTGTAATCATTTATAGTATTTCCTCGCAAATTTATAATTTTTTTTTTTATTTTTAGTACTTTTTGAAGGTGTTTTGGCACTTTTGTTTTACTGGTACTTTGTAACGTGCCGTTACAAGGCAAACACTTTTACATATACCTCATCACTCTACTTGTACCCATACCCAATATCAAGTTGTTTGATAGTTAATAATAGCAAATAGTTAGTACTATCTCGCAATTCTCGTTGAGTTGGTCAAATTGTTATTTATAATGACAAAGTTTGGCTGACTAAAAGAACGAGAATCCAGTTGGAGTTCGTGCTATATTTCGTACTACATACGTTGTATAACCGTAAGCCGACAAGATTCCTGTTCCCGACTCCGCCGTATGCCGTAGTTGGTCCGTAGATTATACGAACGCCGATTATTGTTCGTATATAAGTTGTAGTTTGAAAGTATCTTACTAACCCGAACGCCGATTATTGTTCGTATTAGCCGCCGTATTTACTTACACGAACGCCGTTTATTGTTCGTATTTACTTTGTAGTTTTGAATGCATCTTACTAACCCGAACGCCGATTATTGTTCGTAGTAGCCATAGTATTGACTTACACGAACACCGTTTATTGTTCGTATTTACTTTATAGTTTGAATACACCTTATTAACCCGAACGCCGATTATTGTTCGTATTAGCCATCGTATTTACTTACCCGAACGCCGTTTATTGTTCGCCTTTACTTTGCAGTTTGAAAGTATCTTACTAACCCGAACGCCAATTATTGTTCGCATTAGCCACCGTATTTACTTTCACGAACGCCGTTTATTGTTCGTATATATTTTACTAACACGAACGCCGTTTATCGTTCGTGTTCACTTCGTAGCTTTGCATTACTTAAGTAACCCGAACACCGTTTATCGTTCGTATTTGTTCAGTGGCATTACATCAACCTTTTCAACCGAAGCGCCTGTTATTGTTCGTATTGGTAATCTTATAAACATACACGAACGACGTGTTTTGTTCGTGTCTTCTTTATAATATTGGACAAATCCTTGAGAGCCTGCAACCAACGCCGGGGTTGCCGACGACCTTGAAGCAAATCGTCATTGCCGAAGACGATCGAAGAGCCGATTGAATTTATATTAGCTTAAGTAGTATAAGACAACTAGGTTAAGATCTTGGTAATAAAGTTGTGTGCGAGATAAGATCGTACTTTTGTAGTTAAACCACAAAAGCATTCGTCTTTTATTTATTCAAAGGAAGCAGACCTTTGTCGAACCTGGACAGACTGAGCTCTATCCTAGCTGGAAAATAAAACTGCATCACAAATGGCGCCCGAGCAGGGACTCGTTTCCAACAACGCACCTTGTGGAAAAATTGACAAAACCACCAACGAATTTGGAACGAGGGAATCACACACAAACCAAGATCTTTCTAGTGAACATGTCTTAAGTAAGCTTAGCGATTTAGAAATTATGAAAATAATTATTCGTTGGGATGTGAAATACGACGGCTCCAAAAACCTGCTGGAGTTTTTAGAACATCTAGAGGAGTTAGCCGAGTGTTACTCTATTCCTAGTGACCGATTAATGTTTTCTTTATTGGAGATATTGAAGGACCGAGCATTGAAATGGTATCGGATATACCGTGGCGAAATCCGAACCTGGGAGGAGTTTAAGGTGAAATCAATTCGTTTCTTTTTACCGAGGAAGTACCTGTCTGATATTGAGGAAGCGATATACAATCGTAAACAAGGCCGAAAAGAAAAAGCCAAGGATTTCGTTTTGGAGATACAGACTCTGATTCGGCGACACCCACAGCTGCGACAAATTGATAATTCGGACAGAATATATGAAGGTCTGAGACCAGAATACCGATTGTATGTTCGGCGCCAAGATTTTAAATCCCTGGACGAACTTTTAGACCAAGTTTCTGAGTATGAATCCCTTCGGCAGACTGAGGCTAAGGAGCAATCGCAGTTTGACGGGGTCAAAACACTCGATGTTACCTACTGCCGAACGACGCATTGTTGGCGCTGCAAAATTAAAGGACACTCGAGAAGGCAATGTCGTAACTCAATAAAAATTTTTTGCTCCAGATGTGGTGCCGACGGAATTTTGTCTAAGGATTGTCCATGTCCGGCAATCCTTGAAGCAAAGTCACACAAAGATGGTACAAACAAGTCAACGTCCAAAACAAACCAATTAGAGCTTAATCCGACACAAGTTCCAACATCACTCCACTTCGCCAGCTTAGTGTTAAATGTCAAGGTCAGAAAAGCACGAATTGTGCCAGAGACGACTATCATGGGACAATCGGTTCAACCAACAAAAACAAGCCCAGATTATATTAAATCGAAGCCAGGGAAGTTAACAAGACCAGTCTATCATCACTGTCATACAGACAAGGTATCCCTCACCCAGCAACGAGAAAATAAACATCTGAATAGATCCGGGCTATCAACTCTCCATCTAACAAAACAATTCATCAACACACGTCACAATCGAGCCGAAGCACTTAACAGTTCGGTAAAAGTTACCTTCGGAACTCGAGCAGTGCAATAGTTTTCGTTTCTTTGGTAAGGGGGAAAAAATAATCACAAACATTATTTTTTTTAAAGTAGGGGGGGAATGTAACGTGCCGTTACAAGGCAAACACTTTTACATATACCTCATCACTCTACTTGTACCCATACCCAATATCAAGTTGTTTGATAGTTAATAATAGCAAATAGTTAGTACTATCTCGCAATTCTCGTTGAGTTGGTCAAATTGTTATTTATAATGACAAAGTTTGGCTGACTAAAAGAACGAGAATCCAGTTGGAGTTCGTGCTATATTTCGTACTACATACGTTGTATAACCGTAAGCCGACAAGATTCCTGTTCCCGACTCCGCCGTATGCCGTAGTTGGTCCGTAGATTATACGAACGCCGATTATTGTTCGTATATAAGTTGTAGTTTGAAAGTATCTTACTAATCCGAACGCCGATTATTGTTCGTATTAGCCGCCGTATTTACTTACACGAACGCCGTTTATTGTTCGTATTTACTTTGTAGTTTTGAATGCATCTTACTAACCCGAACGCCGATTATTGTTCGTAGTAGCCATAGTATTGACTTACACGAACACCGTTTATTGTTCGTATTTACTTTATAGTTTGAATACACCTTATTAACCCGAACGCCGATTATTGTTCGTATTAGCCATCGTATTTACTTACCCGAACGCCGTTTATTGTTCGCCTTTACTTTGCAGTTTGAAAGTATCTTACTAACCCGAACGCCAATTATTGTTCGCATTAGCCACCGTATTTACTTTCACGAACGCCGTTTATTGTTCGTATATATTTTACTAACACGAACGCCGTTTATCGTTCGTGTTCACTTCGTAGCTTTGCATTACTTAAGTAACCCGAACGCCGTTTATCGTTCGTATTTGTTCAGTGGCATTACATTAACCTTTTCAACCGAAGCGCCTGTTATTGTTCGTATTGGTAATCTTATAAACATACACGAACGACGTGTTTTGTTCGTGTCTTCTTTATAATATTGGACAAATCCTTGAGAGCCTGCAACCAACGCCGGGGTTGCCGACGACCTTGAAGCAAATCGTCATTGCCGAAGACGATCGAAGAGCCGATTGAATTTATATTAGCTTAAGTAGTATAAGACAACTAGGTTAAGATCTTGGTAATAAAGTTGTGTGCGAGATAAGATCGTACTTTTGTAGTTAAACCACAAAAGCATTCGTCTTTTATTTATTCAAAGGAAGCAGACCTTTGTCGAACCTGGACAGACTGAGCTCTATCCTAGCTGGAAAATAAAACTGCATCACAACTTTTTTTGTTGATACGTTATACTATTTTTTTATACGATTTTGATATTTGACTCGTTTTTTTGTATTTTTATATCTCATTTTTCGTATTTATTACTTTTTTCTTCAATTTTTTTTGAGTTTTAGTACTTTTTAGAGGTGTTTTGGTACTCTTTGTTTTAATTGTACTTTTTTTATTAGTTTTCCTGAAATTTTTACTATTTTTTTCCTACGATTTTGATATTTGTAAAATATAAGTTATTTTTTATGTACTTTTCTATTTCATTTCTTGAATTTTCCTCAAATTTATATTATTTTTTTTTTGATTGTTAGTACCTTTTGGAGATTTTTTAGTACTTTTTTAAATTTTTAGAAACTTTAGTTTTTCAAAAGCACTTTTTTGTAATCATTTATAGTAGTTTTCCTCAAATTTATTAGTTTTTTTATTGTTAGTACTTTTTGAAGGTGTTTTGGCACTTTTTGTTTTACTGGTACTTTTTTGTTGACAAGTTTTACTATTTTTTTTATACGATTTTGATATTTGTAAAATTACTGTTTTTTTGTTTTCTATCTCGTTTCTCGTATTTATTTCTTTTTTCCTCAAATTTATTAGTTTTTTTGAGTTTTAGTACTTTTTAGAGGTGTTTTGGTACTACTACTTTTTCTCTAATTTATTACTTTTTTAGTACATTTTGAAGGTTGCATTGGTACTTTTTTAATTTTTAGAAACTTTAGTTTTTCAAAAGCACTTTTTTTATTGTTAGTACTTTTTGAAGGTGTTTTGGTACTTTTTGTTTTAAAGGTACTTTTTTATTAGTTTTTTCTGAAATTTCAGCTAAGTGTTTTCTACGATTTTGATATTTGTAAAAAATCAGTTTCTTTTTGTGCTTTTCTATCTCATTTCTTGTATTTTCTTCAAATTTATTACTTTTTTTGATTTTTAGTACTTTTTGGAGGTTTTTTTGGTACTTTTTAAACTTTATTATTTTAAAAGGCACTTTTTTGTAATTTAGGTTTATATTTGTGGTGTTAGGGCTCTTATTTGTTCAGTTGGTTTTTTAATACAGTATTGTTATTAATCGCTTAACTGTTATTCCTGATTATAAATTTATGTTGCCTACTTTTAGGAGTAGCATTCATTTCATATGACACTGAATAAACAAAACAAATGTATAATGCTTAAACATAAACCATAACTTTGCGACAAGAAGAACATCATTCATATGTCATGTTAAGGATTATACAGATAAAAACAGGATAATAAAACACAGACACACGAGTAAGTTCTAAAACAGCAGTAGGCAGGAATTTATTAAATAAATAAGAAATTTTGGCAGGGGTATAAATTGGCATAACAAAATTTTGAGAGCTCAAAAAAATTGAGAAAATTCGAAAAGGCATGAGAATAAACTGAAAGTTACAATAAATTCTATACCCGAGTAAAAATTTGTATACGATGCAATATATAATGATATGTAACACAATATATATTTATACGCAATTTGATCCGAATAATGGTGGATGTTTTTGCATTAAAAAATATCTACTTGTATAAAATATGATATGATTTCATCCGAGTTTTGACCAGACATTGCCATATATTGGTGGATCTAATTAGATCTAATTGCATAAAAACATATAAAATCCTGGTGTTTTTTGGTTTGGGTTGAAATACACCACAGGTCAACGATACATTCACCAAACATATAATTTTCTAAAACAAAAAAATGTTTGGGTACGCTTCGAACCAGATAGGTGATATACATAACCCTAACAAGGAAATGTTTAGGAACATTTTAAAAAGTTTCTTATACTTTGCCTAAAAAACTTAGAAAATTTTTGGTTAATTGGAAACATATATAGTTTTATATGGAACAGAATAAGCCATATATATTTTTATGTTAAATTATACATAAAACCAAATTTTGTATTGACCCTCATATAACTTTATATAATTATATCTACCTGACACCTTTTAATCCGAATCATGATTAAATTATATATAACTACATATGACTGCATATAACAAATTTAGAAAATATCTCACGCGATGTATAATCATATATGATTTATTATGTTTGCATCAGGTTATATATTGTTATATATGTTTATTTTTACTCGGGTATATAAAATAAAATTGGTCCTTCGAACCGGAAAAATCAATAAAATATGTTTTCTTTAAAAGAAAAAAGTTGCCCTACTAATCTTAAATTTTTTTAAATAAATGAGAAAAGTTTGAACTTGCAGAAAACAGTGATGAACAGTAATATAAGCATTATGTTTTTTGTCACGAAAGAATTTATTTGGCTTTCATTATCAAAATTATGTTTGTTATAAAAACTTAATTGTGCTTGATATGTTAACATATGGCTGCTGCATCAAATTGAATACTTAAATATTTACAGTTTGCTGATTTTTTTTTATTAAAAGCATTAAAATATTTTTTTTATTAGAAAACTATTAAAAGTTTAAGTGAAAAATATAAAAAACAAGTAGAAAAGTTAAATTCGACTTGGCCGAATCTATGAATACCCTCCACAATGCCCTTTTTAAGTTATAGTAAATTTTTAAGAGTGAAAAAATAACATTTTTGATTAGAAATATATTATTTTGTGTAAATAAACTTTTTTTTTTAACTAATTTTTGAAAAAAAATTATTTGCTAAAATTTTTTTTGAGTGTAAAATTTTTTTTGAATATAAAATTTTTTTGAGTGTATTTTTTTTTTTTGGTTTAAAAATATTTTTGAGTGACAAAAATACGTTGTAAAATATTTTTGCGACTTATCAATATTTTTAAAACATGTTTAATGTGTTTTCAACACGTGAATTTATGGTGAAGCTAATCTGAAATTCACGGTTTTGCTAATAACTTTTGAACCACTAGACCGATTTGGCTGAAATTCAATACGAGCCAGGCCAGGGGAACGGCGAATATAATCTTTAGTTGCTGAAAAGAATAACTGGCTCATAGCACTAAAATTTAGCTAATTTAAAAAATTTGCGAAATAACGTCATAATATCGCGATTGTTTCGCGCCCTCCATCCAATTGATGAGATTTTGTTTTTATATTAATAAAATTCCAAGAAAATCCTAAATATTTTCCAATTAAATTAAATTTGTTTATACTTAAATGAAAAACTAATATTCAAAACTTCATCGCGTTTGGTGCGTGAACATTTTTAACGATCGCGAAAAAGTAAGACATCATTTCTTAATATTTTTTCATGGCCTATACGACTATGGGACGGACTTTTTGATATTTGCAAAAAATTCAAAAAGTTATAACCCTAGTGCTCAAGCATAAGAAATGAATTTGTAAAAAATTAATGAGAGGACAAAGATGTCCTCCAATGACCCCCTGATAGCAACCGCCGACCTCTCCCCCTAAAAACAGATTACTTGGAATAATTTAAAAATTTTCCTGTGTATTATGCCCACTAGGAAGTTAGTAAACTTCAACTTTTGTCGCTATAAACTTAAAAGAGTTTAATGAATGCAATGAATTTCTATACAAAATATTTTTTTTGTGGAAAATTCTTTTTCCTCAACATATTTCACTATTGTTAAGTTGAAAAGAAAAAAAAAAATGAGAAAAAAATATTAAGGAAGTTTATATTTTTATAAAAACCTGCCGTTAGGCAAAAGTCTGCTCTATTTTGTTCTATTGTGTTAAACATTTTAGCAAATTATTGTTTTTTCTAAAGAAAAACTTTATCATTTGTTGGAAAAAAACAAAACACCAACAATTTTACAAAAAAAAAAAAAAAATAAAAAAAATGACCAGTTGTTTGTATTTTATTGTTTTGTTTAGTTAAAAGTTTGTTAAGTGTTTTTTGTGTTGCAATAAACTAAATACTCATACAAAAATAAAAACTACTGTTATTTTATTTAGAGGAAACGGAAATAGCTAAGCAGGAACTACAGTTGCGTGAGAATAAGTTGATTGTTGGGTGTGTGTGTGTGTTGAGAGTTTAGTTTAAATATTTTCTATAGTACGTTAAGGAGGTATTAAAAAAATTAAAACAAAGTTTTTTTATTTTAAACTGAAAAAAAAGACCAGAGAAGTGTTTTTTGTTTTAGGAAAATAATTCTTATTGTATTGCTGGTTTTGAATGAATAAGAAATTTACTAACAAAAGGTGTGGAAAGCGTAAATAAACAATGAATAATTTTATGCAAACAATTCGTAGAAATTTTTTCTCAGAGAGGTTGATAAGTTGTGATTTTTGAAAGATTTTCTTAAATTTCTAGTGTTTTTCAGAATTTCTCAGAGTTTTGCAGAGCTTTTTTTCAAATTTTTTCTAAACTTTAGTAATGATTTCAGCGAATATTCCATTTAAAATGTCTCATATTTGAAAAATTAAAATATTTGTTTAATATTAAGTATCTAAAAAAAATCTGTATTTATAACATCATAACGTATGAGTGACATTTAATTAATTTTACATTAAAAATTAATCATATGTCATGTAGTACTCAATATCTAATATATTACAACAAAAAAAAATTACACATCATGTTTATGTTAATTTTCTAATTAAAAATTAAAAATGTTATTGATTAAAAAACAAGTAGAAAAGTTAAATTCGACTTGGGCGAATATATAAATACCCTCCACAATGCCCTTTTTTAAAGGATAGTAAATTTTTTAACGTGAAAAAAATTAAGAATTTTGATTAGAAATATTTTATTTGGATTAGAAATATTTTATTTAAAGTAAAAAACTTCTTTTGGCATTTTTGTAAAAAAAGAAAAATTACTAAATTTTTTTTGAGTGTAAAATTCGAGTGTAAAATTTTTTTCGAGTGTAAATTTTTTTTAGTGTAAAACTATTTCTGAGTGACAAAAATACTTTGTAAAGTAATTTTGTGGCTTACCAATGCTTTTAAAGCTAGTTTTTTTTTAAAAGCTCGGTTTTTTCAACACATGAATTTTAGATGAAACCAATCTGAAATTCTCCGTTTTGCTAATAACTTTTGAAGCACTAGACTGATTTGGCTGAAATTTAATTCGAACTACGTATGTAGACCAAGGGAACGACAAATATATATGCCAAAATTCAGCACCTTCAGAATTGTCTTTTGAAAGTTAGCGTGTTTCTTATCTCGTGAATTTGCGAAAAAACTCTTGCCGAAATTCACTTCTTTGCTTATAACTTTCGAACCGCTTGACCGATTTTGCTGGATTACAATACCAACTTAACTAGGTAAATGGCCAATATATAAATGACCAATATATATACTTTATGGGGTCCTAGACCAACATTTCGAAGTGTTACTAACAGAATGACAAACTAATATGTACCCTCTATCACTAGAGTGGAGGGTATAAAACTAATAAACATAAAAAACTGAAATAATTATTAAACAATTTGAATAATAAACAAGTAGATAAGTTAAATTCGACTTGGCCGAATCTATGAATACCCTCCACAACGTCCTTTTTAAGTAAATTTTCTAACGTGAAAAAAATAACATTTTTGATTAGAAGTATTTTATTTTGTATAAAACAACTTTTTTTTAGTATTTTTTGAAAAAAATAATTTACAAATTTTTTTTTAGTGCACAATTTTTTTTGAGTGTAAAATTTTTTTCGAGTGTATTTTTCTTGTTTTTAGTTTATTGAGTGACAAAAATAATATTTTTGAGTGACAAAAATACGTTGTAATATATTTTTGTGACTGACCAATGTTTTTAAAACATGTTTAACGGGTGAATTAAAGGTGAAACTAATCTGAAATTCACGGTTTTGCTAACAACTTTTGAAACACTAGATCGATTTGACTAAAATTTAATACGAAATAGACCAAGGAAACGATATGCCAAGTTTCAGCTGTCTCATTATTGTCTTTCGAAAGTTAGCGTGTTTTTTATCTCGTAAATTCTCGAAAAACCTTGCCGAAATTCACACTTTTGCTTATAACTTTTGAACCACTTGACCGATTTCGCTGGATTGCAGTACCAACCTGACCTGGTAAATACCCAACATATATGGCAAACTTCAGGAGCCTCCATAAAGTCTTTCAAAAGTTAGCGTGTTTTCAACAGACAGACGGACAGACAGACAGACGGACGGACGGACATCGCTAGATCGTCTTAAAATCGATCGAGGATCATGAATATATGTGTTACAAACGGAATGACAAGCTTATATATAGAGTGGGCACATGAGCAGATTAGAGCGTGATTCACGCGTGATCACGAGTGATCACGAGTAAGTGTGACTGAATTCAATTTTACTCACGTGATTGTGAGTGGAGGAAAAATTGCGTGAGTGAGTGTGCGTGCGTGAGTCAGATTTTTGCGTGAGTGAGTGTGCGTAAGCCGATTTTTTTGCGTGAGTTTGCGTGATTTATTTTCTCTTTATATTTCCTTTTATACCAAAAAAAGCAACAAACAAATTTAAAATTTGGCTTAACTTAAGATTTTGTCCCGAAAATGGAAAAAAAATGTAAAATTTCGCTAAACTTTAAATTTTACTGAAAATTTTGAAAGATTTTTGAAATTTTAGTGTTTGAAATTTTTTTTTGTATAAATAAGAGTTTCGTGAGTGTGAGTCAACGTGAGCGTGAGTGAATCTAGCGTGAGTGCACGTGAGTGTGAGTTGTATTTAATTTACTCACGTGATTGTGAGTGAGTGTGAGTAAAAAATATGCTCGTGAGTGAAGGTGCGTGATTCAAAAATTCCTGTCGTGAGCGTGAGTGAGTGTAAGTCAAAAATCACTGACGCGCCATCTCTACTTTCATATACCCTCTATCACTAGAGTGGAGGGTATAAAAAAATGAAATAATTATTTTCTGACACCATTTTTTATAAAAAAAATGTGTCAGAATCTAATAAAAAATGTCAGGTTTTGATCCGCAAAAAGAAAGTTATTTTTGTCTATAGCAAATATTTTGGATTCTGAGACATTTCTTTATAAACATTTTTGTAGTTTTGGCTCTTATAAGGACTTTTTGTTTGGTACTTTTTTGAGTGTTGGTACTTTTTTTTTTTTATATTCAGCTTTGTATATTTTTTTACCAATTGAGTAGTTTTGCATAATTTTCTGGTACATTTATCAGACCATTTTTGAATTTTTGATACAATGTTGGTACTTTTAAAAAACTTTTATTTTTGGGTTTTTTATGAAATTTTTAATTTTAAATATCTTGTATTTATTTTCCATTTTTTGTACTTTTTGAAAGTGTTTGGAACTTTTCACATTTTTTTTTTTGATTTCTTGTGTTTTTTAAATGTAAAATTTCGTTATTTAGAGAACGTCTCCTTTTTGCATGATTTTTTGGTACCTTTATAAGCCTTTTTTGATTTTTTTGATACAATGTTGGTACTTTTAAAAAAAACTTTTATTTTTGGGTTTTTTATAAAAATTTTAATTTTGAATATCTTGTATTTATTTTCCATTTTTTGTACCTTTGAAAGTGTTTGGTACTTTTCACATTTTTTTTTTGGATTTTTTGTGTTTTTTAAAGGTACAATTTATTTATTTAGGGAACGTCTCCTAAAAAGTATGTATGTAATTGTGGTTCTATTATTATTTTGGTACTTTTTAAGAATTAGAAATTTGAAAGTTTTTCTTAATTAAATGCTTGTTTTTTCCTATTTAAAGGCATTCCAAATGAATTCTTAACGATAGGGTACTTTTGCAAGATTTTCTGTTAATTTTTGTATTTTTTGATAAAATTTTTTATTTTTCAAAATTACTGTTTTTTTGTACTTTTGATGTTTTTTTTCTTTTGATGTTTTTGGTACTTTTTTTAATGGGTACTTTTTTTTGGTTTTTGGTACTTTAACGATTTTTTGCATATTACTATTGCATTAATTTTTGAAAAAAAAAAACTATTATTTTGTTCCTATTGTAGGTACTTTAGCTTAAGTTTCTGGTACTTTTATTAAGTAATATTTTTAAAAGTAACATTCTAATATATTTCACCTATAGAAAAATTCTCAGATTCTGAGAAATTTTTCCTATTAAAAAAAAAAATAGAATCTGACTTTTGTATAAGATTCCGAGATATTTTTCCTTAATTTTTTTTTTTAACATTTAAACACTTTAAATTGACGTATGAGTAATATTCAATAAATATCAATTATACGTAATGCAGCTCTTAATAAAACCAAGTAAAATAGCTAAATTCGGCCTTGCCGAATGTTGTGATACACTCCACAATTTTTAAAAGATTATTGCAAAAAACTTTATTAAAAAGGAAATTATTTTAAAAAAAAATTTTTTTTTGACAAACAAATTTCCGCGAAATTTTTTTTTTTAAAATCCGCGATTTTTTTCTTTTTTTGTCAAAAAAATATGTTGGTACTTGTTTAAATACCATTTACTGTTTAATTATGTTGACATATGTCAACAAGCAGCCGAATTAAATAATTTTTGTATTTTTAGGTTATGTTGAATGTACTAAAATTTTTTAGGTGTACTTACATTTTCGTTCATAACTTTTGAACCGCTAAACCGATATCGCTCAAACGGAATAGCAAACTTTGGCAGTGATCACCATATCCACAGACAGACAGACAGACGGACATAAATTATAAACAACCAAAACAATTTTAATTTTACTGCACAATTATATTTAAATTTCAATAAATTTAACATTTTCTATTTAAATTTTCTCTAACTACAAACATAAATACATACATCGTTTATTGTTATTATATAAAAATTGAAAATTTTAACAATAAATTAAATCTATTTTCAATTTTCATATGAATATTTATCATAAATGCAAATACTTACAGTTATAATTCCTTTATGAGTATATAATGGTGAAGGATTTAAATTAATAATTTTGTTACATTTTTGCATATAGATTTGAAATCATTTTTATTTTTGTAATAATGATACTTTGACTGATATTTTATAACTCTTAAATTATAATAATTATTGTTATTTTAAATAACAAGTAGAAAAGTTAAATTCGAATTGGCCGAATCTATGAATACCCTCCACAATCCTTTTTAAGTTATAGTAAATTTTCTAAAGTGAAAAAATAACACTTTTAATTAGAAATATATAAAAAAACGTTTTTTTAACTAATTTTTGAAAAAAAAAAATAATTTACTAAATTTTTTTTTGAGTGTAAAATTTTTTTTAAGTGTAAAATTTTTTTAAAGTGTATTTTTTTCTTTTAGTGTAAAAATATTTTTGACTGACAAAAACGCGTTGTAAAATATTTTTGTGACTTACCAATGTTTTTAAAACATGTTTAACGGGTTTTCATCACGTGAATTTAAGGTGAGGCGAAGCTGAAATTTACGGTTTTGCTGATAACTTTTGAACCACTGGACCGATTTGGCTGAAATTCAATACGAACTAACCCTGGAGAACGAAAAATATATATACCAAGCTTCAGTATCCTCAGAATTGCCTTTAAAAAGTTATCGTGTTTTTTATCTCGTAAATTCGTGAAAACCCCTTGCCGAAATTCACTCTTTTGCTCATAACTTTTGAACCAATCGACCGATTTCGCTGGATTGCAATACCAACCTGACCAGGTAAATGTCCAACATATATGCCAAACTTCAGGAGCCTCCGTTAAGTCTTTCAAAAGTTAGCGTGTTTTCAACAGACAGACAGACGGACAGACGGACGGACGGACGGACGGACGGACGGACGGACGGACGGACGGACGGACATCGCTAGATCGTCTTAGAATCGAACGAGGATCATGAATATATATACTTTATGGGGTCTTAGACCAATATTTCGAGGTGTTACAAACGGAATGACTAACTTATATATACCCTCTATCACTAGAGTGGAGGGTATAATAAAATTAAATTTTTTTATAAAAACAATTTATGCAAAATTAGTTGCATGTAGTTAATTTTACATAGAAATGTAAATAATAAATTCGTATAATATTTCTATATACATATTTTTAAGTAAAATTGTTAAAATTAACAAGTAGAAAAGTTAAATTCGACTTGGCCGAATCTATGAATACCCTCCACAACGCCCTTTTTAAGTTATAGTAAATTTTCTAGAGTGAAAAAATAACATTTTTGATTAGAAATATTTTATTTTGTGTAAAAAAACTTTTTTTTAACTAATTTTTGAAAAAAAAAAATAATTTACTAAATTTTTTGAGTGTAAAATTTTTTTTGAGTGTAAAATTTTTTTCGAGTGTATTTTTTTTTTCTTTTAGTGTAAAAATATTTTTGAGTGAAAAAATGCGTTGTAAAATATTTTTGTGACTTACCAATGTTTTTAAAACATGTTTAACGGGCTTTCAACACGTGAATTTAAGTTGAGGCGAATGTGAAATTTACGGGTTTGCTAATAACTTTTGAACCACTGGACCGATTTGACTGAAATTCAACACGAAACAGCCAAAAGGAACGACAAAGCATCCTCAGAATTGCCTGTAGAAAGTTATCGTGTTTTTTATATCGTAAATTCGTGAAAAACCCTTGCCGAAATTCACTCTTTTGCTCATAACTTTTGAACCACTGGACCGATTTCGCTGGATTGCAATACCAACTTGACCAGGTAAATGCCCAACATATATGCCAAACTTCAGGAGCCTCCGTAAAGCCTTTGAAAAGTTACCGTGTTTTCAACAGACAGACAGACGGACAGGCGGACGGACATCGCTAGATCGTCTTAGAATCGAACGAGGATCATGAATATATATCACAAAATCCACCAGAAAACACATAAAAAATGCTATTTTCTGACCTTAGGTCTTTCGATTTTCTTTATATTAACGGTATGCATTCTCCATAAAGCTAATAAAACATATCCATTTTCAGTTTTTTTAATTTAAAAAAAATCGCGATTTTTTCGCGAATTTAATTTTCTTCAAAAATTTAAAAAATCAAAAAAGTATGTTAATTTGAAGAACCATATCTGCTAAAGTATCTATCGGATTTCTACGATTCAAAAAGCATTTGATTCAAACGTTCGTCCTTTTTTATACCAATGCAATAAAAAAAAAGTTTTTCCAAAAAAAGTGCATTTTTGATGCAAATGCAATTTTTTGATGCATTTTTCAAAACTTTCTCCCCCTTCAATTTTTTTGAAACCTGCATAATTCGAAAATATGGCATTTTTTACACAAAATTGAGTACCGTTTTTTTTGTGACGGCGTTTCAAAAAATTTTCGTGATTTTTTTAAAAATTTGATTTTTTCCATACAAAAAATCAATTTAATATTTATTTTGCAATTTTATCAAAAAAGTATGTAACTTTAAAAAGCCATTTCTTCGAAAGTATCTATCGGATTTCTACGTCTCAAAAAGCATTCGATTCAACTGATTATCCGTTTTTATAACAATGCACTAACAAAAAATATTTTTTTAAAAAAATTCATTTTTGATGCAAATGCAATTTTTGGATGCATTTTTTAAAACTTTCTCCCCCTTCAATTTGTCTGAAACCTGCATAAATCGAAAATATAGAATTTTTTACATAAAATTGGGTAATTTTTTTTTTGTGACGGCGTTTTACAAAATTTTAGTGATTTTTTTAAAAAATGCTTACGTAGTTTTTCCTTAGACTAAAATTTTTTTTGTTATTTTATGAATTTTATGAAAAAATTGTATGGAAAAACCAATAAGGTATTTTTAAAAAAATTACAAAATTTTTACGAAACTCCGTCACAAAAAAAGCTGTACGCAATTTTGTGTAAAAAATGCTATATTTTCGATTTATGTAGGTTCAAAAAAAATTGAAGGGGGAGAAAGTTTTAAAAAATGCATCCAAAAAATGCATTTGCATCAAAAATGCACTTTATTTTTAAATATTTTTTTTTTATTACATTAATATAAAGTAAGACTATCGTCTGAATCGAATGCTTTTTGAATTGAAGAAATTCGATAGATACTTCCGAAGATATGGCTATTCAAAGTAGCATACTTTTTTGATTTTTTCAATTTTTGAAGAAAATTAAATTCGCGAAAAAATCGCGATTTTTTTTAAATATAAAAAACTGAAAATGGATATGTTTAATTGGCTCTATAGAGCACATGTGTACAAAAAATTAGATAAATTTGAAGATCCTCGGTCAGATTTTATAAAATCTTTGCTGGATTTCATGATATACTTTATGGGGTCTTAGACCAATATTTCGAGGTGTTACACACGTAATGACAAACTTATATATACCCTCTATCATCTAAAAATTCAAGAAAAATTTGAAATGTTCAGAAAAATTTTTATTTAAAAATAAAAATTGTTTTATTCCACCTGAAAAATACTATATTTTAAGTAGGTTTATTGTAGCTCGAGGTCATTATTTCCTTTACTAATTAAAACTATTACATTCTCATAGAATAATTTTCAAGAAAATAAATTTTCTGTTTTAAATTTATGTAGGTTATTTTTTCAAGACTTAATCGCCATGTGTTTAGAAATTTGTCAGATTCCATTGTCAAGATTATTTAGCAACAATAAAAATCCTATACTACAAATAGCAAACGAATTTTAATGACAAATCCTTAATGATCAAACAAAAATATTAATACATATTTGATTCTACTCCCATTGGGAATTAGAAGATGAAAATTGTACCATCGCGCAGTGGATCGTGTAGAGTAAACACCCGGTCGTATTTTTTCGCTGTATTTTTTAATAAAAAGGTATTTTTATATCTTTTAGGGGCCTCTGACTCAGAATTTGGCAAAAACGAAAAAATTTTTAAAAATAAAAAAATAAAAAATGGCGATTATTTCTTTTTGCAATTTTGCAACATTCGCGTTCATTAAAGGCATACCTTTATAATTTTCTTTTAGTACTGCTTCAAATCCAAAAGTTAAACCAAAAAAACTTAATATCAATACAAATATCTAATAAAAATTCTACACTAAAAAAACAAAATTTTTAGGTTAGGAAAAAAATATTGCCCAAGTTCTATTAAAAAAGTAAGAACAGGAAATTAAAGCGGTTTACGTCCTCTTTAATTTCCATAGTGTTTTTATACCCATTTTCTTTAACCCCGCCGAAGAAGTTAGGGGGCACCTTCCCCTTGCGATTTTGAACTTCTTCTGAGATAAGAATGTTGCATTTGCTTACCAAAAGTACAAAGAACTCTGCGCAAAAAATGCGGTTTTTCTTGGGTTGGTTCACTTAAAATATTTTGTAAGTAAATTAACTGAAAAAACATTTAAAACAATCGTTTTTCCTTTTAAAAAACGGACTACTTATATTTCACTTGAAACGACATACTTTTTCAGTTATTTTTAAACGTTAATAAATGACAAGACATTCCGTAAAAACAAATTATATTTCAGTTATTTTAACTGATTACAATTTTTTATTTTGTGGAGTAAAAATATTTTTTTTTTTTAATAACGAACTACAAAAACCGTACTTCTGTAAAATTATACGGAATAATCAGTCAAAAATAATTTAACTGATAAAAACATGTTTCCGTAAATTTGTGTAGTTTATTATTTTAACAACTGTATAAATCTTTAAATAATTTATTTTTTTTTGAAAAACAAACGATAAAACGTTTAAAACAACTTTACCTAAAAACTTTTTGAATAACCGTAAATAGTTACTGTAAAACTTTTCTAGGTGTTTAGTTCTCCAAGGGGGAACTTTTTTCCCGTGGTCCGATTTTGCCCATTGCCGAACTTAACCTGCCTAGGAATATAAGACATATTCGTGCCAAACTTCGGAAGTCTAGCTCTTTTATTTTGGACTGTATCGTGTCCTCTACAGACGGACATACGGACAGACGGACGGACGGACGGACGATCACTGATCAATAAAATATATACTTTATGGGGTCCTAGACCGATATTTCGATGCGTTACACACGGAATGACAAAGTGAGTATACCCCCATACTGTGGTTGGAGGGTATAATAATTATAAAAATATTTAAAAAACTAATACTACTATAAAACAATAAAAATAATATAAAAAAAATAATATAAAACAAAAAAATTATAAAAATTACGAAAAATTCGGAAAAATTTAAAAAAATTAAAAAAATAGTTAAAATGGTTAGAAAAAAAATATTATTCAATTAGTGACACAAACAAAAATTTAAAGTCGATCTAGTAATATCCTTATGTCTGTCCGTTGAAACCAATTTTCTAGCTAAGATAGGCTGCCTAGTGAAATAATTTTAATTCTTAAATAATTGTTGTAAAACTTAGTTATTTGTATGCAAAAATGGGCAAAATCGGTTTAATATATAAAAATTTATGGCTAAATGATAAAACATATAACAAAATATATTTTTAGTACGGTATAGACAAAGCATATAACACAACAATAGAAATAAATTGATTTTGTGTTGTATGAGTTATATTTAATGTTCTAATATTTTTATTGCACGTAAAGTTTGCAAGAAATTAAAAAAAAAATCAGGTAAATTCAGAGAAAAATATGAAATAATCAGGAAAATACAGAAAAATTAAAAAAAATAACTAAAATTTTATGTAAGTTTTTTGGGAGACAAAAAATTTCAGTAACAAAAAAAAAATGTAAAGTCAATTAAGCCTTACATCTCTGCTTGTGTGTTGAAATCACTTTTATGGTGCAACCATAAATAATAAATTAATTATATTTCTTATATTTTTATCGCACGTTAAGTCTGCATGGAAATTTTGATAATATCGGATAAATTCAGAGAAAAAACTGAGTAAGGGTGTGTGTGAAACGGTAGCAAAGTATGCTTCATAGTAAATTTTTGACACTGTTGAGGTGAATAAAATTTCACTAGCCCAATGGGCTAGTAGAAATTTTGACAACAGATTAGAAATTTTTGAAATTTGAAAAAAAAAAAAAAAATATACAAAACGAAAATAAACAATTCAAAGAAAAAACAATATTTGAAAAAATAAAAATATAGAAAATATAGCAATTTCTTGCAATGTTTTTAATAATAAAAAAAAAAAAACAATGTTTAGATATCGCTTTGATGACGATGAAGAAAATGCAATAGCAAAAAGGCGAGGTCGTAGAGCAGATGGCGAAAAGGCGAAAGGCTGAACATTTGTTAAGAAAATGTGCTGCCAAGAAAGAAAATTATCCTCTAATTTCTTAATAAACAGCCGAGATGTGATGTCGTTTGTCATGTTGTGCAACAAGATTAAAGAATTAAAATTTTCTGGTTATTATTTGCATTCTGATAAGTATTCCTTTGTTTAATATTAATGTGTCTTAAATAAAAAAGTGTTATGTAAAATTTGCGTGATTTTTTTTTATAAAACCAAATGAAAATGTCTCGAAGCTGTTTGAATTGGAGTTCTTCCAGAATAAAAGTCTCAAATTCAAAAGCAGTTTTATTATAGAGGAATCTCAAATTCTGACACATTTTCCCACAGAAACCCTCACATTCTAGGACATTTTTTCTGCAAAAGAATTTTGATTCTGAGAAATTTCTCCTATAGAAAAATAGAATCTGAGACTTCGACATTTTTGTAGACAGAAACATTTTTTTAGATGCAAAGGTTTCAGTTTTTAATAAATTGCAATTAGCAAAGACATTTTTTTCTAAAATTAAATTTCCTTAACATTTTTTGTTTTTATTATTCAGCAACTATCAAAAATTTACTATTGTTAAAAATGATTTCATTTCACACAGCAGAAATAAGAAATTTAATCACCATAGGAAAACTATTTTTCACCATAGTACTTTGCTACCGTTTCACACACACCCTAAGTAGAAAATTTGAGGATCATTTTAGGAATATTTGAAATATAACAAAAACTATATAAATAGCTATTTAAGTGACACAAAAAAAATGGTAAATCGTTTTAGCAATATCCTTATCCCGTCTGTTGAAATCAATTTTAAAGCATATCTGGGACTACTATTGAAATGATATGAATTCTAAAATAATTGTCAGGATTTAAAGTTAGTTGTATGTAATTATGGGTGAAATCGGTATGATGAATAAAAAGTTATAACTAAAAGGAAAATTTAAAAAAAAAAAATTCAAAAAATCAAAAAAAAAAAGAAAAATAATAAAAAAATTAAAAAAAAAAATAAAAAAAACTTTTGGCAAAATCATCATTAGAACAATTTCAGAAATTGCAGAAAAATTCTAAATTTTTTTTTTAAAATTTTTAAACTTTTCTTCAGAACTTTATAAATTTACCTTAAACAGACCAATGTTGCTAACTAAAAACTTTGTCAACCCGTGTAAAAAAAATTATATCAAAACATATCTCCTTTTATAAAAACATATATGGATCATATCTAAATGGATATAATCAGATCTACTCCATATATATTCATATCTGCTTCAGATATGTTTTGATCCGTAAATTGAGTCTATATGACAATTTTACATATATGAACATATCTGAAAATGTCTGATCATATATGCCAGATAGATTCAATTTACGGATCAAAACATATCTGAAGCAGATATGAATATATATGGAGTAGATCTGATTATATCCATTTATATATGATCCATATATGTTTTTATCAAAGGAGATATGTTTGATATAATTATTTTTTTACACGGGAAGCTAAATTGCTGAAAAAAAACTTTCTACAAAACTTTTTTGTTCCTTTTGTGCCCAAAACCTATAGATTTTGTTAAGAAAATAAAACAACAGTTTTCTTAAGTGTTTCTCTTTTTTTTTGTTAACATTTTTTGTTGTTGAGATATCTACTTAAATAAATCAGAAAATAAAAGAAAAGTTAAAACAACAAAGTTTTCGATTGCCAAAAAAAAAAAAAATAGAAAAAAAAAATAAAAGAAAACAATTTTAGTGTTGTTTTGTTCTTTAACCGTATTGTCACATTATTAAAATGGCTAGAATACAATAACACAAGAAAAAAGCTTGTTGGCCTCTTTTTGAAGCAGTACATTTATTAGAAGAGGGTATATATAAGATTGTCATTCCGGTTGTGACATCTCGAAATATCGGTCTATGATTCTCGATTGATTTTAAGACGATCTAGCGATGTCCGTTTTTATGACCGTTTGTCGTTGACACGCTAACTTTTGAAAGACGATGGCATGCATGCCCAGTCATGTGGATAAAAAGTTTTGACAAACTCAGTAAAGGTACCAAAAAATATTTTTTTAAGTACAATTGATACAAAGCGTGTAACACAATAATAACAAATACATAAATTAATTATATACATAATGTCCAATGTTCAAATATATTTATTGCACGTAAAGTTTGCATAGAAATCTAGAAAAAAATATGATGGATTTAAAGAAGAATCTTAAATAATCAGAAAAATTCGGAAAATTTTTGAAAAATTTAGGAAAACAATGATATTCTTATAGAATAATTTTTCTGTATTTCTTTTTCTGCATTTGTAACAACAACAATTAGCATATTGTATTGTCAAACCTTATTAAAATCTGTTTTTAATAGTTTTTTGTTGGTTATTTGACGATCGTGATCATAAAAAGAAATTATACAATTTTCTTCTTCTAGTTCTCAATGAATTTAGAATTGAATATGTATTAATATTTTTGTTTGAACATTAGCGATTTGTTATTGAAATTCCCATTGCTATTTGTAGTATATGGCTTTTATATTTGCTAAATAGTCTTGACAGTGAAATCTGACAAATTCAGACACTCTAGTCTTGTCAAAATGATCAACATAAAAAAATTTAAAACAGAAAAATAATTTTCTTGAAAATTATTCTATTAAAATACCATAGTTTTAATTAGTAAAGAAAATAATGACCTCGAGCTAGAATAAACCTCCTCCAAATGTAATATTTTAAAGGTCGAAAAAACAATTATAAGTTCTATTCGATTAGAAGGTAGAAACACGAAGTGACACATTTAAAATACTAGAAATTTCATCAGCTTTCATAATCGCTTTTGAAAATGTCCATATCTTTATTGGTTGCAGTACAATAGCCAAATACCGTTATTTTAGGTGGGTATCGGTTGCCAACCCTGGTTTTATTTTTAAATTTTAAAAAACGTGTGGTAAAGTGGTGTGCCTACGCATTTTGTTTAAGTCCTACTAGAAAAATGCCACAATGTTTTTTTTTTTAAGGTAAAAAATTCTCCATCACTCAAAAAATTATTGTTGCACTCAAATTCAAGTTTTACTCAAAAATTGTTTGTCAATAATGAAGGGTAGTCGTGAAATCGGTCAAACTGAATTTAACTTTATTACTTGTTTTTTTGGAAATTTGTTCGCAAAAAAAACTAAAAAAAATTTTAAACGTAAGAGTATCTTATATGTTTCAAGGTATATTTTGACAAAAAAAAAATGAAGAAAAAAAAACATTTAAAGTTGTTTATACCAGAATTTCCCATTATTTTTTTTATAAAATAAATTCCGGCATAAGTTGCCAAAGTATGGAAAAAGTAAAAAAAAAATAACTAAAAACAAGCAATATAAAAATGCTAGTAACAAAGAAGTTACTAGCAGTTATTCAGACAGCACTATGGGACTTGAAAAATTAAAAAAAAAAAAAAAATATCAATCTGTCTGTTGAAATCACTTTTATAGCAAAAATTGGGTGTCAAATGAAACGATAATTTTAATAATTCCCTGTAAAAAAAGTCATTACCACTTCTCAGTGGAGTGCTTTAAAACTATAACAAATGTAATGAAATACAACAAAAAACACAAAACAAAAACACACCAACAGTTTTTTCTACTCCAGAAAACAGATATTCAGCACTTAACTCATTACCTATCGCGACACCTCCATACAAATGTAAGTAGATATTCAGTAGATAAGAACTACTCCGTGGAAGTAGTTGGAAGTTGTTTGAAAGTTCGGAGTACTTCTTATCTACTGAATATCTACTTACATTTGCATGGGAGTGTCGCGGAAGGTAATGAGTTAAGTGCTGAATAACAACTTTTTATGGAGTAGAAATAACTGTTTGTGTGTTTTTTTCTTGTGTTTTTTGTTATTTTTGCTGTATTTCATTACATTTGTTATAGTTTTAAAGCACTCCAAATAGAAGTACTCCGCACTTTTTTTGCTGGGTTGCCATGAATCAAGGTTGTTTATATGTAAAAATGGGTGAAAACAGTCCAATAGATAAAAAATGATGACTAAATGGTTAAAAGGACACAAAAAATATATTTCTATTACAATTTAGCAAGGTTGGCAATCGAAACGAATAACGGTATCGATATCGGTATTGGTATCGTTTTTTATTTATTTCGGTATCGGTATCGGTAACGGTATTTCAGTTAAATCGGTTACGGTATTACCGATACCGAAACGTCAATACCGGTACGTACCGGTATTATCGAAAAAATGCTAAAAAAATAAAAAAAAAACGTATAAAAACTTTTAAAAAATTTGTAAAAACAAGTAGTAAAGTTAAATTAGACTTGGACGAATCCATCAACACCCTCCACAATGGCCTTCTAAATTGACAGTTAATTTTCTTACGTGAATCAAATTAACAATTTTGATTAGAAATATTTTATTTTGAGTAAAAAACTTTTTTTAGTCATTTTTGAAAAAAAAAAAAAAAAAATTGCCAACATTTTTTTTTTGAGTGTAAATTTTTTTTCGAATGTAAGTTTTTTTTTGATTTTGTACAAAAATTTTTGTTAGTGACAAGAATACTTTGTAAAATATTTTCCTGACTCATCAATTTTTTTAAGAGTCCCCGCACAACAATGTCGGCGCGGTTGACGGTTTCGGTCATGAGTATAGGCGCAAAACAAAAGCGGCAGCGGGAGATTCCGTCATACGTTGATATTTACAGTATTTTTTCACTTTTTCCACATATTTTTATTTGATTTTGTTGTTTTTTTTTAATATCAATATGATTTTTTCATATTGATTAGTTTTTTTGTGTTTTTTTAGAATTTTTAATATTTTTTTTGTTAGAGATCACATTTTTTTGTTTACTTAATCGAAAATAATCGAAATATTTATAAAAATGTGGCAACATTTTTATATCAAAAACTAAAAGAGAGAGAGAAACCGACACAAAAATAAAATTGATTTTATTCAAGCGGTTTTCGGTCGAGCGTTTTTTCATGCCAAATTTGTATGAAAAAAAACGTCACCGACATTGTTGTGCGGGGACTCTAAAGCTGGTTTAACGTTTTTTTCAACAAGTGAATTTAAGGTGAAACCAATCTGTAATCACGGTTTTCTTAATAACTTTTGAACCACTGTACCGATTTGGCTGAAATTCAATACGAAACAGGCCAGGGGAACGGAAAATATATATGCCAAGCTTCAGCATCCTCAGGAATGCATTTCGAAAGTTAGCGTATGTTTTATCTCGAAAATTCACTAAAAACCGTTGCCGAAATTCAGTCTTTTGCTCATAGTTTTTGAAGCACTGGACCGCTTTTGATGGACATTTTCCTATGTCTTTAGTACATAAATATAAGGCCGTATAGATTTTTACCTTTCTTTTTTGTTTGAGCTGAAAAGGGTCCAATAAGTTTCTATTGGGTGTCAAAATGTTTCCATAAAATATATTTCCCTCCCGCATCGCGGCTAAAGTAAGAACCCCTACAAATTACATATTTTATCTTATTTCTAGGCAACCAAGTTTTTTTGTTGGTGTTATCTATTTGGAAAAATAGGTATTCCCTGTCTAGACAAGATCACATTCAAAAATATTGCAAACAATTTTTTTCGCGAATTGTGGGACCTTTATGGACGATTTCTACGAGTTAAGCCACTTCAAAGAATTATGCTATGGTGGAAAACCTCTTGCAAGTATTCCAAATGCCTTCCCCGAAGTCCTGAAAATATCAAAAAATCCTTGGACACCCACATCACGGATTAAATAAAAATCCCCAAAAAACTATACTATACAAAAGGGGTCCAGAAAGTTTCTATTGGGAGTCAAAATGAATCCATAAAAATTTCGTGAAAATCAATAATTTTCTTTTGCTCTCGCATCGCGGTTGAAGTATGGATTTTTTTGAAATTTTTTTTTAATTCAGGGTGTGGGTGCCAAAAGATTTTTTTGATTTTTATGAGACTTCGGTGAGGCATATGGAGTACGATTTTTTATTTACAAAAACCAAAAAATTTACAAACTTTCTATTATTTTTTTATTTTTTAAACATCGTTTTTAGAAAAACCGTTTCAATACCGGTACGAACCGATACCGAAGGAAAAGGTTTTTGGATACCGGTATCCGATACCAAAACTGAGTTTCGGTATTGGTATTGGTACCGGTATTCAATTTAAAGGGTTTTGAAACGGATAACGGTATTGAAAAGGTATCGATTGCCAACATTGCAATTTAGACATTAGAGCACAAATAAATTTAGTTTTATATACGTAATGTCTAATGTTCTTATATTTCTGTTGTACGCATAATTGGTACGAAAATTAAAAAAAAAAAACGGATCAGAATTAGGAAAAAAATCGAAAATAATCAGAAGTAATCAAAAAAATTCAGGAAAATTAAAAAAATTTAGAACACTAAAAAAAAAAATAAAAAATTTTTTAAAAGTTTATAATAATTTTGAGTGAGACAAACAATTTTTAGTTTTACAAAAAATGTTAAGTCGATCAATTGCAATATCTGTTGAGTTAATGACAATTTTTAACGGGACAAACATTTTTTAGTTTTACAAAAAAATTTAAGTCGATTTATTGCAATATCTGTTGAAATTAATTTTCTGCCTGTCTGTTAAAATCACTTTTATAGCACAACTAGCATGCCTAGTGAAATAATATTAATGTTAAAATAATTGCCATGAATTTAAAAAAATTCTAGCTCGAGGTTATAATTCTTTCACTAATTGAAACTATGATATTCTCATAGAATAATTTTCAAGAAAAATATTTTTCTGTATTAAATTTATGTGGGTTTTTTTGTAAAACTTAGCTGACACGTATTTAAGAATTTGGCAGATTCCATTGTCAAGACTATTTAGCAAATATGAAAACCCTACACTACTGATAGCAAAGGGTATTAAAATTACAATTACCAATGTTCCAACACAAATATTAATACACATTCAAATCTACAGTTATTGAGTATTAGATGAAGAAAATTGTACATTCTTTTAGTTTAAAAACAATTGTCAAACAACCAACAAAATAAATATTAAAACAGATTTACGTGCATAAACATAAAAAAAAAAAAAAAAACAAATGAACTCAGACAACAGTCTGAAGTAGCACGGAAAATTTAGAAATTTTTTTACAAAAAAAGAAAAGTTTAAGAAATATATGTTGGAAATTTTGAGTGAAACAAAAATTATTTAAACGTTAGAAAAAATGTTAAGCCGATTTGGAAATATACCTTCGGCTGTCTGTTAAAATTACTTTCATAGCTAAACTAGAATGCTTATTGAAATGATATTAACTGTAAAATTATTGCCATGAAACTACATTATTTGTATGTAAAAATAGTGGTTAAGTCTGTTGAAATCATGTTTATAGCAAAACTAAAATGTCTAGTGAAATTTTATAAATTCCTAAATAATGGTCATGTACCCAAGTTATTTGTATGTAAAAATGGGTAAAATCGGTCCAATGCATAAAAAGTTATGACTAAATGTTTAAAGGTACCAGCAAGTCTTCAAAAGAAAATGATTAAGTTCGTTATAAATGTTCATAATTTATTTTAATATTTTTCTTAATCTTTCCCATTGTGCATACCAAAAGTATAATGAAAACTACACAAAAAAAAAAACTAACAAAGAATAGAAACTGGAACACTTACAAAAGTGGGTGAATAATATATGGTCTGACTTTTCTATTTTTCTACATGTTTTAAGGTTTTTGACTTTACAAAGTTTTTTATTACTTAAATTTTTCTTTTTTTGGTATATCAACACAAGGATGGCTAAAATTTGTAATAAATATAATAGAAGACTAAAGAAAAATAACAAAAAAAATATATATATATTGTTGCAATTTAAGGAAGTAAAACAACAAATGTATAAAATACTGTAATTCATTTGTGTTGTTTACACAACTTTTTTTATTTTTTCAGGATTTTTTTAATGTAAAAAGAAAATGAATTTGACAAAAAAAAATAAATTTAAAAATTTATGAAATTTAAAAAATTTACTTTTCTTATTTAGTCATAACTTTTTAACCACTTGACCGATTTTGCACATTTTTACATACAAATTAATTAAATTTATGACAATTATTTGAGAATTATTGTTATTTCACTAGGCATCATAGATGTGCTTTAAATGTGATTTCAACAGACAGTCGGAGTTTTTCTAATTACTTAAGACTATTCGCAGAATTCATACATTTTTCTCAATTTCAAGCGTTGTAAGGTTTACATCGACACGGCAATTTTCAACCGATCGTGCTCATAATTCTGTAATTTTTATACCCTCCAACCACAGTATGGGGGTATACTCACTTTGTCATTCCGTGTGTAACGCATCGAAATATCGGTCGGGGACCCCATAATGTATATATATTATTGATCAGTGATCGATTCTAAGACATTCTAGCGATGTCCGTCTGTCCGTCCGTCCGTCTGTCCGTCCGTCTGTGGAGGACACGATACAGTCCAAAATAAAAGAGCTGGACTCCTGAAGTTTGGCACGAATATGTCTTATGGTCATAGGCTGTTTAAGTTCGAAGATGGGCAAAATCGTACTACGGGGGAAAAAGTTCCCCCTTTAAGAACTAAACCAACCTCTGAAAAAACACATTTTTTTAGATTTTTTGTACTTTTGCTTAGCAAACTAGACATTTTTTATGTCAGAAGAAGTTCAAAGTTCTGTAGTTGGATCCTGAAAGGTTGTCACCCACCATCAAAACCCCCCCCCCCCCACCAAAAAAAGACGCTCTTTTTTTTACCGTGTTGGAGGGTATAAAAGATTCGGCACGGCCGAATTTAACACTCTCACTTGTTTTTTTATCCTAACATCACACAAAATTAGGCATCAATTTTGGATAATCGAAAATAAAAAAATAAGATCCAATTTAATTTTTTGTCTAATTTGTACTAGAAATATATTTTTGCCATTTTTACCCGTTTGATTAACTTTTTATCAATCGGACCGATTTGGCCCATTTTTACATACAAATAACTTAGCTTTATTACAATTATTTAAGAATTTATATAATTTCTCTAGACATCATAGCTGCGCTATAAAAGTGATTTGAACAGACAGGCAAATTTTTTCTGAATTTTCTACTGGACCGATTTCAGCAATATCCATCCGCCTGTCTGTTGAAATCACTTTTAAAGCTCAACTAATAATAATTGGCATGCATCTAAGTTATTTGTATGTAAAAATGGAAGAAATCGGTCGAGTGGAAAATTCAGAAAAATTTTTACAAACATTTTAAAAAGTTTTAGGAAATTTTTCTAAAGTTTCATGCACACTTTACGTTCAATTAAAATATTATAACTTTAGATGTTACTTATACTAAACAAATTTTTTTTTCTCTCGTATTACTTTGTTATTTTCTTTGTCTAAATCAGTGGTCGGCAGAAAGAGAGTGTATCAATGCATTGGTATATGAATATAAACATGCATGTGGGGCATTCCAAGCCAAATCACTCACTTTTAGACCCGACCCCTTACGATTTATTTTATTTTTGGATATGTTTTAGTACTTATTAAATGCAACTTGGACACCAATTTTCAGCCTTTTATTTCAAGATGGTGTTGAGTAATCAATTTTTCAAAATGGCGATTTTCTCAAAAAAATTAAGAAATTGAAATTTTTAATTAATTTTGACCATTAAAAAATATAGATATTTTAAAAAAGGTTGGACAACGTTTTGTTGGTATTTAAATGTAGTTTTAGAAAAAAAAATATGAAAAAATTATTCGAAGCAATTATCACTTATTTTTTGACGTTTAAAAATTAAAATCAACTTTTTGAAAAAGTCCGAAACCTTCGATTTTTTTGTAAAAAACTATAAAAATTCTACTCTAAATTACGCAACTTTTAAGCCATAATTCGAGATGTGATCACAATTCTTTCTATTTTTTTTTAAATTTTAAAAATTGCACCTTTTATTTTTTGGCTTTGATTTATTTTATATGGTGCTCCAAAAAAAAATAAATTGGTAAATATTGACCCTAACTTACCCTAGATATATTCATTTCGAGGTAAAAATACGTCTCACAAAAATTTAGAACGATCGGAAATGGGTAAGGCGCTCCTCATGGGCCTTGAAATTTTGAAAACGGATTACAAGGAAAAATATGAATTTTTTTCTGTTTTCTCAATATTTTTGTATTTTAAGTTAAGTTTAAATTCAAGCAATTACAGAATTATGATGTAGAGTAAAATGCCTTTCTAATAAGATACTAAAAACTAAAATCGGTTGAAAATCAGCCAAGTTATTACAACTTCCCCAGGCATCTAACGTGTGGCAGACAACTTGATTAAGCAATACAATCCGCTATTTGAAATTCATTGAAATTTTCTACTGTAATAACATTTTTTTATTCTTCAAGTTCAAATGTAATAAGATGACAAGTATTTTTCATATTGTGTTTTGCTAACATGTTTTAAATTAATGCTAAAAATGCCTGCATTTTCAACACCCTTTTAAAATCTCTATTTAAAAAAAAATAAATTTTTTTTTTTGTTTTAAAATTTGGAAAAACAAAAAAAAAAAATGTTACACTGAAACATGAATAATAAAAAAATGTTATTATAGTAGAAAATTTCAATAAATTTAAAAAAAGGGACTCGTATTCTTTAATCAAGCGGTATGACACACGCTAGATGCCTGGGGAAGTTGTAATAACTTGGCTGATTTTCAACCGATTTAAGTTTTTAGTACCTTATTAGAAAGGCATTTTACTGTACATCACAATTCTGTAATTGCTTGAATTTAAACTTAACTTAAAATACCAAAAATATTGAGAAAACAGAAAAAAATCATATTTTTCCTTGTAATCCGTTTTCAAAACTTCAAGGCCCATGAGAAACGCCTTACCCATTTCCGATCGTTCTAAATTTTTGTGAGTCGTATTTTTACCTCGAAATGAATATATCAAGTTTAAGTTAGGGTCAATATCTACCAATTTATTTTTTTTGGAGCACCATATAAAATGAATCAGAGCCAAAAAATTAAATTTGCAATTTTTAAAATTAAAAAAAAAAATAGAAAGAATTGTGATCACATCTCGAATTATGGCTTAAAAGTTGCGTAATTTAGAGTAGAATTTTTATAGTTTTTTACAAAAAATAGAAGGTTTCGGACTTTTTCAAAAAGTCTATTTTAATTTTTAAACGTCAAAAAATAAGTGATATTTACTTCGAATAATTTGTTCATACTTTTTTTCTAAAACTTCATTTAAATACCAACAATACGTTGTCCAACTTTTTTTAAAATATCTATATTTTTCAATGGTCAAAATTAATTAAAAATTTCAATTTTTTAATTTTTTTGAGAAAATCGCCATTTTGAAAAATTGATTACTCAACACCATCTTGAAATAAAAGGCTGAAAATTGGTGTCCAAGTTGCATTTAATAAGTACTAAAACATATCCAAAAATAAAATAAATCGTAAGGGGTCGGGTCTAAAAGTGAGTGATTTGGCTTGGAATGCGCCATGTGTTTGTGTATTTCTTAAACAAAGCGACATCAACCTGCTTGTTGTTCTATTTTTATGCTCTTAGTTGCGAGTTTTGTTGACAATCGTGTTATATACGTGTTTATTGCCGATTGTGTTCGGCTTCTGCGGGCTATGGGTGCCGATCACTGGTCTAAATTATATTTTTTTGGTACCTTTATCTATTTTGTCATAACTTTTTAACCACTCAACTGATTTATGCCATTTTTACATACAAATTACTTATATTAAAGACAATTAGCTCAACATTTTTATCATCTGGCTAGGTATTCTAGTTCAGCTACAAAAAATGATTTTAACAGACAAGCAGATGCCTATTGATTGTTTTTTGTCAATCAAAATTTAACTAATTTTTTAAATATTCGGAATTTTCCTAATTAGTTTTACTCTGACTCTATTATTATGTCTTACTCTATTATTATATTATATGCTTTGTCCAAATTGCATTTGAAATATACTTTTTAGTGTTTTTACCCATTAAGCAATATCTGGTTATCTACTGGTCCGATGTAGTCCATTTTTACATACAAATAACTCAGGTTCATAACAACTAATTAAAAATTAATATTATTTGACTAGTAGTACTAGTTTCGCTATAAAAGTGATTTGAACAGACAGTGAAAAAGTGATTTGAACAGACAGACAGAGGGCTCTTGTAAGACCGACTTAACATATTTTGTAACATTAATATTTTTATATTTCAATAAAAATATTCATAATATTTTAAAGAATTGTTCTTAATTTTTCTAAAACTTTCTAAATTTGATTTTGAGAAATTTTTCTAGAATTTTTTTAAAAGTTCTAAGTTTTGCTGATCATTTCAGATTCTTAACTGAATACAATTTTTTAGTCTCATGCAAACTTTACGAGCAATAAAACAATAAAACATTAGAAATAACTTTTACGAAATAAAGTACATCTTATGATGCCATTAAGAAAGCTATGATAAGAAAGGATATTCCTAGGCTTATAAGAAATTGGACTCTGGAGATGTTAACATCCAGAGTGATTACGTTCGATCTTGGCGGCACATCTATGACCATCAACGCAACAAGGGGATGCCCACAAGGTGGTGTATTATCACCTTTGTTGTGGACTTTGGTCATAGATGAGCTGCTCGAGGAACTTAATAGCTCTGGTTTTAAGACCTTCGGCTACGCTGACGATCTTGTTATTGCCGTCTTTGGCTGGCATGAGCCGACTATCTCGGTCTTTCAACACTATTGTGAAACCTATTCTAACATACGCTGCTTTAGTATGGTGGCCCAAAGTAGAACAAAGTACAGCCAGAACTATATTAGATAAAGTCTATAGACTCGTCTGCATTGGCATTACCGGTGCTGGAAAAACATGCCCAACTTATGCCATCGGGGCCCTACTTAACATTCCACCATTACACATTTCTGTAATGGAGAATGCATTAAAAAGCGCCCTAAGGCTGGCGGAACTTGGTAACATGAAGGAAGGTGATTTACGGGGACATTTGAGAATTGCAAAATTCTTCATTGATGACCCTATTTTGAAGGTCATGGACAGAATTTTACCGACACAAGTATTTATTAGAAACTTTGATACTAAAATCCTTGAACGGAACGTGTGGTCAAACATGACCTGGGACCCAGAACCAAATTCCATAATAGGGTATATGGACGGGTCCAAGCAAACCAATAAGGATACAGGGGCGGGGATATTCGGACCAAATTTCCAACGCGCTCTACCCATGGGGAAATCCCCATCAATATTTCAGGCAGAACTATATGCCATTCATGTATGTGTAACCGAATGTCTTCGTAGGAAAACAAATGGTTCCCATATATACATAATGTCTGACAGTCAGGCTGCACTAAAAGCACTCATAGCTTATGAGGTGACATCCGGACTGGTCATGAACTGCATTGAGTCACTTAACGAACTAGGACGACATAACGACCTGACACTCGTATGGATTCCGGGACTTGAGGGTCACACGGGAAAAGAACGCGCAGACTGTTTGGCAAATTGTGGTGCCAGGCGACCCTTTATTGGCCCAGAACCATTCTTTGGTTTGCCATCGGGACATGTTAGGGAAAGACTCAAAATATGGAGTGAATCTAAGTTCATGGAACATTGGAACTATTGCGCTGGGCAGCGGCAGGCAAAAAGATTCATAATTCCATCCAACACTGTATCTAAACGATAACTGTCTTTAGACAAAAAGGATCTTCGAATCCTAACGTCCTACCTAACTGGACATTGTAACCTACGTTACCAACTTAGAAAGAGAAATCTATCTGACACGGACACGTGCAGATTCTGCGAGATAGAGGAGGAAACAGCAGAACATATACTTTGTACATGCCCAAGACTGACTGGTAGAAGACTTCAACATCTAGGGGGACACTTAATATCTCCGACCGACGTGTGGAACTCTCTGCCAAATAGGATTCTCGGCTTTATTAAAAGCCTGAACATTTAGGGCACCCTTTTTAGGCTGCACAATAGATCTTTCTGGTCGCAGTGCATAGGGCCTCTTTAATCTAATCTAATCTACGAAATAAAACTAGGGTTGCCATCTCCATTTTGAGAAAAAGAGGACGTCAACCTCAAAAAAGGAGGACATTTGTCCCAAAAAAGAGGACAATTTTTAATAAATTAATTTTAAAAAAGTCAAAGCGATACAATATGCAAAAAAATGCATTTTTATTAAGAAAACAATTTTTATTTCCAATAAAAAATAAATCTATATTTCGACTTAAATATCAGAAATTTCCAATTTAATTTAAGAAATATCCATTTATAATTCAAAAATTTTCAGTTATATTTATAAAATTTCTAAATATAATTCAAAAATTTTCAATTGTATATCAGAATTTTTTATTTAAATTTCGAAATTTTCTAAATGCTTTTTAGAAAATTCTATTTGTTTTTTTTTTTAATTCCATTTTCATTTCAAAATTTTCTAAATGATTTTAAGAAAATTACTTTTAAATTTTATTAAGTTCAGATTTTTCAATTGTATTTCAGAAATTTAAATTTTTATTTAAAAAGTATCTAAATGCTTTTCCAAAAATTTTATTTGTTTATCAAAATTTTCTGAAAAGCATTTAAAAAATTTTGAAATATACTGAATTGAAATTTTCTGAAAAGCATTTAGAAAATTTTAGAATATAAATAGAAATTTTTAAAATACAATTGGAAATTTCTGAAATGCAATTTTCTGAAAATCATTTAGCAAATTTTAAAATGCAAATGGAAGCTTTTGAAATACAATTAGAAATATCTGAAATATTTTCTGAATTTTTGGAAATTTAAAAGGAATTTTCTTAAAATCAATTAGAAAATTTTGAAATGGATATTTTTGATATACAAATCTTTTTTCGATGAGCAAACTTTAAGACACACAACAGCTGATAAGAAGTGATGACAACGTAGTTATTTTCTCACATAAGGTGTTTTTTACTCGAAATATACGATTTTTTTTTTTCTCTCAAAAAGTTGACATTACTGCTGACAAGCGAAAATACAGCTATGCCAATAATTCTAAAGTTTAGAAGCAATAGAAAAATGTTAGGGGGAGAAGTGCAAAAAGTAGGACAAACCCGGACACTTCCTAAAAAAGAAGTAGGACTGCACCGGACGACCTAAAAAAGAGGACGGTGTCCGGGGAAAAGAGGACGGATGGCAACCCTAAATAAAACTGATCCTCTGAACTGATTTCACTCATTTTTACATACAAATACTTAAGATTCATGACAAATATTTAGGCATTTAAATGATTGCCTTAGGCTTCCTCGTTTTGCTATATAAATGAATTATTCGAAGACTTTTGCTGTATAATTGTTTCGGTGTGTGTGTTAAAAAAGATAATACACATATCTTCCATGACATACACACTCTGATAAAGGTCAGTTATGTAATTTTCTTTGTATACATAAATAATTACAATGTTGCTTTTTGATACATTGTAATTGTTTATGCAGTAAGTGTTGTGATTTGCAACCTTTTAATATTGTCAAGTTACATATAAGGAGTCATACACAGCAACCCAGCGACATTTTTGATTACAAAAAGCAACAGTGAAGACCATAATGTGGATCGGTTGCTACTTTTTGATCTAAAATCTATGAGTTTTGATAGAGATTGACTCAAAACATACCAGTTTTATAATGGCAAGAAATTGGAATTGGTTTTAAGAACCGATTCTTTAAAATACTGTTCTGGAACATATTCTACATCATTTACAGAAGTAGTTTAAAGCAGATCCATTGTTATTCGAAGATTCTACTTGTAATTTGAAGATTTTATTTTTAATTCGAAAATTATATTTGTGTTTCAAAGAATTTGCTTGTAATTAGAAGACTCCATTTGTAATTCGATACTTCCATTTGTTTTCGAATTACAAATGGAAGTATCGAATTACAAATGGAGTCTTCGAATTACAAGCAAATTCTTTGAAACACAAATAGAATTTTCGAATTAAAAGTAAAATTTTTTATTCGAAAATTTCAATTGTAATTCAAAAAAGATGCATTTTTATTCGAAATAGATCAATTGCAATTGGAAAAAGATCAATTGCAATTCTAAAAAGATCAATTAAAATTCGAAATAAATCAATTGTATTTCGAAAACATCAATTGAAATTCGAAAATGAACAATTGTTATTCAAAAAAGATCAATTGTATTTCGAAAAAGTCAATTGAAATTCGAACATGATCAATTGTTTTTTGAAAAAGATCAATTGCAATTAGAAAATATCAACTGAAATTCGAAAATAATAATTTTTTATTCGAAAAAGATCAATTGTAATTTATATTTAACATTTATGTAAAATATAAATTACAATTCTCAGTAATCACTTCCTTAATCTTTTCTAAAAAAGTGTTTCTTAAAGAGCCAAAAACAGTTTCTGGGAATATTACAGATACAATGAAATAATATTAAAAATTACTACATAATCAACAGTAGTAATAATAACAAGAGCAACCAAATTTTAAACCCCAATATAACATAAATAGTAGAAAATATAATTTTATATTTCTCAAAAAGGAATTACAACCAGTTATTAACATTTACAAAATAAACTTATAAAATGGCAATAGAATATTTAAATCTTCGTTTTCCATCATTTAAATTTTATCGACTAGGTCTCAAACTAATGTGGCAAACATTTTAAGGTAAATAAGATAAAATGGCGACCCTGCGATTAAAGGTTTTAGTGAAAAACGACGAAGGAAAAAGTGTAAAATTCAACCTCGCCAAAAACTAATATCAAATTCATTTATTATGATAATATATATCCACTTATATTTTAAATCCACGCCCACAAAAGGGGGCGGACTGGAAAAAATTTACTTTTTTGTTGTTAACAAGTTGAGTTTGATTTCAGTATAATCTGAGAAAAATAGAATAATAACAAGCCTTGGAACCCAGCCATCATCATATTTCACGAAAAATAGTTTAATACATTTAAAAAAAAAGTACTACTCTAATAAACTTATCTATGATTTACACCATCAAAAGAACATTGTTTTGATAAGAAGCTTATTTTGAAAAAGAACATGCATATATAATTACAACAATACACATAAGAGGCATTCCACTACTACTGACCCGCTACTGAAAAATATTGTTTAATACATTGCGAAAAATTTGATTCTAATAAAGTATAGAAGTTTTAAAAATATGGAAGTCTTGAAAATATGAAAAATTCAGAAAAATTTAAAAAGATTCAGAAAAATGTTCGAAAAAAATGATTCATCCAACAAAAATTAATAAAAAACTTGTAATGGTTTACATATTTAAGATATGCAAAATCATAGGGTTTTTTATATGCATCTGTTTTATTAATTTTTGTTGGTTGTTTGACAATTTTAATTTGTTCTAATGCTCAATGAGTGTAGAGTCAAATATTTATTAATATTTTTATTTTGGAAAATAGCCATTGCCATTTAAATTCACTATGCGATTCCTAGTATAGGGTTTTAAAATTTAGCTTAGTAGTCATGACAAGATCTTGACGAGATCAAAGCACGTGTCGACTAAGTGGTCCAAAAAATTACCACTATAAATAAATTTAAAACGAAACAAGTAGAAAAATTAAATTCGACTTGGTCGAATCTATGAATACCCTCCACAATGTTATCTGATAGTAATTTTCTAAAAAAAAATTTCAAAAAATTGCATTACAAATTTTTTATTAGAAATATATATATTATTTTGAGCCAAACTTTCTTTTAATCAATCAAATTTTTTTGAGTGTAAAGTTTTTTTGACTGTCAACATTTTTTTGAGTCTGCCATTTCATTAAAAAAAAAATAATAATAATGTGTACATTTTTTTTGAGTGTAACATTTTTTTTTTGAGTGTAAATACTTTTTTAGTTTACAATTTCTTTGAGTAACAAATTACTTTGTAAAATATTTTTGTTGTTTTATACCTATAATGTAATACAAAAAAAAACTATTTCACATATTTTCTTCTTTTTATATTACCATCTTCTTCTTTAAAAACCAAAAACAAATTAACATTCAATCATTCACATACTTTATTTGATTTTTTCCCGTTACATACAGTTACACTAACAATAACAAAACAATAACAAATATTTACTTGTCTAACAACTAAACTGCACCCCACGACAAGCAAACAAACAACAACAAGTTTTACAAAACTGGTATTTCACCATGCTTATAAAACTTGTTTAACGAGTTTTCAACAGTTTAAGGTGAAACAAATCTAAATTCTACTGCTTTGCTTATAACTTTTGAACCACTGAACCGATTTGGCTGAAATTCAAAACCAAACAGCCTCAAGGAACGAAAAATATATATGCTAAGCTTCAGCCCCCTTAGAATTGTCTTTCGAAAGTTATAGTGGTATTAATCTTGTAAATTCGAAAAATACCCTTGCCGAAATTTACTATTTTGCTCATAACTTTTGAACCACTGGACCGATTTCGCTGGATTGCAATACCAACCTGACCCGGTAAATGGAGAACATATATGTCAAACTTCAGGAGCCTCCGTAAAGTCTTTCAAAAGTTAGCGTGTTTTCAACGGACAGACAGACAGACGGACGGACGGACGGACGGACGGACGGACGGACATCGCTAGATCGACTTAAAATCGATCAAGGATCATGAATATATATACTTTATGGGGTCCTAGACCAATATTTCGATGTGTTACAAACGGAATGACAAACTTATATATACCCTCTATCACTAGAGTGGAGGGTATAAAAATAATTTTCTTGAAAATTATTCTAGGAGAATATCATGGTTCCATTAGTAAAGTATAACGACCTCGAGAATAAACCTACTATATATTTGAAAGGTCAAATAAAACAATTTTTATTATTTAATACAAGTTTATCAGAATTAGAAAAAATTATGAAAAATTAAAAAAAAAAAAAACGTTTAGAAAAAGTATGTGAATTGACTCGAATATATTTATTATATGTTACAGAATGTAGTAACATGCTAAAATATGCATACAAATTATTATGTAGAAAATTACAATATTAATATTTAAAAGAAGGATACGTCCATAAGTACATATACTAAAATTGTGTTTAAATTTTATGACCACTCGTATCCAAATAAATGCTTGGTTGAATTATTTTTTTTGGTAATAATGAAGCACTTAAAAATTTGTCCTTTTTTAGGGATAAATTACCCTCTAAAGATCATATTTAATATTTTTTAATTAGGAACATAAATTGTAATAAATTCAAATATTTCAAAAAGATTTTTGGCAATCTCACAAAATCTAAAAAAGAACTTCAAAAGAAAATATCGTAATTTTCTTTTAAAGGAAAAAATTTGTAAGAAAATAACTCAACCTTTTCAATCACACAAAGACTTTTCAGAATCTGTGATTTCTTTTGGTACTTTTTATGAAAAGGTCATATTTTATTAGTTTTAATAAATAAGCACTATTTTCGAACTTTTTCTAAAAAGTCTTTTTTTAATACTTTTTCTAAAAAAGTATTTTTTTGATACTTTTATAAAAAAGTAATATTTTATTCCTTTTTATAAAATAGTACTAAATTATAAGTATTTTTAGAACTTTTTTTAAAAGTGTACTTTGTATAAATATGTACTTTTAACAAAAAGTATTAAAAACAGTACTTTTTTATTAAAAGTACTAAAGTAGTACTTTTTATTAAAAGTACCAAAAAAGTTCTTTTTTTCAAGAGTACAAAAAATAAAAATACTTCGACAAAAATTTCCAAAATAGTATTTTTTATTAAAATTACCAAAATATTAAAAATGTACTTTTCATAAAAAGTAATAAAATATAACTTTTTTATTAAAGGTAAAAAGGTACATTTTTATAAAAGGTACTTTTTATAGAAAGTTTCAATACAAATTATATTAATATTTTTTAATCAGATACATAAATTGTTATGAATTTTACAAAAAATGTTTTCCCAAATTTTTCAAAAAGATTTTTGTTAATGTCACAAAATCTAAAAAAAATGTTTCAAAAGAAAAATATCTTAATTTATTTTTTGAAAGGAAAAAAACTCTAAGAATGTAACTCAAAATTATCTATCACACAAAAAATTTCTCAGAATCTGTACTAATAGATACTTTTTATGAAAAAGTACCATTTTATTAGTTTTAATGAATAAACACTGTTTAGGAACTTTTTCTAAACAAAGTATTTTTTTGGTACTTTTATATAAAATAGTATTATTCCTTTTTATAAAATAGTACTAAAATATTAGTGTTTTTAGTACTTTTTTTAAAATCGTAATTTTTATAAAAATGCACTTTTCATAAAAAGTACTAAAATAGTACTTTTTTAAAAAGTACCAAAACAGTACTTTAAAAAAAAAAATACCAAAAAAAGTACTTCGTTAAAAAAGTTGCAAAATAAAATTTTTTATTACAAGTACCAAAAAAGTAAAAATGTACTTTCCTTTAAAAAGTACTAATACAGTACTTTTTTTATAAAATTTAAAAAATTTACTTTTTTTTATAAAATGTTCCAACAAAAAATATTTTTTTATAAAAAGTTTCAATATAGAGTTCCTTGTTTTTCCTTTAAAACAACTCAAAAAAATATCACCTCTTGACGTCCGAAATTTATATGTGCATAAAATGCAATGTGCATCAGCACAACAATTGTTTCAAGCTAAACGAAAATTTAACATTTTTTTATTTTCGGCTTTAAATTTTTTTAGTTACTTTTTTGGAACTTTTTATAAAAAATTTACGTTTTTTTGGTACTTTTATTTTATTTTATAAATATGTACCTTTGACAAAAAGTACTAAACTAGTTAGTTAAAAGAAAAGAAATATTACTTTTTTATTAAAAGTACCAAAACAGTACTTTTTTAAAAAGTACATACCAAAAAAAAGTAATACTTAAAGAAATAGATTTTTAAAATAGTGCTTTTTATAAAGTGTAAGTACTTTTATATAGTTTCCCTTCCTGTAATGTTTGTTCCACTGTTATTAGCAGTGAATATTAGCATACAATTATTTTTAATAAATAGGTACTATTTTGAAATTTAAAAAAGTACTTTATTCATTACTTTTTATAAAAAAATAAATTTTTTTTCCTTTTATAAAAAAGCGCGAATATACTATTTCTAATATACTTTTGTTAGTTTGCTTAAAAGAGTACGTTTTACAAATATGTTATTTTAATAAAAAAGTACCAAAATAGTACTTCTTTATAAAAAGAACCGAAAAAAACACTTTTTATAAAAAGTACCAAAATAGTACCTACTTCTTAAAATATTTTTGTTCCCCTGTAATTTACATTAAATATTATCATACAATTACTTTTAATAAATAAATGCTTTTTTGGACCTATTTTAATGAGTACTTTTTTGTTACTTTTTATAAAAAGTAGTATTTTGATCCTTTTTATAAAAAAGCACTACAGTAATAGTACTTTTGGTACTTTGTTTCAAGGTGTACTTTAAATAAGTATGTACTTGTAATAAAAGAAGTACTAAAATAGTATTTTTTTTAAAAAGTTCTAAAATAGTACATTATTCTTAAAACATGTTTGTCTCACTGTAATTTAAACTAAATATTAGCACGCAATTACTTTTAGTGCGGTTAACACAATATCCAGTTAAATCAAAGTTAACGTAACCTCCGGTTAGTCCCATACAAATTTGACATCTATAACCTGCGGTTAGCACTAAACCCAATTTATCTTCCGGTTAGTTCGTTTGTGTTATCGGCCCTTAATAAATAAGTACTACTTTGAAACTTTTTTTTTTTAAGTACCGACTTTTTTTGTTACTTTAAAAAAGTACCTACTATTAAGTCATTTTACAAAAAATTAACTAAAATAATAGTACTTTTGGATCTTTATATAAAAATGCAATTTTGCTTTCCATAAAAAGTACCGAAAATAAATAAGTATTATTTTGTAACTTTTTTTAAAAAAAAAGAAACTACTTTTTTGTTACTTTTTATTAAAAGTACTATTTTAGCCCTTTTTTTAAAAAAAAGTACTAAAATACTGGTTATTTTTGATCTTAATATAAAAATGTACTTTTCATAAAAAGTACCAAAAAGTGTTTTTTTATGAAAAATACCAAAAAGGGTTTTTTTTATAAATAGAACAAATAAAAATACACTTTTGAAAAAAGTTCTAAAGCAGCGTTTTTTTTTAATTAAAAGTACCTGCTTATTTCTTACTTTTTATAAAAATAACTATTTAAGTACTTTTTTTAAAAAAGTACTAAAAAACTGGTTATTTTTGATCTTAATATAAAAATGTACTTTAAGAAAAAAGTACCAAAAAGTTCTTTGTTTATCAAAAAGTACCAAAAATGTACATTTTTATAAAAAGTACCAAAAACAGTACTTTGTTTATAAAAAGTTCCAAAACAGTATTTTTTACTAAAAGTACCAAAAATAGTACACATTTCTCAATACATTTTTGCCCCACTGAAATTTACATTAAATATAAGCATAGAATTTAATATTATTTTAAATGCTCATTTACATATTTATATTAAAATGCATAAAACTATATTGTAATTATTTATATATACAACTCCTCTATCTATATTTTGCTTTCTAAATATTGCAATCTAAATACTGATACATATTTACTGATAATATATTTAATATTTGTATTTAAATACCCATAAGTACATATTTTAAATGTAATCAAAATTGTGTGGTTTTACTATGAGTGCACTTCGCAAAATATGTATAAATTTAACCACGTGTGCGTATGAGTGTTATTAATTTATTAGCTTTTTTGGTTAATTTAAAATTTTAGCAAAAATTTATAATTGTAACCAAACAATTGCGCACTAGGCTGGAGCAAATTTAGATTTTTTTGAATTTTAAAATCATCAGGATTGAAAATAGTTGCCTTTTAGGGTAAATTTTTACAAAAAAAAAAAAAAAATATTTTTCATATCTTTAATAAATTTTTCTGAAATTTCCCTGATGTTTTTGTATTTTTTTCTCAGTTTTCTGGAATTTGTTGCTAGACTGCAGTTTTTTTTATTTTTTCCTAATTTTTCTAATATTTTTTTTTTTGATTTGATTAGAAATTTTTATTTCTTTGCAATCCAGCGAAATCGGTTATGTGGTTCAAAAGTCATAAGCAAAAGAGTGAAATTCGGCAAGGGGTTTTCGCGAATTTACGACTTAAAAAACACGCTTATTTTCGAAAGACAATCCAGAGGCTGCTGAAGCTTGGTATATAAATTTATTGTCCCCCTGGCCTGGTTGGTATTGAATTTCAGCAATGTGGTTCAAAAGTTATTAAGAAAACCGTGAATTTTGGATTGGTTTCACCTTAAATTCACGTGTTGAAAACCATTACGCAGGTTTTAAAAACATTTCCAAGTCACAAACAATTTTACAACGTATTTTGTCACTCAAAAATATTTTTACACTTAAAAAAATGCACTCAAAAAAAATGTACACTCGAAAAAATTAGTAATTTTTTTTACAAGAATGACTAAAATTTTTTTTTTATTGTTTAGGGTATTCGTGACATCGGCCAAGTCGAATTTTACTTTTCTACATGTTGTTTTTTTAATCTTAGCAAACTTTTGGTAATGATTTTTTCTGTTTTTTTTTTGTACCCTCCACTCTAGTGATAGAGGGTATATATAAGTTTGTCATTCCGTTTGTAACTCATCGAAATATCGATCTGGGACCTCATAAAGTATATATATTCATGATCCCCGATCGATTTTAAGACATTCTAGCGATGTCCGTCTGTCTGTGGAAATAGCGATGACGACCAAAATAATTCACGGAGATGACTGAAACTTAACATATTTATTGGAAGTTCTCCCGAGAAGTTCGGTATTGCATTTGAGCGATATCGGTTCAGCGGTTAGAAAGTTATGAACAAAAATGTAAGGACACCTCAAAAATTTTAGTACATTCAACATAACCTAAAAATCAGTGGCGTATACAGGGGGGGGGGCCCGGGGGCCCGGGCCCCCCCGAAATGATTTCACAAATTTTAGGATTTGGTATCAAATAACAAGTACTTCTACAATTTAAAAAACTTCTTAAAAAAAATCGAAAAACATTAAGAATTTAAAATTTTTTGAAGAAAAATGTTTTGAAACTGAAAATTTTTCTCTTAAAAAAAATCTCAAAATCAGAAAATTTTTTCCTAGAATTTGAACTTTTTCTACTGAAAAAATATCTTAGAACCTGAAGTTTTATGTACACAAAAAATGAACCTAATTGTAAGTAAAAGGTAGTCATATCTTAAAATGCGATTTTGTCTTTTAGAAAAATGTCTCAGAACGGGACTATCTCTAAAAAAAATGTCTCATAATCTTACACTTTTCTAAAAAAAATGTCTCAGAATCTAAAACTGTCTATAAGAAAAATGTCTGAGAATCTAAGACTTTTTCTATAGGAATAATGTCTGAAAATATTAGCCTTTTTCTCAGAATCTAAGACTTTTTCTATAGGAAAAATGTCTCAAAATCTGAGAGTTTTTCCCATAAAAAAATCCCACAATCTGTGGCTTTTCTATATGAAAATTTTTTCAGACTCTGAGAACTTTCTATAGGAATAATGTCTCTGAATCTGAAAAATGTCTCAAAATCAGAGATTTTTTCTATAAAAAAATTCTTAGAATCTGAGGCTTTTCTATGAAAATTTCTATATGAAAATTGTTTCAGACTCTGAGAACTTTCTATAGGAATAATGTCTCTGAATCTGAAAAATGTCTCAAAATCAGAGATTTTTTCTATAAAAAAATTCTTAGAATCTGAGGCTTTTCTATATGAAAAATGTTTTAAAATCTGAGAATTTTCTATAGAATAATGTCTCTGAATCTGAGAATTTTTCTTTCAATCTAGGAAAAAGTCTCAGAATCTTATACTTATTTTTACGAAAATGTCTCAGAATCAACTAATTTTTTTAGGAAAAATTATCTCAAAATGTGAGATTTTGTGTATACACTAAGAAAAAAAAAAATTCAAATCAAGCAGAAACAATCTCAAAATAAAAAGAAAACAGTGACAAAAGTCAACAAACTTTGTTTTTGCTTAATTTGAAAATGTTTATTTTCATTTTTAAAATGGGCGAATAAAAACAAAAGTTTTAAAATCAAAGTTGCTTCATTTTTAATTTAAAATTGAGAAATTTTTGATTTAAGGTTGATATAATTTTATTTTTATGTTGTTCCATACCATTTTATTTTATTAATTAAAACAATTTTTTTTTATTTTTTAACTAAACAATTTATTTAAAATTATAAAAAATAATATGCAGTATAAAATTTGTGATTTGTTTTGTATGTGAAACCCATTCAATGTAGCCGCGTAAAATGGTAATCTCTGTAATCAGACTATATGGACTGGGGTAAAAATTTATGTTACTTAAAAATATCACTATTATACTTAACCTCTTTAAACTTAATTTTTTTCCTCTCCGGGAATTGAACTGTAAAGTTAATTTAATAATTCTCATCAATTATTTTTTCCACGACAACGCCCTTTAACAAAAGAAGCTCCTAAACCAAAGAAAACAACATCATTTTAGATAACAAAAAAAAAACACATTAAACTTTATAACTTACCATTACTTATAGATATTTTCCAAATTCAATTTTTTACACACATATATCTTAGAAATTAAATTATTAATTTTTTAACAAAAATGTCCATTTTTTTTTTGCAAAAATTACGCAATGACGCAATACATTTTCTTAAAATGAATATGTTCAAATTGAAAATGTTTTCATCTTAAAATTTGACACATGATTTTGAAATGTCAATTCACAACTAAAATTTAAATTGTTTAACATCAAATTGAAAATGAAACAATGTTGTTTTTAAAATGAAAATTTGAATTGACAATAATTCAAATTTGTAACGATTTTTTACGACAGCATAATAAATTTAAGATTATTCATTTTTAAATTAAGAGGTTAACAACTTTAAAACAAAAATATTTATTTTTAAGCCAACATATTTCAGTATCAATAATAAAATTTTTTGAAAATAATGTAGAATTTTAAAATCAAAAATTAAAATTTTTGATTTAACTACACTCAAAAAAAAAAGTTTGTAAAATGACATAAAATCCCCGTGATTTTACGGGGCCGGTTTTGTAAAATATGTACTAGCAAGAATCTCCGTAATGTTACGGGGATAATTTGTAAATTGATTTAACAAAAGAAAATGTAAATTTACAATTTTTTTTGTTAAATATTAACTACAAGGTGAACATTTTTTTTGTAAATTTACAAAAAATTTGGTAAATTTACATAACAAAATTGTAAACTTACAGAAAAAGGTTGTTATTTTACAAAGAAAAAATAGAAAATGAAAAAAAATAAATTGTAGATTAACAAATTATTTGGTTAAACTACTGTTTTTACCGGAAAAAAATATTGAAACACGTATATTTACAATAAAAGTTGTAAATTTGCAAAACAAAAAATTGTAAACTTACAAAAAAAAGTTGTAAATTTACAAAATAAAGTAGAAAATCAAAAACCAAAACTGTAAATTTACAAATTGTTTGGTTAAACTACTGTTTTTTATGGCAAAAACTTGTATATTTACAATAAAAAGTGGTAATTTACAATTTTTTTGTATATATACCATTTTTTCTTATTTTTTTGCCGTAAAAACAGTAGGTTAACCAAAAAATTTGTAAATTTACAATATTGTTTTTGTATTTTCTACTTCATTTTTGGAAAATTACAACTTTTTTCGTAAGTATACAATTTTGTTTTTTAAATTTTCATATCTGTTTTGTAAATTTACCAAAAATTTGGTTTATTTACATATTTGTTTTGTAAATTTAAAGGCTTTTTTCCATTGGTGCATCTTATTTTTCCTTCTTCGGCAGCTGGAGTAGCACTTCAACAACCTGAAATGTTTTTTTTTATTTTTCACTTGAACACTTTTAACAAACTTTTTAATGTATAACACTGCACTTTTTTTATTTTTTCGACATTTCGTTTTTCTTAAGTAGAACATATGAGAATTGCGAAGGAGGCTACACAAGAAATTTCTTATATTTTCAGGAAAAATTAGTCAAAAAATAATTTATTTTTTGAATTTTTAATTATTTTCACTAGTATTTTTAAAAAATCGGATTTTTTTTTTGGATATTGTAGATTAGATGTTTAAGTTCCTGTTAAAACAAGAAAAACTTATTTTTTCATAATTGGCAGCTTTTTATTGACATTTTAGGTGCCAAATTAAAAAAAAATTATCAAAAAAATATGGTAAAATTACCAAAAAAATGGTAAAAATACGAAAAAAAAAAAATAAACTATGAACAATTATAAAGTAGAAACACATAAAAATTTTGGTATTTTACTTAACGCAAATTACCAAAAAATGGTGTAAAAATTAAATTTTTTTTTGCTAAAGCTTACAATTAATTGAAAAATTTTTGTGTCCGGAACTTAAAAAATTTCCAAAATTTTTTTTCATAAAATTTTTTATTTATAAAAAATTATTTTTACCTAAATTTTTTACTTCAAAACGCAAAAAAAAATCTGAACTTAGAAAATTTTTGCGTGTCCTGTTGTTGAATAATTATTTTTTTTTTTTGTAAAACATTAATTCTAGTAATAAACTAAGTTTTGTAAAATTACATTGTAATTTTGTACTTTTCAATACATACATTTCAAACTGAAAACCTTGTAAGCGATCTTAAAAAAAATTTTTTGTAATAACACATTTTTTTGGTAGAAAGACTAAATAACATCAAGTAAAATTTTGTTGTACAATAACAGTTTTCATGTGTAAAAAAACTAAACACCTTGTAGTACTTTTTTAATTTGTAAAATAATTCACTTTTTTGTAAATTTACCTAAAAATTTTGTAAAATAAATTTACCAAGATATAATAGTAAAATTACAAAGCAAACTGTAGTTTTTGTTTTATTAAATATACAACAATTTTTGTAAAAAGACAAAAATATTAGTAAAATAGAATTACAAGACCTTTTACTTGTAATTTTACAAACTTTTTTTTTTGAGTGTATGCGTTTTTCCCTCAGTGTATCTCAGATTCTGTCAAAATGTCTTACAGTCGGAGTCTTTTCTTTTGGAAAAATATTTTATGAATATGTTTATAGAATTATTTTCCAAAGTGACTTTTTTCCGAGAAACGTTTTCTATTGGAAATATGATTTAGAGCCTTTAACTTTTTCTATAACAACTGTCTTAACTGGAAATTGTCATAGAATCTTAGACTTTTCTGTAAAAAAAAAAATCAGATTCTGATAATCTTCTTTGTAAAAATGTATCAGCATCTGATACAGTTCACACTTAAAAAAAAAGGCGTAAGTTTCTTACAAAATTTTTAAATATGAAAAAATTTTAATTTTTTTAAACTTACACAAAAATTAAGAATCAGATTGTGTTACATTCAGTTCAAGGAAAAGATCGAAAAAGATTTTAAAACATGTGATGTTATGTAAATTTTTTATAAAATTTTTTTTTTTTAAAATTTGGGCCCCCACCGAAAAAGATCGAAAAAGATTTTAAAACATGTGATGTTATGTAAATTTTTTATAAAATTTTTTTTTTTTTAAAATTTGGGCCCCCACCGAAATAAAATCCTGGATACGCCCCTGCTAAAAATACAAAAGGCTTTAATTCGGCTGTTGGTTGACATATTATGTGAACATAATTGAACACCAAATGGTATTTAAACAAGTACGAACATATTTTTTGACAAAAAAAGAAAAAATCGCGGATTTTTTTTACCAATTTTTTTTTGGGGAAATTTTTTTCAAAAAAAAAAAAAAAAATGTTTTCTTTCAAAAGTAATTTCCTTTTAAACAAAGTTTTTTGCAATTATCTTTTTGAAATTGTGGAGGGTATCACTACATTCGGCAAGGCCGAATTTAACTTTTTTACTTTTTTACTTGTTTACTAAATTACTTAATTTAATTTTCCAGAAAATTTCTGGATTTTTGCATAATTTTTCTAGGTTTTCTGATTTCTTTGCTTTTCGTCTATGTTTTTTAGTTTTTCAACATTTTCCTTATACATATTTTACAAAAATTTCGAATTTGTTAGAAATTTTTTTCTTGCTTTTAAAAATGGTTCAACATTTTTCGAATATTCTCGAATTTTGAGAAATTTTTCTGAATTTTCGGAACTTTATTCTATTTTTCTTTTCAATTTTTCTTTGTAGTTAAAATTTTTTTTAAGAATTTTCTAAATTTTTCAGAATTTTATTAATTTTTCAACATTTTCCGTTTTTTTCTTAATTTTAATTAATTTAATTTTTTCTGAATTATTTTTCATTTCTCAGATGTCGATAGATTTTACTGATTTTCTGAACCATATTTTTATCAATTTGTATTATTTTGTAGAAAATGCTAAATAGGAAATTTTCCAAGCTTTAATTTGAGCTTGATAGCGTCCAGATTGAGCAAATATTAAATGAGATACGAGGGTCGCGCTGGAAAATGAAATAATTTTTTTTAGAAATTTTTTTAAAAATATTCCTAAGTCGATTTTTCCCAAGTTCAAACATGTACACTGGAGTGACAGCTATTTTGCAAAACTTCGAATTTCAAGGATTTTTTTACATTTGGCCTAAAAATGATATTCTAAAAATTTCAGCCAAATCGGACAACGTTAACACGAGGCGCATCGAGGTCAAAGGTCAAACACACGAAAATAGCCATATTTTGATGAAAAACATTGAATAAATGGTGTTGTTTTTTGAATATATTGTTAAAAAGTAGCACACGAGTTGTTTTTAGTATAAGACGATATATTAAAAATTTTTGGGTTTTCAAAAATTAACCCTTGTAAGCATTTCGGGGTCAAAATGATCCAATTTTTACAAAATGACCCCCAAAACACTAAAATCACCCCCAATTTTCTAATTTTATTGAAATAAACCAATGGAAAACGATATTTATATTCTATTCTATCATACTCAGATATGAAATACTGTCATTCTAGGATGTCATTAACCCGTTTCATGGTAAGGCCAAAAATATGCATTATATTTGGCGTAGTTCTCAAAACTGATATTTTCATTTTTTAAAAATTTTCCTAAACAAAATTAAGAAAAATGCTGAAAAAACCACAGAATCTCATAAAATATACATATGTTATAAATATCAAAAAAAAAAAAAAAAATTGGGGGATATCCCTCGGATAGTTTGGCGGGGGCATCGATTTAAACTCAGCGGATTTCGAGGAAAATGCCTTTTTTGCCCACAATTTACTCAATATTGAAAAAATTTGGTAAATATTTTAAAATTTCCCAAAGTAATGGCCATAAATTATTAAAAACAATGTTAGACGTTAACCCTAAACGTTAAAAATTTTCCATATCTTTAATTTTTTTTTGATTTTTCTTTCTGGAAAATCTGGAAAATTTTCCAGATTTTTTTATTAGTTCAGCCCCTATGACACTACATTTTTTTTGTATTTTATTTTTTATTAATTGATAGAATGAAACAGCAAAAGAAGAAATGAAAAAGAAACATAAAATAAACAAACAAATAGTGATGATTACTTTTATTTAAATAAAAACCCGCTTAATAAATACCAAAAACCGTCAAAAAAACAAAAAAATCGCTTCATTTAATGAAAAACAGAAAAGTTGGCAACACTTAATATCATTCATGTGTAAATGTCAAAAAAAAAATGTAAAATTTTTAAATTTTTTTTGACATTCAATCATTTGATAACCAAATTTATCGATAACACAAGAATAAAATTTGACGTTTACTGTTTTTTTTAGTATGCTTTTACTATTCACACTTATTCAGATGGTGATATATTTGCACTGTTCACATAAATTCCATCAATACAAAAAAAATGTAGTGTCATAGGGGCTTTCAGAACTTTTCGAAGATTAATTTCGATTTTAAATTTTTCTTCCTTGATTTTTTTTGCCAAGTAATACCACTTGGCGTATGATAAATTTTAATTATGTGTCAATTAATATTACTCATACGTCAGGTAAAATTGTACATCATCCCCTTTTCAACAATTAAATGTGATTTGTACACTTGGGCGTATGATTAATATTAATTCGTGTGTCAATTAATATTAATAATACGCCAAGTATTCTTATTGAAATTTTTTGAAATAAATAAATGGAAGAAAATATAAACTTAAACAAAGTTAATCATACGCAAAAATGTTTATTTCATAATTATTCGAGAAAACCAAGAAAGAGACTTTTAAAATGTTGAATAATTCCCTATTTTGTATCTTAAATAAATGTTTAATACACAGATTTTTTTTCAATGAACGACTTTCATAGTATTTATGAACAAATTCATACAATTTATTAAGTTTTTCATAATACTTATAAACTTTTTCATAATATTTATGAAAAATATTAAATAGTTCTTAAATTTCACATATTATGATTTATTCATAAATACTATGAAAAAGTTTATAAGTATTATGAAAAAGTTAATAAATTGTATGAATTTGTTCATAAATACTATGAAAGTCGTTCATTGGATTTTTTTTTGTGTAAATTCTCAGAGTTTCAATTTAAGGTTGAAAATAAAAAAAATAAAAAAAGAAAAGTCAATTCCTTGTGTGTGGTTAAAGCAATTAATAAACTTATTTTTCTAAAAAAACAAATTACAAAACATTTTTTCATAAGAAACTATACGAACAATTTTGGTAATTGAAATTTAACATTTAAACTTCGACCAAATCTTAAATATTTCTGTATATAAGTTCATTTGGACATTATCAAAAACGAAAAAAAACAATTAAAACTCATAATTTACAAAATGAATTTTACAGAATTCATTTGTGTTTCTTATGTGTTTCAAATTCTGTTATACTACATACCAAAACCTAATTGTTTTTGGGGTTTCCTTTATCGAAAAATAAACTTTCTAAACTCAACTGCTGTCTGTATTATTTAGTTGTAGACAGACATGTTTGTAACATGTTTAGGAAAATTTTTGAGAAAATAATTTTCTTGGGAAAAATATGTTGTGTTTTTGTTATTTGAATACCACCCAAAACATGTTTTTCATTTTGCTTGAAAACATATATGCCCTTACCACAAGAAAACAAAAAGTATATTTTAACAAAAGTTTTATTTTAAATTTCAAATTTTCAATAATTTTTTTGAAAGTCGATTTTAAAAACAAAAACAATTTGTATGGAAATAAAATTAAAAGCTGATTATAAAAACATTTTATTTTTCTATGGTAAGGCTGATATATTTTTTTTTTGATGTTTTTGGGTATTTGTATTTCAAAGAGTTTTTCCGGTGTAAGGATAGATGTTGGTTTGTAAAACTTTGCTAGAACAATTTTGTTATTATTCGAAATTTTGTAAAATTTCTAAAAGAAAAGCATGAAATACTTGCTTGAACAACATTTTCAAAATCTTCATGAAGATATGGGCTTAAAAGCTATTGATAAGAATGGATATTATGCCTATAATAGTTCAAAATTAGAAAAAATGCATTTTTCATACGTGTTTTATCTGTTGAAAGTATGTTTTTATACCCTATACTCTATAAAAGAGGGGGCATATAACTTTGTCATTACTTTTGTAACAAAATAAAGAGAATAAAGACTCGAAATTAATCGATTAGATTCCATCTAGCGTTATATATCTTTTCATCACTCTGTCGCAATCTGTTTCATAAGGAAATTAAGAAAAACACTACTGTTTTTTAATCGATTAAAATTAATTGGCTAAGCGAATGATATTATTCGAATAATCGAATAAATTTTTTTAAACAATCAAATGAATTTAGTTTAATAATTGAACAAAGTTATTCGGATATTCGAATAATATTATTTGAATTGTGGAACAACAATTTTTCGAATAATCAAATAAAACGCTAAAATGTTCGAATAAAACAGTCTTATAATCAAATTAATTATTTGAATAGTCCAAAATAGATATTTGCAAAAAAATCAATCCTGTGGAAAAATACTACTGTTTTTAGTCGAATAAAATTATTTGGATTATCGAACAAAGTTATTCGAGTAATCGAATAAACTTTTTGCAATAATCAAATCAATTTAATTTAATAATCGATCAAAGTTTTTCAAAAAATTTTATTTGAATTGTGAAAAAAGATTTTTAAAATATTCGACTTCAATTTTTCGAATAATCCAATAAAATGCTAAAATATTCGAATAAAACAGTCTTATAATCATTTGAATGGTGCAAAATACATATTTGCAAAAAAAATCGATCCAGTGGCAAAATATTTCTGTTTTTTAATCGATTAAAATTATTTGGATAATCGAATAAAATTATTCGAATAATCGAATAAACTTTTTGCAATAATCAAATTTAATTTAATAATTGATCAAAGTTACTCAAATATTCGAATAATATTATTTGAATGTTTGATAAGATTGTTTAAATAATCGAGTACAATTTTTCGAATAATCAATTAAAACGCTTAAATGTTCGAATAAAACAGTCTTATAATCAAATTAATTATTTGAATGGTCCAAAATATAAAAAAAATGTGCAAAAAAATCGATCGATGGCAAAATACTACTGTTTCTTAATCGATTAAAATTATTTATATAATCGAATGATATTAATCGAATAATCGAATAAACTTTTTGAAATAATAAAAAAAAAATTAATTTAGTTATTGATCATAGTTACTCAAATATTCGAATAATATTATTCGAATAGTTGAATAAGATTATTTAAATAATCGAGTACAATTTTTTGAATAATCAAATAAAACGCTAAAATATTCGAATAAAACAGTCTTATAATCATTTGAATGGCGCAAAATACATATTTGCAAAAAAACGATCCAGTGGCAAAATACTACTGTTTTTTAATCGATTAAAATTATTTATATAATCGAATGATATTATTGGAATAATCGAATAAACTTTTTGCAATAATAAAAAAAATAATTTAATTATTGATCAAAGTAACTCAAATATTCGAATAATATTATTTGAATGGTTGATAAGATTGTTTAAATAATCGCGTACAATTGTTCGAATAATTAAATAAAATGCTAAAATGTTCGAATAAAACAGTCAAATAATCAAATTAATCATTTGTAAGGCCCAAAATAGATATTTGCAAGAAAAAAATAATCGATTGAGTGGAAAAATACTACTGTTTTTTAATCGATTAAAATTATATGGATAATCGAATGAAATTATTTGAATAATTAAATAAACTTTTTTCAATAATAAAAAAAAAATAATTTAATTATTGAGCAAAGTTACTCAAATATTCGAATAATATTATTTGAATCGTTGATAAGATTGTTTAAATAATCGAGTACATTTTTTCGAATAATTAAATAAAATGCTAAAATGTTCGAATAAAACAGTCAAATAATCAAATTAATCATTTGTAAGGCCCGAAATAGATATTTGCAAAAAAAAAAATAATCGATTGAGTTGCAAAATACTACTGTTTTTTAATCGATTAAAATTATTCAAATATTCGAGTAATATTATTCGAATAGTTGAATAAGATTATTTTAACAATCGAGTACAATTTTTCAAATAATCAAAAAAAAAAAATGCTAAAATGTTCGAATAAAAAAAGTCAAATAATCAAATTAATCATTTAAAAGGTCCAAAATAGATATTTGCAAAAAAATCGATCCAATGTAAAAATACTACTATTTTTTAATCGATTAAATTTATTTGGTTAATCGAATGATATTACTCGAATAATCAAATAATTTTTTTGCAATAATCAAATGAATTTTATTTGAAAATTAAACAAAGTCTTAAGAATATTCGAATAATATTATTATTTAAATAACCGAGTACAATCTTTAGAATAATCAAATAAAACACTTAAGTGTTCGAATAAAACAGTCTTATAATGAAATTAATCATTTCAATAGTCCAAAATAGATATTTGCACAAAAAAAAAAAACAATAACCGAATCAAATGAATCGGATAATCGAAAAATAAATATCCAAAATAGATTTAGCGAAAAAAATAATCGAATAAAATGAATTGGATAATCGAAATTTTTGTAATAACCGAATAAAATGAATAAATCAAACATTGCAATGGTCAAAAAGAATAATTTAACCCATTTTGGACCAAGATACAGTTTTATTTTTCTTTTTTTTGGAAAAATTTACTTTTTTAGGGTAATTAGCACCCGCTGATCCCAAATGAAATTATTCGAATAATCGAATAATTTTTTTGCAATAATCGAATGAATTTTATTTTAAAATTAAAAAAGTCATAAGAATATTCGAATAATATTATTCAAATAGTTGATAAAAATTATTTGAATAATCGAGTACAATCTTTAGAATAATCAAATAAAACGCTTAAGTGTTCGAATAAATTAGTCTTAAAATCAAATTAACCTTTTTAATAGTCCAAAATAGATATTTGCAAAAAAAAAAACAATAATCGAATCCAATGAATCGGATAATCGAAAAATAAATTTTCAAAATAGATTTTGCAAAAAAAAAAAATCAAATAAAATGAATCGGATAATCGAAATTTTTGTAATAATCGAATAAAATGAATAAATAAAGCATTGCAATGGTCAAAAAGAATCATTCAACACATTTTGGACCAATATATAATTTTATTTTTCTTTTTTGGAAAAATGTACTTTTTTAGGGTAACTAGCACCCGCTGATCCCAAATGAAATTATTCGAATAATCAAATAATTTGTTTGCAATAATCAAATGAATTTTATTTAAAAAATAAACAAAGTCATATTCGAATAATATTATTCAAACAGTTGAAAAAATTATTTAAATAACCGAGTAAAATCTTTAGAATAATCAAATAAAACGCTTAAGTGTTCGAACAAAACAGTCTTAAAATCAAATTTACCTTTTTAATGGTCCAAAATAGATATTTGCAAAAAAAAAAAAAAACAATAATCGAATCAAATGAATCGGATAATAGAAAAATAAATATCCAAAATAGATTTTGCGAAAAAAATAATCGATTAAAATGAATCGGATAATCGAAATTTTTATAATAACCGAATAAAAGTAATAAATAAACATAAAAGTAATAAATAAAATAATAAAACAGTCTTCGCCTGACTGTTAAGCTGTTTGGTCGCGCTGCGCTTAGTTATGGATCCTCCTAAATCATTGTGCGCGAAGTGTTTCAATTCGATATCAAATAATTTTGTATGTTGCCACATATGTAGAGCAAAAATACATTTAATTTGTGCTAGTATTGATGAAAAAGTCCGCGAAATTTTTTTATCAAAAAAAAAACATTGTTTATAATTGTGATGAATGCTTAAATGCTTCATCTAATATGATTTTGCACATTTCTTCTTTATCAAATGAAGTAAAAGAGTTAAAGAAGAGTATTGTTACAACAAACACAATTGGTGACGATGTTCGTGTATTAAAATTAAAGTTTGAGGAACTTATTAAAAACCTTGAAACATCAAAAATGTAGAGGCGCTTGCTTCAGCAATTTAATTTATTTTATTTAATATACATTTACTATACTTTGAAATTTATATCTTTTACATATTTTACATTTGATTTACAATGCCATCTGTTGCAATGGTAGGTAACTAATAATATTACCACACAACACAGCTATCACCAACTTGACGTTTATATTCATATTTATTTATGCTAAATTTATGTTGGTAATGGTAAAATAGCGTTAACTTTTCAAAATTGCAATCTCATGCACTTCAACCGAACTTTCTTTTGAGATGAAAACATAAATGTCCACCATTAAATCTCCTAGCTGCCATCGAGTGAAGTTCTCTCTAAATAAAGTTTAAAAGTTTTTTTTTCTCAAAGTGCTCAAGTTTTTTTTGTGAAACGAAGTGAACGTTTTTTTTTTTCTTCCTTAAAAATCAAAAATACTACATTATCCTTAAAATAATTGCGAAATCCTTGAATTTCACGAATTGTGAGTATTTGATTATAAATATTTATTTTTTTATTCCATTTCGGAATTAATTTCGGAAAGATAATGTTTAATTAATCATTGTGTTTTTTCAATTATTTTCTAGTTCCCCAAAACAATTAAACACAAATTTAGTGGAGAATATTTTTTTTGATAAGGCAGAAATCGGCTTAAATCATAAATTTATTAATTTTGGATAAAACCGAAATTAGTAGGTAAGGTTTACTCGCTAAAATAAATTTTTGGTAAAGTTTCCTAACGAAATGCAAAACTTCTAATTTGTAGATCAAACATCCCAAAATCTGCTAATTTTGAAAGGTTGAAGTGTATGTGGTGTTGCTGTTTTTTTTCATATTATTTTTTTTTGTGCCAGTTTTAAATGGTAAATAATAATCAGATCTAAAATCTCTTGTATAAATGTAAATTTATTTAATTTTTTTAAACACAGATTGGCACTCGGTTATACATATAACCAAAAACAAAATCCCCGTATAGTTCTCTGCGTTTGTCATATATTTGATTTCTGAGGAAGAGCTTATGTCCATCATACTCATCTGTCAAAGTGATCTTTACCATTAGTCAAAACCGGTCGTTGAGCAAATAAGTCGAGCAATATAATCGTCGCAGAATTAATGAAAACACCAACAAAAACTCCTAAAGTGGAAATCGGGGCGTGAAGTGTAAAAAAAATAAAATATTTAGCAATAGTTTGATTGCAAAAGGGTGAAAAAAGACAATATTTTTTTAATAATTTCAATGTTAATTTTTTTTAATTTCGTCTTAAATTTTGTTCAAACACATTTTTTTTGTTTAAACTAAAGACAACGAAACATTAAAAAAAAAGAAAAAAACTAGAACAAGAGAAAACAAAAGTTAAAGAATAGTTACACTACCCAACAGAATCTAGTCCTTGCCTTGGAAAACACCACCAGCAGAATATAAAGTTTAAACAAAGTAATTTTTGAATTATTGTGCAATTTCAAGTGTTTTTTTTTGTTTTTTTTTAATTAGAAAAAAAATTATATATATTTAATTAGCCCGAATAAATCGGGAAGTGAAGTTCGAATCGGTTGATTAAATTTAAAATTTTTCTGCTAATGCAAACAGATAATTTAATAATTTTACGTAATTTTCTTTTGGTTAATTTAATTTTATTTTATTTTTTTTTTTTTTTTTGAATTAAAATTTTCTAATACTTTAATTTCGTGTTAAATAGTGTACAAGAATTTTGTGTTACATTTTACAAAATACCTAAAGTGTTTTTTTTATATGGGATTTAGATCACTTGCATTCTAAGTAAAGAGTCTCATATAGATCTACATATACCTAAATAGCAATAAAAAACATACATACCAATAGCTAAAAGTTCTCTATTGTTATGTAGTTTGTTATGGCAATACCGTCAGTTTTTTGTAAAATTTAAGAGATAAATTACTTTTTACTTAAGTACCTGCAAGTGATTTAAAAAAATACATATAAAAAAAAAAATAAGTCATTAATTTAAATTAAATTATTTAAAGTTTAAAAAAATAAAGGTTGTGTTAAAATTAGTGTTTCATGGTTCAACTTAAAAAAAAAACTAAAAGATTTAAACGACTTCCCTTAATTCACTAATCTCTTTGATAGTGTACTGTAAATAACCTCTCCCTTAAATTAGCCTCTCTTAATGATTTTAAAGTAAAGAGACCAACATAGTAAGAGCGTACCAAGGAGTTAATAATAACATCATCCACAATAAGCTGCACTCATCGAAAGATCTTTCGGCGTGGGAGCAACTACCAACTTAATGTATGTAAGTTTGTTTGTTTTTTATTTTACTCTCTTTTTTTTACTATTTACATTCCAATATCAATTTACAAAAAAATAACATTGGGGTGACCGCGTAAAAAATTAATTATTTTATTTTAATTTATCGTTTTTTTAATTAAATAATAAAAGTTAATGAATTATTTTTGATCAGAAAAATGCGAATTCTAAAAATCTATCGGTTGATATAAATTTTATCGCGAAAATTAATTGTTTTATATCGAATTTTATTAATTTTTGTTTTCGGTAAATCTTAAGTGGGGTCAATGACCGATCATATGGTTTTTTTATATATAATATCTGCAATTAAACCATGAAGCACCGCAACTTTTATTAACGTCCCTTGAATTTTTTTTTATTGGTTAAATGAATTTACGAACAAGTTGATAATTTTTTTTTCCGTTTGTTATTTAAGTAAAAATTATTATTTTTATTATTTTATCTTATATTATTTTTTTATTTATTTCTTTATGATAATTTTTTTTTTCTATTTTAATCAAATTCTAATGAGAATTTGGTATATAAATGATATTAATAATTTTAAAATCGTTATTAGTTTTTAATTTAGTTTTCGGTTTTAAATGAATTTTGTTTTTATAAATAAATCTAAAATGATTTGTGCCTAATTTAAACTTTAGCTGTTTGATTTTTAAACTTTTGTAGGGAACCTGCTGTAATCGGATATGGGATCACAATATTTTTTTTTTGTTTTTGGTTTATTAAGTCGCTGTGATCATGGTTGGGTGGGCGAATGTCTGTGGAAAAACCATCTTATCTACAGACCCCATGTCTTCTGCAAATGTAATTTCTTTGTTAGGTTCCTTTTTCTTTCATTTTCATTTCCCTTTTCCTTTTTTTTTTTATGATTTCACTATATGAAGTCATATAAGCACGCATTAAATTAAATTTTATAGTAGCGAATTTGGCAGGGCCAAAGCCGAGCAACAACCCACCCCTCCGACGAGCAACAGGCTGGACAATATGCGTGCGCTCGCTCAGTCATGCCCCCTGAAAATATCCGCCAAGCCCCAGTGAATTTACTTCCTTGTATGCTACAAAAACAGCAACAAATCAGCAGAAAGCTAAAAAGAAAAAAAATGTTCAAATAGATAATGCAAGTGGTTTTAGTGGTTTTGCTGGCGATCATACCACTAACACACAAGCATTAACTAGTGTGGCAAATGCACAAGCACTAACTAGTGTGTCAAACACATTATCTGCTGCAACTTCTGTTTCTTCTATTTATGCTCCTTCTGATGTTGGATTAAATAATGAAGACATGTTTGATGGCAACACACAACCTATTGAAGAAACAAATGATGGGTTTCGTGTGCAGAGGCGTAGGCGTAGAAGGCAACCTGTGGTTTTGGGGACAAATACTTCTGATGAATTAGAAGTTATGGCTCAAAAGAAATGGGTTCATATTTCATCATTTAAGCCAACTGTTGAACCGGATAAAATAATTTCTTATGTTGAACAAAACACCGAAATTAGTGGGCAACATATGAAATGCTATAAATTAATTAAAAAAGATGCTGATGTTAAAATGCTTAAACGAGTCAACTTTAAACTTGGGGTATCCCCAAGCTTTTATAACGAGATAGTTAATCCTTCCCTTTGGCCTACGGATATTAGAGTACGTCCGTTTGTAAATTTTCAAAGAAAGGTTCAGCCATCCCAACAGCCGTAACACGGAATAAACCTGGGGGCTAATTCTCGCAGTCGTGATCGAAATTATTTTGTTTCGAGTTAAATATCGATAGTTCGAAATTTGCGGATGATGGGACTCGTTACTTTTCGATTCGATTTTATGTTTCAGTGTTTTTGTATTTTTTAAAGCACAGTTTTAGGCATGTAATAAACGTATGATTTGTTTTTGTTTTAAATGTAAAACATGTTTTTGTCGCTCAGCCTAAACATATGCATTTATAAATATTTAGTTTTATTTTAATAATTTCGAATTAAAAAATGCCTTTATTGTTGGCATACTTATCAATGTTCTGCCATACAAAGTTCACGGTTATGTGTTAACGCCGAAAATTCGGGTAGATAATATTAAATGCAATACATCGTAAATGAGTTTTTAATTGTAAAAAAAAAATGTTTTGCCGTCAAGCTGAATTGTATTAAATAATCAAATTTTATCAATATATTTTCAAAAATGTAGAGTTATTTACACGCATAGTTTAATTAAAAACATAAGTGAAGGGTTAAAATTGTCCGATTTGACTTAAATTTTAATTATATAATTTTTAGACTAACTCTTGATTATACATTTTGACAAACAAACTAATTTTATATCGTATTCTATCTTCCAAATTATTTCGTTTGTATGGAGGCGAATGGGTGTATGATATTTGTTTTTTTTTTCTAGAAATTAGTTGCTAACTTTATTAGGGTTTTTTATGAAAATTTCGATAACTTCAACAGATAACTTACTTGAAAAAAGCAAGTATCATACAGATAGATGGGCGTATGAGTAAATTTTGACTCACAGTCACTTACGCTCGAATCACTCACGTAAATTTTTTGTTTCAATCACGCTCACTTACTAATCACGTAAGTAAAAAAACATTGTTCACGCGTGACTAACGCCAGATTTTTTTCAACTCACGCTTACTCACAATCACGTAATTGAAATAAAAATCACTCACGCGTGATTCACGCAAATCACGTGACCAGCGCCCATCTTTTATACACACTTCAAAAGCATTAAATACAAAGTTCAACTTGTTGAATAAGATTTTCCGTTTTTTTTTTTTATTTGTCTCTTAAAAAATGTTATTTGTAATTTTATACAAAAATTTAATACAGTAATATAATAAAATACAGAAATAAACGGAATATCGAAAGCTAATTTGCTATCGAATGAAATACCGCACGATAACGTATAAACACTCGCTCGATATCGAATGACATCATTAGAAATTTCGATACACATAACTCGATCACGAGTGATATCATCCCAAAAGAAAAAAAATTGCACGTTCGAGTAGAATTTCGATCGCTATCGACTGCGAGAATTAGCCCCCTGGTCTTAAAATTTATTATCAGAATTTATCCGGTATGCGTACTAAATCTAAAAATGTTTTTGACTTTTCGTCTCAATGCGAATACGATGTTATCGTATTGGTAGAAACTTGGCTAAATAAAGATTTTGCTGATGCTGAATATTTTGATAGCAAGCTGTATACTGTTTTTCGTAAGGATAGAGATACTGATCTCACTGGCTGCTTAAAGGGTGGAGGTGTTTTGGTGGCTGTGAAATGTATTTATAAATCCGCTTTATGTGTTTTGGACAATCCTGATCGTTTGTTGGATCAGCTTGTAATATCAATTTCAAGCGATGATGGAGTTTTATACTGTTGTGTGTCATATATTCCTCCTAAAAGTTTGGATGCACTTTATGAGTCTCATATCTCCAATATCTTAAAGGTTGAAGCTAATATGGCATTAAACTCTCATATCTGTGTTTTTGGTGACTTTAATTTAAAGGATATTTATTGGACTCGTTTTACTGATAATGGTGTTTTATTACCATGCAATGTTAACAAAGTTAATGAACTTAATTTTGTTGATAGCTTACTTAGCTTAAATTTAACTCAAGTTAATCACATTGAAAATCAACTACATCGGTTTTTGGATCTTATTTTCGTGCCATATGATTGTAAGTTTACAGTGTATGAGTGTTTAATGCCAATATCTTTACCTAATGTTCATCATGTACCTTTAATCGTAGAAATCGAATCATATAATATTTTTAAATTATCAAAATGTTTTAATCCCTTTGATTTTAATTTTAAATTTTGTGATTTTAATGTGCTAAACTCTATATTGGATAATGTTGATTGGATGACAATGTTTTCTGGTCAAATTACTTCCGTTTGCTATGAAGTGTTTTTAAATACATTTTTAAATATTTGTAGTGAATGTATTCCCTATAAACAAGCTAAGCCATATAAATTGCCTTGGTATACGAAATAAATTTCATAAGCGTTATGCTGTATACGGTAATCCGGATGATCAAGCTAAATTTGCTCAATATCAACGTGAGTTTAATTTTTTGAACAAGTTTCTTTACAAACAACATCTTATTGAGAAAGAGGAGGAAATAAAATCAAATCCAAAATCATTTTGGACTTTTATCAAGTCTAAAAAACAGGCGTCAGATATCCCGTCTACCGTAAAATATAATAACATCATTTCGCAATCTTGTGAGGATGCCGTTAATATGTTTGCAGACTTTTTTATACCCTCCACTCTAGTGATAGAGGGTATATATAAGTTTGTCATTCCGTTTGTAACACCTCGAAATATTGGTCTAGGACCCCATAAAGTATATATATTCATGATCCTCGATCGATTTTAAGACGATCTAGCGATGTCCGTCCGTCCGTCCGTCCGTCTGTCTGTCTGTCTGTCTGTCTGTCTGTTGAAAACACGCTAACTTTTGAAAGACTTTACGGAGGCTCCTGAAGTTTGCCACATATGTTGGGCATTTACCTGGTCAGGTTGGTATTGCAATCCAGCGAAATCGGTCCAGTGGTTCAAAAGTTATAATCAAATGAGTGAATTTCGGCAAGGGTTTTTCTGGAATTTACGAGATAAAACACACGGTAACTTTCGAACGGCAATTCTGAGGGTGCTGGAGTGTGGCATATATATTTGCCGTTCCTCTGGTCCGGTTCGTTTTAAATTTCAGCCAAATCGGTCCAGTGGTTTAAAAGTTATTAGCAAAACCGTAAATTTCAGATTCGCCTTACCTTAAATTCACGTGTTGAAACCCCGTTAAACAGGTTTTAAAAACACAAAAATATTTTACAACGCATTTTTGTCACTCAAAAATATTTTTACACTAAAAGAAAAAGAAAATACACTCAAAAAAAATTTTACACTCAAAAAAATTTTACGCCCAAAAAAAAATTTAGTAATTTTTTTTTTTTTTTTTTCAAAAATTAGTTAAAAAAAAAGTTTTTTTTAAACAAAATAAAATATTTCTAATCAAAAATGTTATTTTTTCACTCCCCGAGTAAAAATAAACATACATAACAATATATAACCTGATACAAACATATTAAATCATATATGATTATACATCGCGTGAGATCTTTTCTAAATTTTTTAAATGCAGTCATATGTAGTTATATATAATTTAATCATGATTCGGATTAAAAGGTGTACGGTTGATATAATTATATAAAATTATATGAGGGTCAATACAAAATTTCTTTTTCTGTATAATTTAACATAAAATTATATATAGCTTATGCTGTTCCATATAAAACTATATATGTTTTCAATTAACCAAAAATTTTCCAAGTTTTTTAGGCAAAGTATAAGAAACTTTTTAAAATGTTCCTAAACATTTCTTGTTAGGGTTATGTATATCACCTATCTGGTTCGAAGCGTACCCAAACATTTAAATGTTTGGTGAATGTATCGTTGACCTGTGGTGTATCTCAACCCAAACCAAAAAAACACCAGGATTTTATATTTTTTTATGCAATTAGATCTAATTAGATCCACCAATATATGGCAATGTCTGGTCAAAACTCGGATGAAATCAAATCATATTTTATACAAGTTGATCTTTTTTAATGCAAACACATCCACCATTATTCGGATCAAATTGCGTTTAAATATATATTGTGTTACATATCATTATATATTGCATCATATCAAAATTTTTACTCGGGTCTAGAAAATTTACTATAACTTAAAAAGGGCATTGTGGAGGGTATTCATAGATTCGGCCAAGTCGAATTTAACTTTTCTACTTGTTAAATCTAACTTTGACTCTTCAATAATAGGGCATAATGCAAATTTTTCTAGCTCTTTATCAATTCTAGACATTGGTAATATGATAATTCATGAAGAAGAAGTTTTTAATGGAATTATGCAAATCAAAAATGGTTTTAAATCTGATGTCGATTGTCTGTGTGCTCACTTGTTGAAGAACTCGGCATCTGCAATTACAAGAGCGCTAACTTTTATTTTTAATTTGTCTCTTCGAGAAGGTGTTTTCATTGACCGATGGAAGTCGGCAACAATAACACCTGTTTTCAAGGATGGTAAAAGGGATGATGTAACTTGTTACAGACCGATCTCCAAGTTATCTTCTGTTTCAAAAGTATTTGAGCATGTGATTTATAACCGTTTATTTTTCGTAACCAAAACGTTGATTTCTCCTAATCAACATGGTTTTTTTTCTGGTAGATCTACCATTACAAATTTAACAATTTTTAGCGAATATTGTTTAGCGGCCTTTGAACAAGGTAGCCAAGTCGAAGCAATTTATACTGATTTTTCTAAGGCTTTTGACAGAGTATCTCATGGTATTCTTTTTTCTAAGTTAGAGAATATGGGTTTTCATTCAAATTTTTTAATATGGTTAAAATCTTATTTATCTAATAGGGTATGTGTGGTAGCTATTGAAGGTTTCCAATCAATGCCTTATTTGCAAACATCGGGTGTACCTCAAGGTAGTATTTTGGGTCCGCTCTTATTCAATTTGTTTATAAATGACATTTCATCTTGCTTTACAAAATCAATGTTTCTTTTATATGCGGATGATCTTAAAATATTTTTACAGACAGATTCATTACTTGATGTCATGGATCTGCAAACTGATTTAAACAATCTTTTTGCATGGTGTACGTTAAATAACCTCCAATTAAATCTTTCCAAATGTGTTCATATTTCATTCTTTAGATGTAACAACCCAATTGTTTCGGTTTTTAATATCGGTAACCATAGCTTAAAGTCTATTAAATCTAAATTAGATCTTGGGGTTGTATTTGATTTTTCTTTACACTTCGGCGAAGATATAAATTATATCGTTCCCAAAGCGTATAAAGTTTTAGCATTTATAAGAAGGAGCTGTTCTGAATTTACAGATCCTAATACTTTGAAATTAATTTACACCGCTTTTGTCAGGTCAAAGTTAGAGTATGCTGCCGTTGTTTGGTCTCCACATTGTGAAATTCATGTCTCTCGTTTGGAGAGAGTTCAGAAGAAATTTTTGAAATTTGTACTTTCATTAGTAACATTGAATAATCCATTACCTACATATGAAATAAAATGTTCATGGTTAGGTTTACAATCTTTGGAATTTCGTAGAAAATTCCAGTCAGCCGTTTTTGTTTTTGATATTATTAGTGGCGGTATTGACTGCCCTGATTTGCTTTCTTTAATTCCATTTTATGTTCAACCACGAACTCTTAGGTTCAATGAACTTTTTGAGGTGCCCTGCCATCGCACAAATTATCGTCTCAATAGAACGTTGACTCGTACATTTGTTCATCTTAATGCCATTAATTTAGATCAACAAAAAAAGGTAATCCTCAAATAGAGTTTAGCACGTCTAAATTTTGCTTTAAAACTTTTTTGCAACAAGTTTTAAAATAATTTGATATTATTTATTTTTAACAATTTTAAAAATAATATGTTATTTATTTTTAACTAGTTTTAATCGTAGTCTGTAAGGAATTTATATTTCCATTGACTTAATAAATGAAATGAAAAATAATAAATAAAACATTGCAATGGTAAAAAAGAATAATTTTACCCATTTTGTACCAAGATTCAATTTTATGTTTCTTTTTTGAAAAACTTACTTTTTTAGGGTAACTAGCACCCGCTGATCTCAAAAATCTTGTAATTTTTTTTTTTTCAATGTTTCGTTATCCCAGAAAAGGCTGTAATTTAATTAAAATATTTGCATTTATTTGCTATTTTATTAATTTATTTCAATATTTTCAAAATCAAAAAATGCAAAATTTTTGCTGATGCAAATTGTGGTCAAGGGGGGATATTTTTTTTTATTTGCAGAAAAATTAAACGTAACACTCGTAAAAAAATTTTCCTAAAATTCAACCTTTTAATACATAAATATGTTTTTTTTTGAAAAAAGTGATCTCTAGTGTTCGAAAAAATCAAACATTGGGTTAATAATCATCAAATGGGTTAATAAAATTATTTTTATAATCAAACGAAAATGTTTTTATAATTGTATTAAATTAACCGGATAATCGAATATTATTATTCGATTAATCGAACAAAAATTTTAAGAATAACCGAATAAATTGAATAAATTAAACATTGCCATGATCGAAAATAATAATTTAATAAAATTAGTTTAATAATCTAACGAAACTGTTTTAATAATCGTTTAAAATTATTCGGATAATCGAATATTATCATTCGATCATCAATCCGAAAATTAAATTAAAAAAAATCCGGGAAAATATAAAAATGTTTTAAAAAATTAAAAAAAATAAAAAAAAAAAATTAATCGAATCAAATGAATGGGATAATCGAAAAATATTTAAAATGATTAAACGAAATCGACTAAAATGAATAAATTAAACATTGCAATGTTCAAAAAGAACAATTTAATAAAACTTTTTTAATAATCAAACGAAACTCTTGTTATAATTGTATTAAATTATTCGGACAATCGAATATTATTATTCGGTCATCAATCCGAAATAAAAAAAAATCCGGAAAAATATAAAAAATTTTTTAAAACATTTAAGAAATTTAAAAAATTTTTAGAAAATTAAGCAAAAATCTCGAGAATTAAAAAGGTTTTTCAGAAAAAACTGTTTAATTCAGAAAAAAAATTAGAACAAAACCAAATAAATCATAAAATTTAGTAAAATTAAGAAAAAATTAGATATAGAAAAACTCCGTAAAACTAAGGAAAATTGTTTTGAATATTTACTTAAATTCACAAAGATGTGTAGGGTAGATTCGAAGCTGCCGAATATAAAACTCTTATTTATTTTTAGTAGCACTGTTGCATGCAATACATGTTCAAACATGCATACAATTGCCATTTTATTTTGTGTAACAGAAAAACTGATTCTCCCAGGATGATTGCTTACGATATTAAAGTTTTTTGAGTTTGAAATAAATTTTAAAAAATGTTATAAAAATCTAATTTAACTATTCGAATAATATTATTCGAATAATCAAATATTTGATAAATTTTTAAATTAATTCGATTTTTACAAAAAATTTATTTGATTATTCGAATAATATCTTTCGATTATACGAATAATTTTAATGGAATAAAAACAAGTAGTTTTGTTCTATTAATAAAATATGTATTTTTTAAATTATTCTTTTCGATTATTAGAATATTTAATATTATTTAAACGTTTTATTCGATTATTCCAAAAAATATTATTCGTTTAGTCGAATTTTATTGTTGATTATCCGATTTATTTTATCTGATTATTAAAAAATCATTCATTTATTAAAAAAAATTATTCGGTTAAAAATATCAATTATACGAATATTTTTAATCGATTAAAAACAACAAATTTTGTTCGATTATTAAAATGTTTTTTTTTTTATAAACTATTCCTTTCGATTATTATAATGTTTAATAGGATTATTTAAACGTTTTATTAAAAAAATATTCGATTATAAAAATATCTATTATACGAATAATTTTAATCGATTTAAAACAATTTGTTTTGTTTGACTATTGAAATATATTGTTTTAATTTTTTTTCGACTATTTGAATGTTTAATAGGATTATTTAAACGTTTTATTCGATTATTCCAAAAAATATTATTCGTTTAGTCGAATTTTATTGTTGATCATCCGATTTATTTTATATGATTATTAAAAAAAATTATTCATTTATTAAAAAAAAAATATTCGATCATAAAAATATCAATTATACGAATAATTTTAATCGATTAAAAGCAAGTAGTTTTGTTCGATTACACCGCTCAACAAATCGAAGGTTTTTGGCTCCGGTTTGAAGTTTGATATAAAATTTTTAAAGATTTTGACTCGCTGATTCCAAATTCGTGCTCCAAATTTTTCCATCACGTCTAGAATTTTAATTATTCGCGGTTGAAAATGCGAAAAAACGCGATTTTTGCCTTTTTTGAAAGCCTGCACAGCAGCCGCTGGGTGGAATAAAAATCAGGTATAAAGCGTGAGAGTAGAATTGAACTATGATCTCAAAAATATGATCAAAAAAATTTCAAGTTGTTGCAGTATTATTGGCCAAACATGCATTTTAAAAAAACACTGTCAAAAAAATTTGAAAAAGCACCATTTTTAAAAGGCTCTAATACAATAACCAGATGATCAATCTTTACAGTGATGAGCTCAAAATTTAGGCAAAAGTTCATTCTTTCTTATAGACTTTTAAACCAATTAAATATATCTTCCGGTGTATGCGAAAAATAACACAAAAATCTTAAATTTGTAAAATATTTATTTTTTTTAGTTTTTCTTTGAAAAATACACAAATGGTAATTTTAAATGGTAATTTTAAAAGTATAATTTTAAAACGCAAGTAAAGCCCAACCAAACGTAATAATTTGAAAAAAATTGTGTTCTATGTTGGAGACCATAGACAAATTATACTTTTGCGCTTTATACCAAATTTGTATTCCACTGAATGGCTGCTGTGCAGGCTTTCAAATAATGCAAAAATCGTAATTTTTCGCATTTTCAACCGTGAATAACTAAAATCTGGACGTGATGGGAAAATTTGGAGAACAGATTTGGAATCAGGAGATCAAAGTCTACTAAAATTGATCATCAGAATTCAAACCGGAAAATGAGTATTGAGCGGTGTTATTAAAATATATTTTTTTAAACTATTCTTTTCGATTATTTGAGTGTGTAATAGGATCATTTAAACGTTTTATTCGATTATTCCAAAAATATTTTTCGTGTAGTCGAATTTTAATGTTGATTATCCGATTTATTTGATTTGATTATTAAAAAAAATCGTTCATTTATTAAAAAAAATATTCGATTAAAAAAATTAATTATACGAATACTTTTAATCAATTAGAAACAACTAGTTTTGTTCGATTATTAAAATATATATTTTTTGTAAATTATTCTTTTCGATTATTAGAATATTTAATATTAATTAAAAATTTTATTCGATTATTCCAAAAAATATTATTCGTTTAGTCGAATTTTATTATTGATCATCCGATTTATTTGATTTGATTATTAAAAAAATCATTCATTTATTAAAAAAAATTATTCGGTTAAAAATATCAATTATACGAATATTTTTAATCGATTAAAAACAACAAATTTTGTTCGATTATTAAAATGTTTTTTTTTTTTTATAAACTATTCTTTTCGATTATTATAATGTTTAATAGGATTATTTAAACGTTTTATTACATTATTTCAAAAAATATTTTTCGTTTAGTCGAATTTTATTGTTGATTATCCGATTATTTTATTTGATTATTAAAAAAAAAAAATTCTTTATAAAAAAAAAAATATTCGATTATAAACATTTTTTAAATGCATCTTTTAGTTTATTCGAATCATTCAAATTATTTATTTAATTATTTGAATGTTTTTTTTTATTTTAACGTTTTACTCGATTACTAAAAAAAATGGTTCCTTTAATCGAATAATATTTTTCAATAATCCGATTCATTTTATTCGATTATTAAATTTAATTTATTCGGTCATTAATCCAAATTTATTAAAGTAAACTTAAATTGCACCGTCCGACACATTTTTTTTTTTTTTTAATGTTTATTTAATCAAAATTTGTATATAATTAGCCCCTTATTCATATTCAAATTTGAACACTTTATAACAGGTTTATAAAACAGATTTCCATACGAAATTCGTTTTATAAACCTGTTATAAGTTTGTTAATTTCAATATGAATAAGGGCCTTAAACTATAAATAAACAATAGTACGTATAAATATATTGTATAATACACTGTCCCTTAAAAAGGGCACTCGAGTACAGCCAGTATTAGAGTATAAATATAATTTTTGGTAATATTAATTATTAGTTTTACAGTTTTATGTATTAATTAATATAATATTTAATGCGAGAAAAAAGTTGGAAAAAATCTCACTATAATATTTAATAAAAGATATGGTCCTAAGTTAAAAATACAGAAAAAAACTTATTTGGTGAGCCACCAATATTTTTTATTATATAAGTTTTGTTTTATGTCTTTATCTGTTAAGTATAAACTAGTATCAAATCTACTGTTTTCTGTTGTTAATTGTTTACTTGTAATTGTTTTTATATTAGCTCGTCTATAGATGTGATAAACTATAGGTATGCCTGCTTCGTTTTGAATAAATCCATGTCTATCAAGATAAATGAAGGCTTCTGGTGGGACGTACCCCTCTTGAAGGCTTTTTGATATGTAATCATCACTAGCGTAATAGGGGGCTAAGATTAAATTATTTTCGTTACATGAAGTACTTTTTAAAATGTGGTTTCTTATTAAGTAGATTATAAAAATGTCAATTCTACTAACTTGTGCTTCGTTGTACAATCGTTGGTTTGATATGAATTTTTTATAATTGCTATTTGCAGATCTGTAAAGTGACGTACAGCTTCTTAGACATTTTCTTTCGAATAGTCTCATTTTTTCCATATAAGATGGGGATATGTTGTACCAAACTTGGCAACCATACGTAAGTATTGGCCTAATTAAGGACTGATACATAATTGACTTAACCCTTGAATTCAGAAATTTTGAATAGAATAAATTTTTATACATAAAAAAGGCATTATTAGCTTTTTTTAATTGAAGGTTAATATGATCATTAAAATAAAGAAACTTATCCAGATGTATACCTAGATACTTTACGACTTGTTTATTTGGAATAAGAATGTTATTTATGGATCTCACATTAAAGGATTTCCAATTACGTCTAATGTTGTTGTTGCATTTTCCTACAGGTGGGCGGAAAAGTATTGTTTCGCATTTGCCTAGGTTAATTTTCATTTGCCAATCTATTGTATATTTTTCAATAATATAAAAATACTTTTGTAACTTATCATTAATTTTTTCAATTTTATCATCAGAGTGATAAATTATAATATCATCAGCAAAACCAATGATATTCTCTACTCGGTTCAAGAGTTCGTAAATAAATAAGTTAAAAAGTATTGGGGCATTTACAGTGCGCTGTTGAAGACCATTGACAATGATAAATTTCTTTTCGCTAATTTTTTTTTCATTACATACTTGAAACGATTTGTTATTTAACATATTAAATATTAGGCATATTAAATGAAATGGAAATCCATAATTCAATAGCTTATAAATTAAACCAGGTATCCATACATTATCAAAGGCTTTCTCAAAATCAATTAAACAAGCCCCTGTAACCAGAGATTTCATAAAGTTCCAATGAACATTTGAAATTAGCAAATGTACTGCATGAATTGTAGAATGATTGTGTTTAAAACCAAACTGTTTCTCATTTCTCAATTTGTTTTCCTTACATATATTTATTATGTTGTTATTAATGCAAATTTCAAAAACTTTGCTTATGTTTGGGAGTAAACTAATTGCTCTCAGATTTTTGGGATTACTGGTGTCTTTGTCCTTTTTAGGTATTACAACCACTTTAGCTACTTTCCATGCATATGGAAAGTATGAATTATTTAGCATATTGTTAAAGAGGGTAGAATATTCGAGAATAATTTCCTCTGGAGTATTTCTCAAAACAATATTGGGTATGTTATCCAAACCAGCTGACTTTTTTTTTCTTAAATTTTTGAAAATATATAAGAGTGTATCTTTAGTAATAAAGTAATTATCAGTACAGGATTCACTCAAATTATTGGCCTTTTTAAATGCTGTAAATGTGGTAATAGTTGATTTATTGCATTCATACTGATTTTTATTTTCTAAAAATCTATAGAAACAATTTTCAACTTGTACATGCAAGCTATTATCAATATCAATCTCTTTATGAGAGTGAATTGATTCAAAGTAGGCTCCAATAACGTTCAATTTCTGAGTATCATCTTTCACTAGAAAGTTATTACTATCTTTTTCCAACATTTCAGGGTTTATTCCTGCGTTTTTAATTACATTTTCATTTTCTTGTGGTATTTTAATAATATCAACCTTAAGATGTTGTGAGTTTTTAAATTGTTTTTTAATCTCACTAAACATTTGTGATGGGTTGTTTTGTGTGATTTTTGTAAGTTTATCTTGAAAATGTTTATTGACTGCCAGGGTAAAGTTGTCAGATATAAGTTTTTTTATGAGTTTTAATTTGGTTTTTATAAGGTTTAATTCTAGCTGTGTCAAACTAATCTCAAGTCTATTTTGTTTTTTGATAATGGTGACTATTTTACTTTTTTCAGATTGGAGTTTCTTTATAGTCGAATTAGTAAATATTTCAATTGGGTTGTTGTCTTTATATTTGGGTACAGATTTTTCGATTGAGTTCTGGAAAAATGTATTAAGCCTCAAAAGGTAAAAATCTATTTCTGAATTTGTTAGGTTTCTGTCATTTGGTATCAGTTCGAAATTTTTCAATTCAGATAACATATTATTTCTAAATTTTTTCCAGTTAGTTTTGCTATAATTAAATTTCGCATCGATTTGTTCCTTAAAAAGTGTAAGTGGGGTATCATTGTCTACTTTTATAATTTGAATTTTAATTGCATTGTGATCACTATCGTAGTCTAGGGTTTCCAAACAATTTAAAGAATTGTTTAACCTGTGGATAATCAATCTTGAGTCTGCTATACATAAATCTAAGTAAGAGCCACAACGTGGATATGAGGGAGTTTTAGATGCGTACAAACTACATCTAAATAAAATTTCATTATATGAAAGCCATTCTACTAATTTATTTCCTTGTGGGTTGTTTGTATTATTTCCCCAGTCTTTGTGTTTACAGTTCAGATCCCCTGCTAAAATATAGTAGTGGTTTAAGTTTGCTACATTCAAAGATTGAAAAAGTTTCGATAATTCCGAATTTAAATAGTTGCAGTTTTTTCCTGCAGGAAAATAAGCTGATATAATATATAAAATCTTATTGGTTGGTAAAGGTATTTTTATGATACTTGTTTCTAAATATTCAAATTTGCTAATAATACTATTAGTGTAATTAAAGTATTTTATATCAGTCTTAATCAAAATAGCAGTCCCACCGCCCTTTTTTGCGTTCTTTCTATCGTTACGTATTAGACAATAATTTTCAAAATGTATTTTGTGCTTAGAATTAAGTTTAGTTTCATTAAGTAACACTACATCGGGGTTGTTATTACTTATAAAATTACTAAGGTCGTATCTTCTACTTAATGTAATTAAGGAATTAATATTTAAATGAATTATATTAAGGGGTTTCTTAATTGTCTCATCCATCGTAATAATTTAAGCTTCAAGCATAGAGAAAAGGGTGTCTATTCTAGACGTTTGTAGCTGCAAGTGTTTATTTAAGTTAATTAATTGATTTGCCAAATTTTGCATAGAGTTATTTAGTTGTTCCAGTATGTTGTTGATTGGGTTATTCATATTTTCCATTTGTGGATTGTTGCTTTTAACCGTATTGGCAAAACTTGTCTTATCATTGACGTAAATTGTTTGATTAGTTGATCGCTTTTGGGTTAATGTATTTTTTTTTGCGCGCAGTTTTTGCTGCAACTCTTTATATTTTTCACAACCTTTGTAGGATGCTGGGTGTCCGTATTTGTTGCAAACAACACAAAAAAGTTTTTCCTTTTCATTATCTGGAACCTTTTGTAGTGAACATTTTCCGTGTTCATGATTTTGATTACATTTAACACATCTTCGTGGTAAGAAGCAATTGGCGGCACTGTGAAAAAAACGTTGACAATTTCTACATTGTGGTATTTCTGGTTTTCGCAGGGCCTCCCATCGTATACAACGGTAGAGGATACCTTTAATTGATTTAAGCTCATTTACTTTACTATCTGCGGTAATTTGAACCAAATAGATTGGTAAATTTTGACCACTATTAGATGATTTTTTTGTTGCGAATGGGCTAACATTTAAAAATTTTAGATTATCATTTTGATATTTATTTAATTCATCTAATATTTCTTTTGCTTCAATATTGGCACTTAGGCCTTTTAATAAGTAAGACTTTTTCTTTATGTCTTTAGGAGTATATGAAAAAAATTTTGCTTTTGATTTTTTTAAATACGCTTTGATTCTATAGTAATCATCTGACGATGACGTATATAGGGAGACTTTGTTGTTGTTAAATTCTTTTATTTTAAATTCTGTAATTTTTAATCCGTCTTTAATGAATTCTATGAGTTTTTTAGGTTCCACATCATATATATTTATAGGAGGATTTTTTTTGTTGTTTTTATGGTTATTTGTGTTCTCTCTATTTGTGCTATTTTCTCTAGTTGCAGTGTTGTTTGTAAATACGTTTTTTGATGACGTAGGAATTTCGTTCTCTGAACATTCTTTATTTTGTACATATTTTTCAAATTTCTCTAGAAGATCATTATCACAATTTTTGTCATTCTCAAGAATATACCAATAGTTATTTTTTAAGTGTTTAGACATTGAGGAAATTTCAACATCACTTTTTCTTTTATTTTCATGTTCTTTATTAACATTATTATTGTCATTTTTTGATTTTGAGCTTAGAGCATTAAGCTCACTCATTTTTAACGTTTTTTTTGTTTAATTTATAGAGTCTATTTCTCTTGTATTTGTTATAAAAAAACAAATATTTGAAGTAAAACAACAACGCACTGTAAAAATGCGTTTTGCAAACAAAAATAAATAAACTATTAAGAATATCGATCGCCGTTACACGTCTGTCTTTCATGACAGTCACGAATGAACTCCACCGTCCGACACACTTTTGTACACATGGACCAGACCAACAAATTCTGAAAGATGGGCCGAAAATAAAATGCACGTGTTTCCCAGTTTTTCTAGATCAATTCGCGTTTCCGCAAAAAACGCCACTTAAAAAAGTTGTGTTTTTCCAAAGAAGTGTAAAATAAGTCGAAAAATGTATTAAATCTACTTGTGAGCTAAATAATGTTTAAGCATGTCTTTAGTGAAATCTAGAGACGGTTCTTTTCTTAGAACATATTAACCCTCTATCTCCCATTTTTAAGGGTATGTTTTGTCCTTATTTGTAATGCTCTACTAGAAAATACTTAAATCGTGCATTTAAAGGGAAAAATGTTCTAAATAACTGTTTTGTATCAAATTTCACTAGGAGTTGCAAAAGGCCAAAAATTTGTGCAATGCTAGCAAAATGCCTAAAAAAGTAAAATTGTAAAGTATCTTTGGTGAAACACAATTTAATAAAATATATTACTTTACAATTTTACCTTTTTAAGCATTTTTCTAACATCCCACGAACTTTTGGTCGTTAACAACCACTAGTAAAATTTGCATCAAACATTTTCGTGTAACATTTTAACCCTTTAAACGCACGATTTAATGATTTTCTATGAGAGTATTTGAAATATGGACACAAAAGACCTATAAAAATTGGATATAGAGGGTTAATATGTTCCAAGAAAAGAACCGCCATTAAATTTTACTGAAGACATCTATTAACGCTATTTTTCTCAGTATATTTAATATTTTTTTTTTTCGATTTATTTCTTACTATTTTGTGAAACACAATTTAACATCATACTATTTTGTATGCATTTTTCGCTAAAAACGCGAATTGATTTAAAAAACCTGAGAGACACGTTAATATTATTTTTATACCCAGTTTCTGACTGGAATGAATTTTTTCTATAGTGCATATTTATTTTTTTTTTGCATTTTTCGCGAAAAGCGAATTGATCTAGAAAAACTTGGAGACACGGGTATTTTATTTTCGGCGATACTCTCAGAATATTTTGGTCCGGTTCATGTGTACAGCCAAAATTTAAAAATTGTCAGACGGTGTTATTAATATATTGTTTTATTCAAATATCTCTAGTCGATAATTCGAGTGATTTATTTGATAATTTTAATGTTTTATTCAATCAATTTAACGTTTTATTTAATTATTTCAAAAATTTAAATCGATTATTTGAATAATTTTATTCAACTATTTGAATAACATTATTTGAATGTACGAATAACTGTTCAATTTAAAAATTTAATTAATTCGAATATTTGAATAATAGCATTCGATTATGCGAGTAATTTTAATTTATTCGATTATTAAAATACATATTTTGTTTAAATTATTAGTTTCGATTATTATAATGTTTAGTTCGATAGTTTTAACATTTTATTCGATTATTAAAAAAAATATATTCGTTAAGTGGATTTTTTTCGATTATTCAATTTTTTTTATTTGATTATTAAAAAAATTATTCATTTATAAAAATAATATTTTTCGATTATCAAAATATTTTTTTTAAATCTGTCTTTAAGATCATTCGAATTATTTGATGTATTAGTTTAGTCGAATAATAATTTTTCGATTATCCGATTCATTGCTTTCGATTATTACAATTAATTTATTTGATTACTAATCGAAATTTATTCGGTTATTAAAATAAACTTAAATTATTAAAATATTGTTTTCCTCAAATATCTCTAGTCGATAATTCGAGTGATTTATTTGACAATTTTTATGTGTATTCCATCAATTTAACTTTTTATTTAATTATTTCAAAAATTTAAATCGATTATAATTTTATTCAATTATTTGTGTAATTTTCAAATATAGGAATAGCTTTGTGCAATTATTAAATTTAATTAATTCGATTACTCGAATAATATCTTTCGATTATTCGAATAATTTTAATCGATTAAAAAACTACTTTATTCGATTATTAAAATATATACATTTTTTTAAAATTATTATTTTTGTTCATTAGAATGTAAAGTTGGATAATTTTTACATTTTATTCGATTATTTATAAAAAAAATTATTCGTTAAGTCGATTTTCGATTTCGATTTTTTTACTTGATTATTAAAAAAAAATATTCATTTATAAAAATATTTTTTTTTTCAATTATCAAAATATTTTTTTTAATGTTTCTTTTAGATCATCCGAATTATTTATTGTATTCGTTTAGTCGAATAATATTTTTCGATTATCCGATTGATTTTATTCGATTATTGAATTAAAATTATTCGATTACTAATCAAAATTTATTCGGTTATTAAAATAAACTTAAATTATTAAAATATTGTTTTCTTTAAATATCTCTTGCTGATCATTCAAATGATTTATTTGATAAGTGTAATGTTTTATTCCATCAATTTAACGTTTTATTTAATTATTTTAAAAATTTAAATCGATTATTTGAATAATCCTTTTCTACTATTTGAAAATACAAATGTCTTTGTTAAATTATTAAATTAAATTAATTCGACTACTCAAATAATAATATTCGCTTTCCGAATAATTTTAATCGATTAAAAAAGTAGTTTATTCGATTGTTAAAATATATATATATATTTTTTTTAATTATTCGTTTCGATAGTTTAAATGATAAATTCGATGATTTTAACATTTTATTCGATTATTTAAAAAAAAGATATGCGGTTTTTTTCGATTATTCGAATTATTAAATTTGATTATTAAGAAAAATATATATATTGAGAAGACCTCAAGATGATATTGCCCGAATGGCAATTGACTGGAACCCACAAGGCAGTAGAAGGCAGGGTAGACCAGCTCATACTTGGAGAAGAATGTTAGAAATAGAAATAAACTCAACAAATAGAAATTGGCGCGAAATAAAGAAGCTGGCAGAAGACAGATCTGAGTGGAAGAATTTCGTTGTGGCCCTATGTTCCTCCATGGAAACCCAGGAATAAATATATATTAAGAAAAATTATTCATTTATTGAAATAATTTTATTCTATTATAAAAATATTTTTATTAAATGTGTAAATGTCATATATTTTTTTTTGTTTAAATATTTTTTTTAAATATTTAATTCAATCATTAGAATGTTTAGTTCCATTATAAAAACATTCTATTCGATTATATCAAAAATTTTATTCGTTTTGGCAATTATTTTTCAAATATCGATTATTAAAATAAATTTATTCGATTATTAAGTTATTTTTTAAAATCTCTCCTATATATTTATTAAAAAAATTACAACATTTCTCCGCATGTATGCCTTTGACAAGTTGTAAATTACATACCATTAAAGGTTTTACATATTTTGGTCGTGCATTTTTTTTGGTTAAAGTCCCTAAAACCATTGTTCCAAATCAAACAAATACCATCACCTAACTAACACCACCACATTATTTTCTATTCAAAATATGTAGACAGTTCAGTCAGCTGGAAAATCAGTCATTCAGTCAACCATCCAGTTGGTCATTGAATACAGATGTATGGTTTATTTGCCAAGATGATAGAAACAACAAATATTTACTTTTATGTCGTAAAATTTATTCTATGTATGTCTATGCGGGTTTATAGGTGACTGTTTGGTAAAAGATCAAAAAGAATTTTTTATAGACAAATTTTTGGAAATTTTGCTGGCTAGGTGCAGGACAAAGGGAATGCTGATGAACATATTTTACCTTTGAATTAAATATTATTGATTGCAGGGTTTTCTAGAGGATATTGTAAGATTTAAATTTTTTTTCAGGTTTAAAAATACTCTGATTTTTCTCATTTTGACAAATTTTTGGTTCGGTTGAAAATTTATCAAATTTTTTTGAAAAATTTTCTATTGAAAACTTATCCCATTTTTTATTTATCTTATTCTGTGGAAAATTTACTATTGAAAATTTATCACATTTCGTAAAAAATGTAAAAAATTTTTAATTTTTATTTTTTTATGCAAATCCACCCATCATTTACATTTTTATAATTTATTGTCTTTCAAAGTTTTTGTTTATTTGGTACAGTTTCCATGTCTTTCTAGTATTTTAAGTCTATTGTTTAAAATCTCTTCAACATCACTATTTGTTTTACATTTTTTTTGATTGTATATGTTAAAGTTTCAACCGGAAATTTTCAATGTTAAGTATGCAGACTCTAACTCAAACAAGTGCTGACACAACGGAATTCGTAAAGACCAAAACCTTGAAAAACGGCACATCGTTAAAAGGCGATTTAAAAAATTTTATTCGAATAATCGACTTATTTTATTCGAATAATCGAATAAATTTTTTTAATCGAATAATCGAATACGTTTTTGGGAATAATGAAATTAAATATTCAAATTTATTACAAAAAAGATTCCAATGATCGAAAAAAAAATTTAAAAAAAAATATTTATAATCGAATAAATTTATTTTAATAATCGAATAAATTTTTTTTAATAATCAAAATAAATCTTGCCCAAAATAGAATAATATTTTTCGAATTTTTTATTCGAATAAAATAATTCGTTTTTCCGAATGATTTGATTCGATTTATTCGGATAATAGAAAAATTTTCTTCGATAATCGAATAAAATTTTTGATCAAGCGAAAATTTTTTTTAGAATAATCGAATAAAACGTTTAGACACAATCGAACAAATATTCATTTAATCAAATAAAACATTCCAATGTTATTTTAATAATCGAATAAATTTTTTTTTAATAATTGAATGAAGTCATGCCGAAAATCGAATATTTTTTCCAATTCTTAATTCGAATTATGTATATATTTTGATTTTTTTAAACCGAAAATTTTCAATGTTAAGTTATGCAGACTTTAGCTCAAACAAGTGCTGACACAAAGGAATTCGTAAAACACCGGAATCTCGCAAAACGTCACATGCTTAAACGGCGATATTAAAAATTTTATTCGAATAATCGAATTAAAGTATTCGAATAATCAAATACAATTTTTTAATAATTGACTACTTACTTTGGAATAATGGAATTAAATATTCAAACTACCACAAAAAATATTTCAATGATCGAAAAAAAATTTTCAGTAAAAATTTTAATAATCAAATAAATTTATTTTATTAATCGAATATTTTTTTTTTTTTCAGTACTCAGATTAAATCTTACCCAAAACGAAATAATATTTTCCCAATTTTTTATTCGAGCTATATAATTCATTTTTTTAAATAATTTAATTCAATTTATTCGGATAATCGAAAAATTTTATTCGAATAATCGAATTTAATTTTCAAATAATCGAATTAAACTTTTAAAATAATCGAAAGAAACATTAAAATAATTGAATTAAATATTCAATTAATCAAATAAAACATTCCAGTGAAAAAAAAAAATAATAATCGAATATATTTATTTTGATAATTGAATAATTTTTGTTTTTCAATGAACGAATAAAATCATGCTGAAATCGAATGAAACGATTCCAATTTTTTATTAGATTTTTAGAATGATTTTATTCGATCATTGAAAAACATTATTCGATTATTAAAATAAATTTATTCGATTATTACTTTTTTCATCGTTAAACGGCTATTCTAAAAATGTTATTAGATTTTTCGTATAAAGTTATTCGGATAATCGAATTTAATCTTCTAATAATCAAATGAAATTTTTGAAATAATCGAATGAAACGTTAAAATAAGTGAATTAAATATTCATTTAATCAAATAAAACATTCCAATGATAAAAAAAATAATAATCGAATACATTTATTGTAATAATCGACTATATATTTTTTTAATAATCGAATAATCATGCAGAAAATCGAATAATGTTACTGCAATTTTTTATTCGATTTTCAGAATATATATATATATATATATATTAGGGTGGGGCGATTAGTAAGGAAGGAAAAAAATCTTAATGGGCGCTTCGCGTTTCTGATTCTTGGGATTGTACTGAGCAAAAAAGTCAACTAGACCATACGTCTACGGTGAAAATCGAGCCTCCCGATTTTGACTTGAAGTTTTTTCTCAAACTTTATTTTTGTTCGAAAATTTGCAAATTTTTTTGGGCTCATATTTCGTAAACTATTTGAAATTTTGACTTATTTTCAAAAGTAAAGTTGTAGCTATTGTCTCGGGCTACAATTTCTCTGAACATATTACTTAGAAAAAACTTCGTTTTCATGGTCAAAAAGTCAAAAATGTAGAAAATTCACCACTTTTTGTATTGTATTTTTTTTTTATATTTTGGCCTATAACAGCCAAACCATTGAGATTTTCTATCCAATACTCAGACAAAAATTGTAGCCAAGACAATAGTTAAGAACTCTCTAGTACATCGCAAAAGCATTGGAACGCTCCTTCAGGCAGTTTTGGCCTTGCGAAAGTGCAAATTTTTTGTGAAAATATTGATAAATTACCATTTTCAGTTGTTCATAGCGCAAAATCATAAAAATCTCATAAAATCATAAAACAAGGCCAAAACTGCCTGAAGGAGCATTCTAATGCTTTTGCGATGTAGTAGAGAGTTCTTAACTATTGTCTTGGCTACAATTTTTGTCTTAGTATTGGATCGAAAATCTCAATGGTTTGGCTGTTATAGGCCAAAATATCCAAAAAAAATTACAAAAAGTGGTGAATTTTCTACATTTTCGACTTTTTGACCATGAAAACGAAGTTTTTTCTAAGTAATATGTTCAGAAAAATTGTAGCCCGAGACAATAGCTACAACTTTACTTTTGAAAATAAGTCAAAATTTCAAATAGTTTACGAAATATAAGCCCAAGAAAATTTGCAAATTTTCCAAAAAAATAAAGTCTGAGAAAAAACTTCAAGTCAAAATCGGGAGGCTCGATTTTCACCGTAGACGTATGGTCTAGTTGACTTTTTTGCTCAGTACAATCCCAAGAATCAGAAACTCGAAGCGCCCATTAAGATGTTCAAATCGCCCCACCCTAATATATATATATATTAGAGTTCGTTTGGTGACTATGTCACTTCATCTGTTTATCGGATATCATCATTTTTTTAAAGGATTTAGGGGAGCTAAAAATAGTGCCGGTATTTTTTTGGAAAAATTTTCACTCCTTGGGGTGGTTCAAAGCATCTAAAAACGCGGATTTTGAGATGATTTTTCTGCAGAGAAAAAACGGCTGAATATATTGCAAATCTGATTTCACAAGTCGATTCTACAGAAAAAATTAATACAATATAAGTTTTTCGAACTCTTAAAAAAAGTTCCAATAACCCACAACAGGGGGCGGTAAAATCAATTTTTTTTTTTTTTTTAAATTAAAGAGGCAGTTTTGCTAAGAAAATTGGTACAAAAAGCACCTTTCTATCACAACCCATTAAAAAGTTATAAGGCTTCAAAGTTTTTTTTCTAGTGGCAAAATTATAAAACACTGACCGAAATTTTAAAAATTTTTGGATGGGTCAGCGGTCTGGACACTCGTTTTCGATTAGCCTTTCAATGCTGATTCCAAATCTGGTTTCCAAAGTTTTTCATAGCGTCAGGTTTTTGAGGAAATTGAGGTCAAAGTTCATTAAAAAAAACATTTTTTGCATTATTGAGAGCATTTTTTGTGATATTTTTGGATGATATTCTGGGATCGTACAAATCGTTTTCGATTAACATTTCGATACTGATCCTGAATCTGGTTTTCAAATTTTTCTATCACGTCATGTTTTCGAGAAAATTGAGATCAAAAATCTCAAAAAACGAGCTTTTGTCCATTTTTGAGAGCTTATAACTTCTTAACGGGTTGTGATAGAACGGAAAATTTGGTACCATTTTGTTAAGCTTAAAATGCCCTTTAATTGTGCATATTTAAAAAATTAATTTAAAAAAAAACTGGAAAAACCTTATATTTCCGCCCTCTGTGGTGGGTTTTTGGAACTCTTTTTAAGAGTTCAAAAAACGACCATAGTATTATTTTTTGCTGTAGAATCGATTGGTGAAAGCAGATTTGCGATATATTCAGCCGTTTTTGCTCTGCAGAAAAATCAGCTTAAAATCCGCGATTTCAGATGCATTGAACCACCCCAAGGAGCAAAAATTTTCCCAAAAAAATACCGGCATTCTTTTTAGCTAACCTAAATCCTTCAAAAAAATGATGATATCCGCATATCAAATTTTAAAAACTAACTCTAATATATATATATTCCCTTCGTTCCTATAAGGAGCATAGGGCCTCAACAAATGTTCTCCATTCGGATCTATCCATCGCAATAGTTTTCACTTCATTCCACGTTCTTTGAATTTTTCTGGCTTCGTTATGGATTTGCCTCCGCCATGTGTGAATGAGTTTATTCAATCATTGAAAAACATTATTCGATTATTAGAATTAATTTATTCGATTATTATACCCTCCACTCTGGTGATAGAGGGTATATATAAGTTTGTCATTCCGTATGTAACACATTGAAATATTGGTTTAGGACCCCATAAAGTATATATATTTATGATCCTTGATCGATTTTAAGTCGATCTAGCGATGTCCGTCTGTCTGTCTGTCTGTCTGTCTGTCTGTCTGTCTGTCCGTCCGTCTGTCTGTTGAAATCACGTTTTTGGCAATACTCCGAAACCGATTTAAACGCTTGGGGTACCAAAAGTTGCGGAATTTATCCAGGCAAAAACTCATGTATTTTTTTTTTAAATCGGTTAAGTATTTAAAAAGTTATGAGTGAATTACTAAAAAAACTCTTAGTGGTTTTCAACATAACCCTAAATTAACTCATATTTTGTGTGATACATAAGAAAGAAAACGGAAATGAAAAAAAAAAAAAAAAAATGAGAAAAAGGAAAAAAATCTTAACAAAAAAGGTTTAAAATATGAAAAACAATATCTATTTAATTTAAAAAAGTTCTTTAAGAAAAAAGTTCTTTAAGAAATAATAAAAAAAATATCTTAATAAGTTCTCATTGATAGATGTTTTTGTGCATATCATGAGTGTGTGTGTCCGTTTTTTTGCTTCGTCATATTAACGGGGTTGCCAGACATTTTTTTGGCTTTGTCGCAAAATCGGATGTAAAATATCGCCAAAATTCAATTTTGTTCAGATTTCTTAACAAAAAAATATTTTCATTTAAAAAAAATTAATTTTGTTAAATAATAAAAGACAGAAAAAACATTATGGCAAAAATCGCCCAAATCCGGAAAATCTATGTATATAAAAGAGTAATGTGAGTGACTGACTGACTGGCATACTCATTCATCATCGCCCAGCCATAACCGCTGAAGCTAGAGACTTGAAATTTGGACTGTAGGTTCACCTCCCGCAATACAGATCCACTATGGCTGGAGTTTTGCCAATGTTGATTCTAAGGGGGTAAAAAGGGTAAAAAACTGTACGTTTGGTACTTTTTAAATCTCGTGATATAACGATCATAGAGACTTGAAATTTGGACTGTATGTTCACCTCCCGGAATACAGATCCATTAAGGCTGGATTTTTGCCAGTGTTGATTCTAAGGGGGTAAAAAACTGTACTTTTGGTGCTTTTTACATCTCCTGAAATAATGGTCATAGAAACTTGAAATTTGCACAGTATGTTCACATCCTGGAATATAGATCCAGTACGGCTGGATTATTGCCAATGTTGATTCTAAGGGGTAAAAAGGGTAAAAATCTGTACTTTTGGTACCTTTCATATTTCCTTAAAAAAATGTCACATAGACTTGAAATTTGGACTGTATGTGCACCTCCCGGAATATAGATCCCATAAGGCTGGGTTTTTGCCAATGATGATTCTAATAGGGTAAAAAGGGAAAAATGTGTGCTTTTGTTACATTTTATATTTCCTTAAATAATGGTACTAGAAAATTGAAATTTGCAATGTCGGTTCACCTTCCGGAAAAAAGATTCACTAAGGCTCGGGTTTTGCCAATGTTGATTCAACAGGGGTAAAATGGGTAAAAAAGTACTGTTGGTACTTTTTATTATTTACTGAAATAATGGTTATTTAAACTTGAAATTTAGAATGTAGGATCCTTTAGTGAAATAAAACATTCTGGAACAAGTACTTTCTGAAAATTCTGTACCGTTTTCAAAAAGTACCTTTTATAAAAAGTACCTTTTATAAAAAGTACCTTTTATAAAAAGTACCTTTTATAAAAAGTACCTTTTGTAAAAAGTACCTTTTATAAAAAGTACCTTTTATAAAAAGTACCTTTTATAAAAAGTACCTTTTATAAAAAGTACCTTTTATAAAAAGTTCCTTTTATAAAAAGTACCTTTTATAAAAAGTACCTTTTATAAAAAGTACCTTTTATAAAAAGTGCCTTTTATACAAAGTACCTTTTATAAAAAGTACCTTTAATAAAAAGTATGTTTAATAGAAAGTACCTTTTATTAAAAGTACCTTTTTTAAAAAGTACCTTTTATAAAAAGTACCTTTTATAAAAAGTACCTTTTATAAAAAGTACCTTTTATAAAAAGTACCTTTTATAAAAAGTACCTTTTATAAAAAGTACCTTTTATAAAAAGTACCTTTTATAAAAAGTACCTTTTATAAAAAGTACCTTTTATAAAAAGTACCTTTTATAAAAAGTACCTTTTATAAAAAGTACCTTTTATAAAAAGTACCTTTTATAAAAAGTACCTTTTATAAAAAGTACCTGTTATAAAAAGTACCTTTTATAAAAAGTACCTTTTATAAAAAGTACCTTTTATAAAAAGTACCTTTTATAAAAAGTACCTTTTATAAAAAGTACCTTTTATAAAAAGTACCTTTTATAAAAAGTACCTTTTATAAAAAGTACCTTTTATAAAAAGTACCTTTTATAAAAAGTACCTTTTATAAAAAGTACCTTTTATAAAAAGTACCTTTTATGAAAAGTACATTTTATAAAAGTACCTTTTATAAAAAGTACCTTTTATAAAAAATACCTTTTATAAAAAGTACCTTTTATAAAAAGTACCTTTTATAAAAAGTACCTTTTATAAAAAGTACCTTTTATAAAAGTACCTTTTATAAAAAGTACATTTTATAAAAAGTACCTTTTATAAAAAGAACCTTTTATAAAAAGTACCTTTTAATAAAAAGTACCTTTTATAAATAGTACCTTTTATAAAAAGTACCTTTTATAAAAAGTACCTTTTATAAAAAGTACCTTTTATAAAAAGTACCTTTTATAAAAAGTACCTTTTATAAAAAGTACCTTTTATAAAAAGTACCTTTTATAAAAAGTACCTTTTATAAAAAGTACCTTATATAAAAAGTATCTTTTATAAAAAGTACCTTTTATAAAAAGTACCTTTTATAAAAGGTACTTTTTATAAAAAAGTACCTTTTATAAAATTACTTTTTATAAAAAGTACCATTTATAAAAGTATCTTTTATAATAAGTACCTTTTATAAAAAGTACCATTTATAAAAAGTACCTTTTATAAAAAGTACTTTTTATAAAAAGTACCTTTTATAAAAAGTTTTTTTATAAAAAGTACCTTTTAAAAAAAGTACCTTTAAAAAAAAGTACCTTTTATAAAAAGTAGCTTTTTATAAAAAGTAGCTTTTTATAAAAAGTAGCTTTTTATAAAAAGTACTTTTTATAAAAAGTACCTTTTATAAAAAGTACCTTTTATAAAAAGTACCTTTTATAAAAAGTACCTTTTATAAAAAGTACCTTTTATAAAAAGTACCTTTTATAAAAAGTACTTTTTATAAAAAGTACCTTTTATAAAAAGTACCTTTTATAAAAAGTACCTTTTATAAAAAGTACCTTTTATAAAAAGTACCTTTTATAAAAAGTACCTTTTATAAAAAGTACCTTTTATAAAAAGTACCTTTTATAAAAAGTTCCTTTTAAAAAAGTACCTTTTATAAAAAGTACCTTTTATAAAAATTACTTTTTATAAAAAGTACCTTTTATAAAAAGTACCTTTTATAAAAAGTACCTTTTATAAAAAGTACCTTTTATAAAAAGTACCTTTTATAAAAAGTACCTTTTATAAAAAGTACCTTTTATAAAAAGTACCTTTTATAAAAAGTACCTTTTATAAAAAGTACCTTTTATAAAAAGTACCTTATAACAAGTACCTTTTATAAAAAGTACCTTTTTATAAAAAGTACCTTTTATAAAAAGTACCTTTTATAAAAAGTACCTTTTATAAAAAGTACCTTTTATAAAAAGTACCTTTTATAAAAAGTACCTTTTATAAAAAGTACCTTTTATAAAAAGTACCTTTTATAAAAAGTACCTTTTATAAAAAGTACCTTTTATAAAAAGTACCTTTTATAAAAAGTACCTTTTATAAAAAGTACCTTTTATAAAAAGTACCTTTTATAAAAAGTACCTTTTATAAAAAGTACCTTTTATAAAAAGTACCTTATATAAAAAGTATCTTTTATAAAAAGTAGCTTTTATAAAAAGTACCTTTTATAAAATGTACTTTTTATAAAAAAGTAGCTTTAATAAAATTACTTTTTATAAAAAGTACCATTTATAAAAGTACCTTTTATAATAAGTACCTTTTATAAAAAGTACCCTTTATAAAAAGTACCTTTTATAAAAAGTACTTTTTATAAAAAGTACCTTTTATAAAAAGTTTTTTTATAAAAAGTACCTTTTAAAAAAAGTACCTTTTAAAAAAAGTACCTTTAATAAAAAGTAGCTTTTTATAAAAAGTAGCTTTTTATAAAAAGTAGCTTTTTATAAAAAGTACCTTTTATAAAAAGTACTTTTTATAAAAAGTACCTTTTATAAAAAGTACCTTTTATAAAAAGTACCTTTTATAAAAAGTACCTTTTATAAAAAGTACCTTTTATAAAAAGTACCTTTTATAAAAAGTACCTTTTATAAAAAGTACCTTTTATAAAAAGTACCTTTTATAAAAAGTACCTTTTATAAAAAGTACCTTTTATAAAAAGTACCTTTTATAAAAAGTACCTTTTATAAAAAGTACCTTTTATAAAAAGTACCTTTTATAAAAAGTACCTTTTATAAAAAGTACCTTTTATAAAAAGTACCTTTTATAAAAAGTACCTTTTACAAAAAGTACCTTTCATCAAAAGTGCCTTTTATAAAAAGTACCTTTTATAAAAAGTACCTTTTATAAAAAGTACCTTTTATAAAAAGTACCTTTTATAAAAAGTACCTTTTATAAAAAGTACCATTTATAAAAAGTACCTTTTATAAAAAGTACCTTTTATAAAAAGTGCCTTTTATAAAAAGTACCTTTTATAAAAAGTACCTTTTATAAAAAGTACCTTTTACAAAAAGTACCTTTCATCAAAAGTGCCTTTTATAAAAAGTACCTTTTATTAAAAGTACCGAAAGTACACTTTTTGGTACTTTTTTATTTCCTGAGGTATAAATAAAACAAACTTTTTTGTTTTTTAAATCATTACATTGGTGGAGGGTATTTAAAGATTCGGCACAGCCGAATATAGCTTTCTTACTTGTTACTTTTTTTAACGTTAAACAGCGATTATAAAAATGTTATTCGATATTTCGAATAAAATTATTCTGATAAGTGACTTAAATGTTCAATTAATGAAATAAAACATTCCAATGATAAAAAATTTAATAATCACATAAAATTATTTTAATAATCGAATAATTTTTTTTTCAATGATCGAAAAAAATCATGCCGAAAATCGAATACTATTATTTCAATTCTTTATACAAATAATATTATTCGATTTTCGGAATGATTTTATTCAATCATTGAAAAACATTATTCGATTATTAAAATAAATTTATTCGATTATTACTTTTTTTTAATCGTTAAACAGCGATTTTAAAAATGTTATTCGATTTTTCGAATAAAATTATTTGGATAATCGAATAATTTTGTTCAGAAAATCGAATTTAATTTTCGAATAATCGAATTAAATTTTTGAAATAATCGAATAAAACGTTAAAATAACTGAAATAAATGTTCAATTAATCAAATAAAAATTCCAATGATAAAAAATTTAATAATCAAATAAATTTATTTTATTAATCGAATAAATTTTTTTCGGAATTATTTTATTCGATTTTAAAATGATTTTATTCAATCGTTGAAAAACATTATTCGATTATTAAAATAAATTTATTCGATTATTACTTTTTTATAATCGTTAAGCAGCGATTCTAAAAATGTTATTAGATTTTTCGAATAAGGTTATTCGGATAATCGAATAATTTTGTTCGTATAATCGAATTTAATTTTCGAATAATTCAACGAAATTTTTGAAATAATCGAATAAAACCTTAAAAACAGTAAATTTAATGTTCAATTAATCAAATAAAACATTCTAATGATAAAAAATTTAATAATCAAATAAGTTTAATTTAATAATCGAATAAATTTGTTTTCAATGATCGAATAAAATAATGCTGAAATCAAATGAAAGGATTTCAATTTTTTATTCGATTTTCGGAATGATTTTATTTAATCCGTGAAAAACATTATTCGATTATTAAAATAAATTTATTCAATTGTAACTTTTTTTTTAATCGTTAAACAGCGATTTTAAAAATGTTATTCGATTTTTCGAGAATTTTTTTTTATAATCGAATAATTTTGTTCAAATAATAGAATTTAATTTTTGAATAAGCGAATTAAATTTTTGAAATAATCGAATAATACGTTAAAATAAGTGAATTAAATGTTCAATTAATCAAATAAAACATTTCAATGATAAAAAATTGAGTAATCAAATAAATTTATTTTAATAATCGAATAATTTTTTTTTTAATGAACGAATAAAATCATGCCGAAAATCGAATAATGTTACTCAAAGTTTTTATTCGATTTTCGGAATGATTTTATTCAATCAGTGAAAAACATTATTCGATTATTTAAATAAATTTATTCGAATGTAACTTTTTTTAATCGTTAAACAGCGATTCTAAAAATATTATTCGATCTTTCGAATAAAATTATTCTGATAAGTGAATTAAATGTTCAATTAATCAAATAAAACATTCCAATGATAAAAAATTTAATAATCAAATAAATTTATTTTTGTAATCGAATAATTTTTTTTTCAATAATCGAAAAAAATCATGCCGAAAATCGAATACTATTATTTCAATTCTTTATACGAATAATATTATTTGATTATCGGAATGATTTTATTCAATCATTGAAAAACATATTCGATTATTATAATAAATTTATTCGATTATTACTTTTTTTATCGTTAAACAGAGATTTTAAAAATGTTATTCGATTTTTCGAATAAAATTATTTGGATAATCGATTAATTTTGTTCAAATTACCGAATTTAGTTTTCGAATAAGCGAATTAAATTTTTAAAATAATCGAATAAAACGTTAAAATAAGTGAATTAAATGTTCAATTAATCAAATAAAACATTCCAATGATAAAAAACTTAATAATCAAATAAATTTATTTTTATAATCGAATAAATTTTTTTTTAATGATTTTTCGATCATGCCGAAAATCGAATACTATTATTTCAATTCTTTATACGAATAATATTATTCGATTTTCGGAAAGATTTTATTTAATCATTGAAAAACATTATTCGATTATTAAAATAAATTTATTCGATTATTACGTTTTTTTATCGTTAAACAGCAATTCTAAATATGTTATTCGATCTTTCGGATAAAATTATTTGGATAATCGAATAATTTTGTTCAAATAATCGAATTTAATTTTCGAATAAGCGAATTAAATTTTTGAAATAATCGAATAAAACGTTAAAATAAGTGAATTAAATGTTCAATTAATAAAACATTCCAATGATAAAAAATTTAATAATCAAATATATTTATTATAATAATCGAAGAAATTTTTTTGGAATGATTTTATTCGATTTTTCGAAATGATTTTAATTGATCATTGAAAAAATTATTCGATTATTAAAATAAATTTATTCGATTATTACTTTTTTTTTCATCGTAAAATGTCTATTCTAAAAATGTTTTTAGATTTTTCGTATAAAGTTATTCGAATAATCAAATATTTTTGTTCGAATTATTAAAATTTAATTTTCGAATAATCAAACGAAATTTTTGAAATAATCGAATGAAACGTTAAAATAAGTGAATTAAATATTAATCAAATAAAACATTCCAATGATCAAAAAAAAAAATAATCGAATATATTTATTGTAATATTGGAATATATTTTTTTCAATCATCGAATATAATCATGCCGAAAATTGTATAATATTATTCCAATTCTTTATTCGAATAATATTATTTGATTTTCGGAATGATTTAATTCGATTTATTCGGATAAATTCAAAATTTCGAATAATCGAATAAAATTTTCGATTAATCGTAAACAAATTTTAGAATTATCGAGTAAATACTCCATAATTCAAACAAAACATTCCAAAGATCGAAAAAAAATATTTGAAAAAACACATATTTAAATAATCGAATAAATTTTTAAATAATCGAATAAAATCATGCCGAAAATCAAACATTATTTTATGAATTATTTCGAATAATAAAATTCTTATTTTCAAAATGATTTTCTTTGACTGTAGTAAAAAATTTTAGTCGATTATTTAAAAAATTGATTCGATTACTTAAATATATTTTCTAAAATATTTTATTTCAATCATTGAAATGTTTTATTTGATTAATTGAATGTTTAATTCGAGTATTTTAACGTTTTAGTGAATTTATGTTTAATTTTTATAATTGTAAACTTTAATCCATATTAAAAATATTGGTTTTGATTTTCAGTTATCGAAAAATCCGTTTATCAAGATCTTGGTGTAGATTTTAGTTTGTTTTACCACTACAACTACTACTACTAGCGAACAATGTAAACACTTAAACACACATACTGTAAAATGTTGAGGTATGGCTTAACAAGGCCACTTCCGTTTCCGCTCATTTAGAAAAAAAAAAAAACTGTAAAACATAACAATGTTGATTGTGTGTGTGTGTGAATGAGTGCCAGAGTATGAGTGAATGTTATTACTATTTCTTGCTCATTTTACTACCTTATGATGCATTTTTTTTTCACTTGCATGAAAGGTATCCCAAGTGACAGATAAGATTTTCCAAAAAAATATTGAAAATTTAGTTGTACAGAGAAACATACCAGAAAACATACGGAAAAGGGTTAAGTACCGACGAGAACGAGAGTATCCAATAAACTTTAGAAAACTTTAGAAATTACAAACTTTAGAAATTACAGAAAAAAAATTGAATAATCGAATAAAACATGCGAATAATCGAATAAAACATGCGAATAATCGAATAAAACAGTCAAATAATCGAAAAAAATATTCGAATAATTGAATAAAACATTCGAATTATCGCTTTAAACATTTAGATACTCAAATTAAACATCCAAATTATCGAATATGAATATATTTTTATTTTTTAAATATTTTTTTTCAGTTTTCATTCATTTATTTAAATGATATTATTTGCTTATTCGAACCGTGTTTTATTCGATTATGAATAATTTTTTTTTAATTTTTTTTCGATCCTTCAAATTATATGTATATTTTTTCGATTATTTTACGTTTTATTTTATTATTACTAAACTCTTTATTGATTATTTTATTAATAATATTCGATTATCCGAATAATTTGATTCGATTAATAACATAAATTCATTTGATTAGTAAAAAATGTTTTTTAAATATTTCTTTTTGACCATTCAAACGTTTTTTTGGATTATTTGCATAAAAAATGCACCATTTTATTTAGTATTTCTTCCCTCTGAACAAACCTTTAGATAAAATTGTTAAAATAAAGAACATTTTCATAAACTTGTAACAACAATTTATGTTTAGACATGAACATGCATGTTTTAAAAATAAAAATATACAATAATTTTTAACATTTATGTATAGTCCTTTTTTTTGGCAAGTTTTGTAATTTCTTCAAACAACTTAATTTAAGCTGTTCATCATCTTCAAAAAGTTGTAAGATGTTTTTGACGTGATTCTAAATACTTTTCACTGAAAAGTTTTGAGGGTGGGGTTATGAAAGTAAAATACAAAACTAGACAAAAGAAAGAAAAAAATAAGTAACAAAATTTGCTAGAACGTGGGATAACAATTGTAGTAATTAAAGCCAGTAGATGCTATTGGAGTTCAAGTTTTTGAACTCAAATGTGTTAGAAAATGAACTACTTCCATAAGTTGTTCCAGTGAAGCTGTTTGAGCCTACAAAATTGGCAACATATGTAATGTATCTAGAAATCCTACTAAAGAAGCAGTTTTGAAACCACTTAATTTAGTCATCTAAAACTGTTTCCAGTAAAAAAATAGGCAAAACATGTATTGCATGCATAAATCATAGCACAGAAGCAGTTTTGGAACCAATTTTTGTTGGGTATTTTAGAAACAAGAATTGGAACGATTTGTGATCTAAAATAAAAAATATGCAAAATATGTATTAAATATAGATATCATAACCGACAAGCAGTTTAAGAACCACTTACTTTTAGGTATTTTGGATACAAAACAAAAAAAAAAACAATGATTTTCCATCTAAAAATTGTTTCCAGTATACAAAATAGGTAAAATATATATTGCCCTTCGAAAATCATAACAGAGAAGCAGTTTTGGAACCACTTAATTTTGGATATTTTTGAAAACAAGATTTAAAAGGCAATTAATTGTCATCAAAAAACTGTTTCCTGTATACAAAACAAGCAAAATATATATTGCTTCCTTAAATCATATATCAGAAGCAGTTTTGAAACCACTTCATTTTGGGTATTTTTAAAAATAAAATTTAAAAAGAAATTGTGTGTCATATAAAAAATGTTTCCTGTATAAAAAATTGCCGAAAATCTTTTCAGAGAAGCAGTTTTGAAACCACTTAATTTTAGATATTTTGGAAACAAACTTGAAAAAAGAATGATTTGCGATCTTAAAACTATTTACAGTATGTGAAAAAGGAAACATATCTATTGACTGTAGCAATAATACCCAAGAAGCAATTTTGGATATTATAACAGAGAAGCAGTTTAAGAACCATTTAATTTTAGGTATTTTGGAAACAAATTTATAAAAAAAACTATGATTTTCCACCTAAAAACTTAAATCATACCTGAGAAGCAGTTTTGTAACCACTTAATTTTAGGTATTTTTGAAAATAAAATTTAAAAAGAAATTGTGTGTCATCTAAAAACTGCTGTAAAAAAAATGGCCAAAATATATATTGCCTCCTAAAATCATATCAGAGAAGCAGTTTTGGAACCAATTTATTTTAGATATTTTTGAAACAAACTTGAAATAAGAATGATTTGTGATCTTAAAACTACCTGAGAAGCAGTTTTGGAACCACTTAGTTTTAGGTATTTTTGAAAATAAAATTTAAAAAGAAATTGTGTGTCATCTAAAAACTGTTTTCGGTATAAAACTTAGCCAAAATACATATGGCCTCCTAAAATCATTTCTGAAAAGCAGTTTAGGAACCACTTTATTTTAGATATTTTTGAAACAAACTTGAAATAAGAAAGATTTGCGACCTTAAAACTTTTTGCAGAAAATAAAATAGGAAAAATATCTATTGGCTCTAGCAATAATACACGAGAAGCAATTTTGGATATCATAAAAGAGAAGCAGTTTAAGAACCACTTAATTTTAGATATTTGGAAACAAAACTAAGAAAAAATATTTTTTTTCATCTAAAAACTCATAAAAACAATAATACCCGCGAAGAAATTTTAGATTTTATAACAGAGAAACAGTTTAAGAACCCCTTAATTTTAGATATTTTTGAAACAAAACTAAAAAAAATATTTTTTTTCATCTAAAAACTTAAATTATACATGAGAAGCAGTTTTGGAACCACTTAATTTTAGATATGTTTGAAAATATAATTCAAAAAGAAATTGTTTGCCATCTACAAACTGTTTCCTGTATACAAACTAGTCAAAATATATATGGCCTGCAAAAATCATTCCAGAGAAGCAGTTGTGGAACCACTTTATTTTATATATTTTTGAAACAAACTTGAAATAAGAATGATTTGCGATTGTAAAACTGTTTGCAGTATATAAAATAGGAAACATATCTACTTATTGACTCTAGCAATAATACCCGAGAAGCAGTTTTGGATATCAAAACAGAGAAGCAGTTTAAGAACCACTTAATTTTAGGTAATTTGGAAACAAAAGTATAAGATAACAATGATTTTCTGTCCAAAAACTTTAATCATACCTGAGAAGCAGTTTTAGAACCACTTAATTTTAGGTATTTTTAATAAAATTTAAAAACTGTTTCCTATATAAAAAAAATAGCTGAAAATCATATCAGAGAAGCAGTTTTGGAAACACTTTAATTTTTATAGAAGCAATTTTGGATATCATAACAGAGAAGCAGTTTAAGAACCACTTAATTTTAGGTATTTTGGAAACAAATTAAAAAAAACAATGATTTTCTGTCCAAAAACATAAATCATACCTGAGAAGCAGTTTTGGAACCACTTAATTTTAGGTATTTTCGAAAATTAAATTTAAAAAAAAATTGTGTGTCATCTAAAAACTGTTTTCTGTATACAAACTAGTCAAAATATATATTGCCTGCGAAAATCATACCAGAGAAGCAGTTGTGGAACCACTTTATTTTATATATTTTTGAAACAAACAAGAAATATGAATGATTTTCGACCTTTAAGCTATTTACAGTATATAAAATAGGAAAAATATCTATTGACTCTAGCAATAATACCCGAGAAGCAATTTTGGATATCATAACAGAGAAGCAGTTTAAGAAACACTTAATTTTAGGTATTTTGGAAACAAAACTAAAAAAACAATGATTTTCTATCTAAAAACTTAAATCATACCTGAGAAGCAGTTTTGGAACCACTCAATTTCAGGTATTTTTGAAAATAAAATTTTAAAAGGAATTGTGTGTCATCTAAAAACTGTTTCTTGTATAGAAAAATGGCCGAAAATTATATCAGAGGAGCAGTTTTGGAACCACTTTAATCCTTATATATATATAAAAATGACATGTTAGTTTGTTTGTTTGTATGTTTGTTTGTTTGTGTCGCTTTCAGAAAAAAACTACTGAACCGATTCAAATGAAATTTGGCATGTAGATAGAGAATTTTCTGGAATGAAAAATGCGACCAATGGCATCTGGATTGGATGCCCCGCCCCCTTTTACGCCCACTTTTTGTGAATTTCAGATTTTTTAATATATTTGGATGTTTGTTACTGTATTTGGATGTTTGTTACTATATTTGAATGTTTCTTACCGATTACCATGAAATTTGCCATCCCGCATCTTGATTGGAAGCCACGCCTCTTTTACGCCCACTTTTGTAAATTCAAGGCTTTTCAATACATTTGCCTGTTTGTTACAATATTTGGTTGATTGTTACCAATTCACATGGGATACATATAGCAATTTTTGTGGAAGTGAATATAGGCCTTACCGCATTCGGATTCGATGCCCCGCCTTTTTTACGCCCACTTTTTGTTAGTTTAAGCCGTTTTCACGCCAAAACGATGTAACGAATTCAAAAGGAATTTGGCATACAGTGAGTTTTCTGGAATGCAATAGTGGCTTTACGCCCACCATTTTTAAAAATTCGACATTTTACAATATATTGGTTGTTTGTTTTCTTTAACACTCCACTTTATATATTTAAAATATCTTTCTTGAATTATCCTTATCCTTATATATATATAAAAATGACATGTTAGTTTGTTTGTTTGTTTGTGTCGCTTTCAGAAAAAAACTACTGAACCGATTCAAATGAAATTTCGCATGTAGATAGTACGTTTCCTGGAATGAAAACTGGCACTAATGGCATCTCGATTGGATGCCCCGCCTCCTTTTACGCCCACTTTTTGTGAATTTCCGATTTTTCAATATATTTGGTTGTTGTACTATATTTGGATGTTTGTTACCGATAAACATGCAATTTGGCATACTAATAGGGCGTTTTTGCAAGGAAATATATGCCATCCCGCATCTTGATTGGAAGCCACGCCTCTTTTTACACCCACTTTTTGTAAATATATGATCCTTACAAAGGGGCGTGGCATTCTTTGGTTTTTCTGTCTGTCTGTACCGATTTACATTAAATCTTCACCACAGATAGTACTAACCGAGACGGGAACTATAGGCCATAAGAGAGACCGATCTGTCAAGTGGGCGTAAAATGCCACGCCCCTTTGTATTATATTGAACATTATTTCTGCCTTTTCAGCAATTACACTTAAACGGCTGAACCGATTTTAAAAAAATTTTCACCACATACTACTAATCCAAGCGGGAAATATAGTTCATAATAGGGCGGCGATCACACAAAGAGGCGAAAATGCCACGCCCCTTTGTACTTCATTGAAAGGTATTTCTATCTGTTCCGTAATCACGCTTAAACGTCTGAACCGATTTTAATGAAAATTTCACCACACATAGTACTAACCCAGACGGGCACTATAGGTTATAATAGGAGGGCGCTCTGACGGATGGGCGTAAAAGTCCACGCCCCTTTGTATTAAATTGAAAGTTATTTCTGCCAGTTCCGTAATTACTCTTAAACGTCTGAACAGATTTTATTGCAATTTTCAACACAGATAGTACTAACCGAAGCGGGAACAATATGCCATATCAGCACGTTATTGGGCAAACGCGTTTTAAAATGCCGCTCTTTGTATTAATTTCAAATTATTTTTGACTGCCATAATAAAGCGCGTTTGGACAAAGAGGCATTAGTTGCATCGCTCTTTTGTACTATTCTAAAAGTTGTTTCTGTTAGTTCCGCAATTACGCATCAACGGCTGAATCAATTAAGATGAAATTTTCGTCACAGATAGTACTAAACGAGGCGGGAACTATAGAACATAAAATGAGCGATCGGACAAAGGGGCATAAAATAACACGCCCTGTTAAATTTATTGCACCTCCTTTCTGCCTTTTTCGCAATCACGCTTATTCGGCTTAACTGATTTTGAAGAAATTTCCACAGCAGATTGTACTAACCGAGGCAGGAACTATAGGCCACAAAAGAGTGTGGTTTGACAAAGGGGACCCACGCTATTTTGTATTACATTGAAAGTTATTTCTGCCTGTCCCGCAATCAAGCTTAAACGGCTTAACCAATTTTAATGGATTTTTCACCACATATAGTACTTTCGAAACGGGAATAATAAACCATAATAGAGCGTGTTTAGACCACGGGGCGTAAGTTGTCACGCCCCTTTGCACCACACTGAAAGTTATTTTCTGTCTGTTCCGTAATTACGCTTAATCGCCTTAACTGATTTTAACAAAATTTCAACACATATAGTACTTACTAACCGAGGCGGGAACAATATGCCATATTAGCGCGTGATTGGGCAAAGGCGTGTATTTTTGCCAGTTCCGCAATCACGCAAAAACGGCTGAGCCAATTTTTAATAAATGACTAACAGATGCGGGCCCATATCAGTATGCGATCGAACAAAGGGACGTAAATTTCCACACCCATTTATAATATATTGAAATATATTTCTGCCTATTCGTTTATCACGCTTAAACGTCGAGTACTAAACAAGGCGGGAATAAAGGGTCATATCAGCGCGCTATCGGACAGAGGTGGTGTAAAGTAATGCGAAATTGAAATTTTCACCAGATGGAGTGCTAACCGAGAATGCAACCATAGGGCATTACAAACTGTTATTCATTATATAATATTTTTTTCAACCCGGGCAACGCCGGGTGCGAAACAGATAGTCCTTATATATATATAAAAATGACATGTTAGTTTGTTTGTTTGTGTCGCTTTCAGAAAAAAACTACTGAACCGATTCAAATGAAATTTGGCATATACGTTTCCTGGAATGAAAACTGGCACCAATGGCATCTCGATTGGATGCCCCGCCTCCTTTTACGCCCACTTTTTGTGAATTTCAGATTTTTCAATATATTTGGTTGTTGTACTATATTTGGATGTTTGTTACCGATAAACATGGGCGTAATAGGGCGTTTTTTGAAAGGAAATATATGCCATCCCGCATCTTGATTGGAAGCCACGCCTATTTTTATACCCACTTTTTGCAAATATAAGATCCCTACAAAGGGGCGTGGCATTCTTTGGTTTTTCTGTCTGTCCACAATCAAGGATAAACGGCTGAACCGATTTACATGAAATCTTCACCACAGATAGTACTAACCGAGACGGAAACTATAGGCCATAAGAGAGACCGATCTGCCAAATACCACGCCCCTTTGTATTATATTGAACATTATTTCTGCCTTTTCAGCAATTACACTTAAACGGCTGAACCGATTTTAAAGAAATGTTCACCACATACAGTACTAATCTAAGCGGGAAATATATTTCATAATAGGGCGGCGATCACACAAAGGGGCGGAAATGCCACGCCCCTTTGTACTTCATTGAAAGTTATTTCTACCTGTCCCGTAATCACGGTTAAACGTCGGAACCGATTTTAATGAAAATTTCACCACACATAGTACTAACCCAGGCGGGCACTATAGGTTATAATAGGAGGGCGCTCTGACGGATGGGCGTAAAAGTCCACGCCCTTTGTATTACATTGAAAGTTATTTCTGCCAGTTCCGTAATTTGGGAAAGGGGAGTAAAATCCCACGCTCTTTTGTATTACATTGAAAGTTATTTCTGCCTGTCCCACAATCATGCTTAAACGGCTTAACCGATTTAAATGGATTTTTCACCACATATAGTACTTCCGAAACGGGAATAATAAACCATAATAGAGCGTGTTTAGACCCTTTGTTCGATCGCACACTGATATGGGCCCGCATCTGTTAGCCAGCTATTAAAAATTGGCTCAGCCGTTTTTGCCTGATTGCGGAACTGCAAAGGGGAGTGACAACTTACGCCCCTTTGCAGTTCCGCAATCAGGCAAAAACGGCTGAGCCAATTTTTAATAACTGGCTAACAGATGCGGGCCCATATCAGTGTGCGATCGAACAAAGGGACGTAAATTTCCACACCCATTTATAATATATTGAAAGATATTTCTGCCTATTCGGTTATCACGCTTAAACGTCGAGTAATAAACAAGGCGGGAATAATGGGTCATATCAGCGCACGATCGGACAGAGGTGGTGTAAAGTAATGCGAAATTGAAATTTTCACCAGATGTGGTGCTAACCGAAGATGCAACCGTAGGGCATTACAAACTGTTATTCATTATATAAATTTTTTTTCAACCCGGGCAACGCCGGGTGCGAAACAGCTAGTCTATATATAAGCAATTTTGGATATCATAAAAGAGAGCAGTTTAAGAACCACTTTATTTTAGATATTTTGGAAACAAAAGTAAAAAAAAACAATGATTTTCCATTTAAACACTTAAGTCATACCTAAGTGGCAGTTTTAAAACCACTTACTTTTAGGTATTTTTGAAAATAAAATTTAAAAAGAAAATTGTGTGTAGTCTAAAAACTGTTTCCTAAAAGAAAATGGCCGAAAACCATATCAGGGAAGCAGTTTTGGAATAACTTTATTTAAGATATTTTTAAAACAAAAAGAAAATTAGAATGATTGTTTACAATATATAAAATAGAAAAAAATATCTATTGACTCTAGCAGTAATACCTGAGAAGCAATTTTGGATATCATAACAGAGAAGCAGTTTGAGAACCACATAATTTTAGGTATTTTGAAAACAAAAGTAAAAAAAAAACAATGATTTCCTGTACAAAAACTTAAATCATACCTGAGAAGCGGTTTTGGAACCACTTAATTTTAGGTATTTTTGAAAATAAAATTTAAAAAGAAATTGTGTGTCATCTAAAAACTGTATCCTGTATAAAAATGTCTGCAAATCATATCAGAGTAACTTGAAATAAGAAAGATTTGCGACCTTAAAACTTTTTGCAGAAAATAAAATAGGAAAAATATTCATTGACTCTAGAAATAATACCCGAGAAGCAATTTTGGATATCATAATAGAGGAACAGTTAAAGAACCACTTAATTTTAGATATTTTGAAAACAAAAGTAAAAGATAACAGTGATTTTATGTCTAAAAACTTAATTTTAGGTATTTCTGAAAATAAAATTTAAAAATAAATTGTGTGTCATCAAAAATTGTTTCCTGTATAAAAAATGGCCAAAAAACATATCAGAGAAGCAGTTTTGGATATCATAACAGAGAAGCAGTTTAAGAACCACTTAATTTTAGGAATTTTGGAAACTAAACTAAAAACACAATGATTTTCCATCTAAAAACTGATATCATACTAGAGAAACAGTTTTGGAACCACTTAATTTTAGGTATTTTTGAAAATTAAATTTAAAAAGAATTTATGTCTGTTTCCTGTATACAAAATAGCTGAAAATGATTTCAGAGAAGCAGTTTTGGAATCACTTTATTTTAGATATTTTAAACAAACTTGAAATAAGAATGATTTGCGATCTTAAAACTTTTTACATTAAATAGGAAAAATATCTATTGACTCTAACAATCAGGCTTCGTATTTGCTCACTCTTTTTCTTTCAGTTTCATGAAACTCTAAAGTGAAAATAAAAATTGTATATCTCACTCATGAACTATGAAATAATTTGATTGTTTTCATTTTTCGTTGCTTGTGTGTGTGCAGTGAAAGAAGAAGTAATCAAACGAGAATTGAATGAATGAAACTTTTAAATAATTTTCATTCTCATTTTAGGCAAATGAGACTTTCATTTCGTGAGAATTTTTATTTTATTTTCAGTCTCACGAAAATGAAATGAAAGTTAGTTTCAGCGTATTTCAGTTTCATGCACACGGATTAAATATTTTTTTCTTTTATTCAATAGTTTACGATTTTGGTTGTGCCGAAGCTAATTTTTCAAAAAAGTTTTATATTTTAAAAAAAGTAAATTTTTTTTAAAAAACTTCAGTTTTTCAAAAAAAAAGCTGAATTTTTCAAAAAAAAACATAATTTTTTAAAAAAGTTGATTTTTTTTAAAAAAAATAATAGTTTTTTGAAAAACTTTAATTTTTCAAAAAAAGTTGATTTTTTCAAAAAAAAGTTAATTTTTTCAAAAAAGATGAATTTTTCAAAAAAAAGCTAAATTTTTCAAAAAAAAATAATTTTGTTAAAAAGTTGATTTTTTCAAAAAAAATTTAGTTTTTTAAAAAACTTTAATTTTTCAAAAAAAAAGTTGATTTTTTCAAAAAAAATTGATTTTTTCAAAAAAAGTTGATTTTTTCAAAAAAAGTTGATTTTTTCAAAAAAAGTTGATTTTTTCAAAAAAATTTAATTTTTCAAAAAAAAGTTAATTTTTTCAAAAAAAGATGAATTTTTCAAAAAAAAGCTAAATTTTTCAAAAAAAAAATAATTTTTTTAAAAAGTTGATTTTTTCAAAAAAAAATTTAGTTTTTTAAAAAACTTTAATTTTTCAAAAAAAGTTGATTTTTTCAAAAAAAGTTGATTTTTTCAAAAAAAGTTGATTTTTTCAAAAAAATTAAATTTTTCAAAAAAAAGTTAATTTTTTAAAAAAAATTTAATTTTTCAAAAAAGTTGAAATTTTAAAAAAAAGGTTAAATAAGTTAAATTTTTAAAAAAGTAAATTTTTTTTTTAAAACGCAGTTTTTAAAAAAAAAACTGAATTTTTCAAAAAAAAATAATTTTTTAAAAAAGTTGATTTAAAAAAAAAAAAAATTAGTTTTTTGAAAAACTTTAATTTTTTTAAAAAAAGTTGATTTTTTCAAAAAAAAAAATAATTTTTCAAAAAAAAGTTAATGTTTTAAAAACATTAACATTGTTAAGAAAACAATTTTAAATATTTCAACTTTATTTAAAAAAAAAAATAAATTAAAAAAAAAAATATTTTTAAAAAAAAATTAAAAAAAGTGTAATTTTTCAAAAAAAATCAAAAAAGTTGAATTTGAATGGAAAATATGTTTTTTTTTTTTTTTTGGAAAAAATGTGTTTTTTTAATTTTTTTTTTAAATTTAAAAACTAGCGAAGATAAAATTGATCTATGATCGCTAAAGAGGTTATGAAGTGAAAAAAAATAACAAATTAACGTTCTTTTGCTTGTATCTTGATTATTTAAAAAGTTATTCGCAATTTAAAAATCTAGCAAAGAAAAAATGATCTGGGGTCGCTAAAGGGGGTTATGAATGGGTAAGAATGATAAAAAAATATCATAAATTTTTCTCTATCCTGATTAGTTTTTAATATATAATTTAAATACCAAATTAACGTTGTTTTGCTTGTATTTTAATTATTTAAGAAGTTATTCGCAATTTAAAAATCTAGCAAAGAAAAATTTTATCTGGAACCGCTTAAGAGGTTACGCAGGGGTGAAAATGACAAAAATATCATCCATTTTGCTCTACATCGATTAGTTTTTAAGATATAATTAAAATACCAAATTAACGTTCTTTTGCTTGTATTTCAATTATTTAAGAAGTTATTCGCAATTTAAAAATCTAGCAAAGAAAAATTTGATCTGAAACCGCTAAAGAGGTTACACAGGGGTGAAAATGACAAAAATATCATCCATTTTGCTCCACATCGATTATTTTTTGAAATATAATTAAAATACCAAATTAACGTCGTTTTGCTTGTATTTTAATTATTTAAGAAGTTATTCGCAATTTAAAAATCTAGCAAAGAAAAATTTGATCTGGAACCGCTTAAGAGGTTACGCAGGGGTGAAAATGACAAAAATATCATCCATTTTGCTCTAAATCGATTAGTTTTTAAGATATAATTAAAATACCAAATTAACGTCCTTTTGCTTGTATTTTGATTATTTAAGAAGTTATTCGCAATTTAAAAATCTAGCAAAGAAAAATTTGATCTGGAACCGCTTAAGAGGTTACGCAGGGGTGAAAATGACAAAAATATCATCCATTTTGCTCTACATCGATTAGTTTTTAAGATATAATTAAAATACCAAATTAACGTCCTTTTGCTTGTATTTTGATTATTAAAGAAGTTATTCGCAATTTAAAAATCTAGCAAAGAAAAATTTGATCTGGAACCGCTTAAGAGGTTACGCAGGGGTTAAAATGACAAACATATCATCCATTTTGCTCCACATCGATTATTTTTTGAGATATAATTAAAATACCAAATTAACGTCCTTTTGCTTGTATTTCAATTATTTAAGAAGTTATTCGCAATTTAAAAATCTAGCAAAGAAAAATTTGATCTGAAACCGCTTAAGAGGTTACGCAGGGGTGAAAATGACAAAAATATCATCCATTTTGCTCTACATCGATTAGTTTTTAAGATATAATTAAAATACCAAATTAACGTCCTTTTGCTTGTATTTTGATTATTTAAGAAGTTATTCGCAATTTAAAAATCTAGCAAAGAAAAATTTGATCTGGAACCGCTTAAGAGGTTACGCAGGGGTGAAAATGACAAAAATGTCATCCATTTTGCTCTACATCGATTATTTTTTGAGATATAATTAAAATACCAAATTAACGTCCTTTTGCTTGTACTTCAATTATTTAATAAGTTATTCGCAATTTAAAAATCTAGCAAAGAAAAATTTGATCTGAAACCGCTAAAGAGGTTACGCAGGGGTGAAAATGACAAAAATATCATCCATTTTGCTCTACATCGATTAGTTTTTAAGATATAATTAAAATACCAAATTAACGTCCTTTTGCTTGTATTTTGATTATTAAAGAAGTTATTCGCAATTTAAAAATCTAGCAAAGAAAAATTTGATCTGGAACCGCTTAAGAGGTTACGCAGGGGTGAAAATGACAAACATATCATCCATTTTGCTCTACATCGATTAGTTTTTAAGATATAATTAAAATACCAAATTAACGTCCTTTTGCTTGTATTTCAATTATTTAAGAAGTTATTCGCAATTTAAAAATCTAGCAAAGAAAAATTTGATATGAAACCGCTAAAGAGGTTACGCAGGGGTGAAAATGACAAAAATATCATCCATTTTGCTCTACATCGATTATTTTTTGAGATATAATTAAAAGAACCAAATTAACGTCCTTTTGCTTGTATTTTGATTATTTAAGAAGTTATTCGCAATTTAAAAATCTAGCAAAGAAAAATTTGATCTGGAACCGCTTAAGAGGTTACGCAGGGGTGAAAATGACAAAAATATCATCCATTTTGCTCTACATCGATTATTTTTTGAGATATAATTAAAATACCAAATTAACGTCCTTTTGCTTGTACTTCAATTATTTAATAAGTTATTCGCAATTTAAAAATCTAGCAAAGAAAAATTTGATCTGAAACCGCTAAAAAGGTTACGCAGGGGTGAAAATGACAAAAATATCATCCATTTTGCTCTTCATCGATTATTTTTTAAGATATAATTAAAATACCAAATTAACGTCCTTTTGCTTGTATTTCAATTATTTAAGAAGTTATTCGCAATTTAAAAATCTAGCAAAGAAAAATTTGATCTGAAACCGCTTAAGAGGTTACGCAGGGGTGAAAATGACAAAAATATCATCCATTTTGCTCTACATCGATTAGTTTTTAAGATATAATTAAAATACCAAATTAACGTCCTTTTGCTTGTATTTTGATTATTTAAGAAGTTATTCGCAATTTAAAAATCTAGCAAAAAAAAATCTAGACGTTAATTTGGTATTTTAATTATATTTCAAAAAATAATCGATGTGGAGCAAAATGGATGATATTTTTGTCATTTTCACCCCTGCGTAACCTCTTTAGCGGTTCCAGATCAAATTTTTCTTTGCTAGATTTTTAAATTGCGAATAACTTCTTAAATAATCAAAATACAAGCAAAAGGACGTTAATTTGGTATTTTAATTATATCTTAAAAACTAATCGATGTGGAGCAAAATGGATGATATTTTTGTCATTTTCACCCCTGCGTAACCTCTTTAGCGGTTTCATATCAAATTTTTCTTTTCTAGATTTTTAAATTGCGAATAACTTCTTAAATAATTGAAATACAAGCAAAAGGACGTTAATTTGGTATTTTAATTATATCTCAAAAAATAATCGATGTAGAGCAAAATGGATGATATTTTTGTCATTTTCACCCCTGCGTAACCTCTTAAGCGGTTTCAGATCAAATTTTTCTTTGCTAGATTTTTAAATTGCGAATAACTTCTTAAATAATTGAAATACAAGCAAAAGGACGTTAATTTGGTATTTTAATTATATCTTAAAAAATAATCTATGTGGAGCAAAATGGATGATATTTTTGTCATTTTCACCCCTGCGTAACCTCTTAAGCGGTTCCAGATCAAATTTTTCTTTGCTAGATTTTTAAATTGCGAATAACTTCTTAAATAATCAAAATACAAGCAAAAGGACGTTAATTTGGTATTTTAATTATATCTTAAAAACTAATCGATGTAGAGCAAAATGGATGACATTTTTGTCATTTTCACCCCTGCGTAACCTCTTAAGCGGTTCCAGATCAAATTTTTCTTTGCTAGATTTTTAAATTGCGAATAACTTCTTAAATAATCAAAATACAAGCAAAAGGACGTTAATTTGGTATTTTAATTATATCTTAAAAACTAATCGATGTAGAGCAAAATGGATGATATTTTTGTCATTTTCACCCCTGCGTAACCTCTTAAGCGGTTTCAGATCAAATTTTTCTTTGCTAGATTTTTAAATTGCGAATAACTTCTTAAATAATTGAAATACAAGCAAAAGGACGTTAATTTGGTATTTTAATTATATCTCAAAAAATAATCGATGTGGAGCAAAATGGATGATATGTTTGTCATTTTAACCCCTGCGTAACCTCTTAAGCGGTTCCAGATCAAATTTTTCTTTGCTAGATTTTTAAATTGCGAATAACTTCTTTAATAATCAAAATACAAGCAAAAGGACGTTAATTTGGTATTTTAATTATATCTTAAAAACTAATCGATGTAGAGCAAAATGGATGATATTTTTGTCATTTTCACCCCTGCGTAACCTCTTAAGCGGTTCCAGATCAAATTTTTCTTTGCTAGATTTTTAAATTGCGAATAACTTTTTAAATAATCAAAATATAAGCAAAGGGATGTCAATTTAGTATTTTATTTTTTTTTTTAAATTAAAACTTTTTGAAAAAATTTTACTTTTTTTAAAAATTAAAACTTTTTTTGAATTTTTTTTTAAAAAATTCAACTTTTTTTAAAAAGTCAGCTTTTTGTAAACTTTTTCTGAAAATTAAAGTTTTTTGAAAAAATTAAGACTTTTTTTAAAAAATTTAACTTTTTTGATTTTTTTTTTTTAACAAACTTTTTTGGAAAACTTCAATTTTTTTATGAATTCAACTTTTTGGTGAATTTTTTTTTTTTAAATTTAAGTTTTTTGAAAAGTTTTCACTTTTTTAAAAAATTTACAAGTTTTTGAAAAAATTTGACTTTTTTAAAAATTAAAACTTTTTTGATTTTTTTTTTGAAAAATTAAATTTTTTTGAAAAAGTCAACTTTTTGAGTTTTTTGAAAAAGTTGACTTTTTTTTAAAAATTTTTTACTTTTTTGAAAAACTTTAATTTTTAAATTCAACTTTTTGTGATTTTTTTTTATTTAAATATAAGTTTTTTGAAAAAATTTTACTTTTTTGAGAAATTTTGTTAATTTTGAAAAATTAAAATTTTTTTAAAAAAATTCGATTTTTTTTGAAAAATTAAATTTTTTTTTAAAAAATTCGATTTTTTTTGAAAAATTTAAATTTTTGTAAAAAATTTAAATTTTTGTAAAAAATTTGAAAATATTATATTTTTTTAACTTTTTTGAAAAATTCAACTTTTTATGAAAAATTTGTTTTTTTTGAAAAATTAAAGTTTTTTGAAAAATTATTTGGTCTAAATGGCTTGGTTTCCAAAAAAAAAACAAAATCGTTAAATATTAAATTTTCCGTTAAAAATGTTTTTCCGTGAGAATGAAGCTGAAATGCAGATGAAACTGTCTCATTTCGTGCGCCACTTTCGTGTGCACGGAATATAAAAATCTCAAGCACACGAAAATGAAATATAAATGAAAATGAAATAATAAATGAAAATGAAACTTTTTTTTTAAGTTTCATTCATTCATTCTCATTTGATTACTTCTTCTTTCACTGCACACACACAAGCAACGAAAAATGAAAACAATCGAATTTTTTCAAAGCACATAAAATGAAATGAAATTAAAAACAAACAAAATTCATTTTCAAAAAATGAATGAATGTGCCAAAATGAAAGCTTCTTTCGTGAGCAAATACGTACTCTGCTAACAATAAAGCCCGAGAAGCAATTTTGGATATCATAGGAGAGAAGCAGTTTTGGAAACAAAACTAAAAAATCAGTGAGTTTCCGTTTAAAATCTTGAGCAGCAATTTTGAAACCACTTAAATTCAGGTATTTTTGAAAATAAAATTTAAAAATAAATTGTTTGTCATCTAAAAACGGTTTCCTGTGAACAAAATAGCTCAAATATGTATGGCCTTCGAAAATCTTATCAGAGTTGCAGTTTTGGAACCTCTTTATTTTAGATATTTTGGAAACAAACAAACAAATAAGAATGATTTGCTATCTTAGAACTGTTTACAGTATAAAAAATAGGAAAAATATTTATTGACTCTAGCAATAATACCTAAGAAGGCATTTTAGACATAATAACAGTGAAGCAGTTTAAGAACCACTTAATTTTAGTTATTTTGGAAACAAAAGTAAAAAATAACAATGATTTTCTGTCCAAAAAGTTCAATCATAACTGAGAAGCAGTTTTAAAACCACTTAATTTTAGGAATTTTTGAAAATAAAATTTAAAAACTGTTTCCTGTATAAAGAAAATAGCTGAAAATAATATCAGAGAAGCAGTTTTGGAACCACTTTAATTTATATAGAAGCAATTTTGGATTTTATAACAGAGAAGCAGTTTAAGAACCACTTAATTTTAGGTATTTTGGAAACAAAACTAAAAAAACAATGATTTTCCGTCTAAAAACTTAAATCATACTTGAGAAGCAGTTTTAGAACCACTTAATTTTAGGTATTTTTGAAAATAAAATTTAAAAGAAATTGTGTGTCAACTTAAAACTGTTTCCTGTGTACAAAATAGGTACAATATAAATTTTAAAACAATTAAAAAAAAGGTATTTGCCTCTATAAAAAATGTTTCCAGTCTTCAAAATAGGCAAAACATCAATTGCCTTTAAAAATGATACACGAGTAGCAGTTTTCAAACCACTTAACTTTCGATATTTTTAAGACTAGATAGAAAAAGTAATGAGTTGTCATCCAAAAATCGTCTCGCGAAAAAAATATAGTCAAATTAGGCATTGCCTTCTGAAGTGGCATCAGGGAAGCAGTTTCGGAACCACTTAATTATTTTTTTTTTGGACAGTAATAAAAATTTACAAAAAACAAATCAATTTAATGGCTCTCAAACTATTCCTCATGTATATTTTTTAGAAGCCATTAATATTTTGGCTATATTCTGAAAAAATTATCCGACAATTCACTTCATTTCCCATATTGTTTTAAAAACACATAAAAAAAGTGGTTCCAAAACTGCTTCTCTGGTATGCCAATATATATATTGCCTATTTTGTAGAGTAGAAAGTGTTTTTGGGGACAAATCTTTTCTTTTGAAATGTTTGTTTTCAAAAATACCATAAAAACTGCTTCTCTTAAATAAGTTTGGAAAATATTTGATTTTTGAACAGTTTTTTATTTATAAAACGCTTTGGCCGTATGTTATTCAGGAAAAAGCAAGTATTACTTTTTTATTTTGTATTACAAAATAACAACATTCTACACTTTTTTGTAAAATATAGTTGTTAGAAGCCACCACATCACTCAAATCCACGTTTTCCAAAGTGATGCCAGGGCAGCAGTTTTGGATTAACTTATTTTTTGTTGTTAGTTTTTAGAAGCATAGTTTCAAAGGATAAAAATTGCGTGTTAAACAATTTTATAGAATCCAAAAACTGAAAAAATACCAACTGCTTCCAAAAGAGATTCCAAAGAAGCAGTTTGGTAAAAAAAAAACAATTTCTGATTTTAAGAAATATTTCTGAAAAATAGATTAATGTATACCAAAAACGAATAAAATTCAAAACTGCAAGAAAATAATTGCTTCCAACAAATATTACAGGGAAGCAGTTTAGAAAAAAAATGAATTTTTGGTGTTTTGAATCCCAAAATTTAAAGTTTAGCTTACTTTCGTTGAAAACGTGATTCTAGAATCAAAACTGGTTCCAGGGAAGCAGTTTGGGAACAACTTCATATGTTTTCAATTCAATTGTGTTAATTTAAGTAAAAAATTTAATTTAAGTAAAAAGTATTTACAAATTGGTTGTCATTATAACAATTCGATTTTATTTTCTGTGTGGAATTGTAATCAACTAAAAGACTAGAACATTTTGATCTAATTGTGTTATTTTCTATAGGGACTCTTTTGTCTAAATATCAGTCAACCACATAATATGTTATTTATTTCTATGAAACACAATTACAAAATTTACATTACTAACAAGTGCATGTATCACTAACAAACTGTCAAGTTTTGATTGTGCTTTTAGTAAGGCGTTTAGACTGCAACACAGTTAATACTGTAAATAATGATTTTGGCAGTGATTTTGAACAGTATGCTCCCTGGGAGCGTAAAAAGGGGGAAGAGAGAAAAATATTGGGGACCATCTGAAGCTAAGAGACTAAAGTGGAAAAAAATCGTTAATAATTTTCTTAATATTAATGAAGTTTTTCATTATTTTAATGAAACTTTTACTTTCAGTCTAATTTACGAAATTAGGTGGAAAAGTTGAAAAAAAAGATTAATCATTTTCTTCACATTAATGAAGTTTTTCATTATTTTAATGAAACTTTCTCTTTCAGTCTAATTTAAGAAATTAGGTGGAATTATTTAATTCGAACCACAATTTGATTTTAAATATCCACGAATCACCCAGTTTAAAGCTAAATTTGAAGTATTTATCATTTTTGTAGCATACCTTCAAGCGCATACAATAAGAAATATGCAATTCTATGCCGCACACATTATCTATCTGTATTTAACTTGAACTGTATTATCGATTTATTTATTATAGCAGTTTTAAAGCATACCTTAAGGCGCACAATAACAAATCATATGACTTTATGCAGCATATGGACTACAGCCGTTAGCTGATTTAAATGTTGACCCAATTAAGGATTAAATTAACCCAAATGATCAAAAACTATGCAATAAATGCAAAAATCAAAAAACGATGCAATTATTGCAAAAATCAAAATCTATTTAATTTTTAAAGCAGTCTTAACGGGATAAAATGCTAGATATGTTGTTTCATTTAAATATTTCCTAATATTACAACATTTTCTATGTATGAGAACAATTCTCTTTTATTATTATTATTATAATAGTTAGTTGTAGTTGAGGTTATTGTTTTGAGGGATTTTGTTTTGTTGTTTTCAAAACTAAATATTTTGAATACAAAAAGCTCAAATACAAACACTAACACAACGAAATAGTATAAGTTACATGTAAAATTTAACAATGATTGTGGTTTATTTTGAATGTGTGTGTTATTAGGGTGGCAGAAATATGAAAGATGTTTTGAAAAGAAGGAAATAATCTTGCATTTAGTTGAGTGGACTTAAAAAGTACCATAGCACCTAAACATATTCTGTAAAAATGCCCCGCATTGGCCATACACCGCGAGGGTATATATAAAATATAAAAATGTATATATAAAATATAATAATGATGGATGAAAAAATCTTCAAATTGTTAGACATTTTTCCGAACAAAAAACTCTGAAATTTTTTATTTAAAAATTTTATGTCACCATATTTAAATACGTTTCTAAACGAGTCTATTTACAATTAAAGTTTTTGTTTTCTAAAAAAAAACTTACACATCAAAATTAGTAAAATTTCCAACTCATATGTAGTAAATGTGGCAATTGCGGTTTTGAGGTGTAAATAGTTTTTATTTTCGTTAATATTTTAAATGATTTTTTTATAAAAGAAATTAAATTTTATGCAATTTTTTGGTTGAATTACCAAATAAAGTGTATACAAAAAAATATTTTGATCAGCCTCAAAGTAGGCCACAATTTTTTTTAAACCAAGCGTTTTTATAAATTCTATAAAAACTGTTTATAAGCCCAAAAAAGTTTTTATTTTTTTAAATTAATGTGGTATTTTATTGTATTTTATAATTCAACCATACATTTTTAAACCACAAAGAAATCTTTTTTAATATGATTTACTATTTTTATTTTTTTGGTTTTGTTGGTTTTTGTTTTCGATATGACCTTAATTTAATTTGTATAGTTTTAGGAAAATCTTTTAAATATTTGTTTTTTAATATTTTTAATACATTGATTTGTTAAAAGACTTCAACAGATTTAATTATTTAAATATTTTTCTGACTTTTGTGGTCTTAAAAATTATTATATTTAAAAGATTTTCTTTGAAGTTGTTTTATTTATTTTATTTTTTGCCTTAAGGTATGCAACATTTGTTTTGTACAACAGGTTATCAAAAATGCTTATATGTGAAATTTTAAATTTCTACAATATTCTTTAACATTACCCTTGCAAAATTTATTAATGTTTTAATAGTATTTCATAAAAAAAATACTTACAAATTAAAATTTACCATTATTTTATAGTATTTCAGAGAAGTGGTTGGTTTTACTTACCTAGAATGAAAGAAATATACAGAAAAATAAGTAGATATAACAAGTAAAAAGATAAAATCCGGCCTTGCTGGACTTAAAAAGTGCCAAGGCACCTCAAAAAGGTACTTTGTTTGGTACTTTTTACAATTTTAAATTTAACATTAAAGATGCTCAAACAAAGTACACAATCATAATGAAATATAATTTTTGGATATTTATATTTAAAGAGAGTAAAACGAGCTCAAAAAGGTATTTTGGTACTTTTTACAATGATTTCTAAAACTTATATTCTCGAGGAAAATAAACAACATCTGATTTTTTTTCAAAGTTTATAATTTAAAGCGATAAAAGGGGGTAAATCCGGCAACTTTTGTGCGTCTTATGTTACTTGAACCAGTTATACAGAAACTGGAGCAAATAAAGGTTTTGTAAAAAAAACATTTTAGAAAAAGTACTTTGGTACTTTTTGTATCTACTGACCTTTTAACCCCGGAACTTAAAATTTATTACTTTAGATTCACAGACGAAATAAAGAATAATATGAGGCAAAAAGCACTTTGGTACTTTTTGTAACCACTAAAAATGGTACTTTGGTACTATTTACAATTACCGAATAACCAATTTTGTTTGCATATGGCAACCAGCAGCCGAATTAAAGCATTTTATTTGGTTATGTAGAAGGTACCAAAATATTCGGGGTTCCAAAAACATATTTTCATACATTTTACAACTCAAAATTTAGCATTTTTTTAATATTTGTATTTAAAGAGCGAAAAACGGGCTCAAAAAGGTACTTTGGTACTTTTTACAACTTAAAATTTAGCATAAAAGATGCACAAACAAAGTAAACATTCATAATGAAACATAATTTTTGGATATTTATATTTAAAAAGAGTTATACGAGCTCAAAAAGGTATTTTGGTACCTTTTACAATGACTCCAAAAACTTGTATTCTCGAGGGAAATAAACAACACCTGATTTTTTTTCAAATTACAATGGATAAAAGGGGGAACTTTTGTAGTCTTTATATAAACTAAACCATTTATTCTAAAAACTGGAGAAAAGAAAAGGTTCTGTAAAAAAATAAAAATGGTACTTTGGTACTTTTTGTATCTACTGACGTTTTTCCGCCGGAACTTAAAATTTATTATGTAAGATTCCCAGACGAAATTCATAAAAAAAAACAATTTTTTTTTAGACAAAAATTACTTTGGTACTTTTTGTAACCACTAAAAAATAGTACTTTTGTACTTTTTATAATTACCAAAGAAACGTAAAATTATACATGTAAGATCTTCAAACGAAATAAAAATTTAAAAAAAAATTTATTGGATGTTCTTATTTAAAGTGGGTAAAAAGGCATAAAAAGAGTACTGTGGTACTTAAAAAATCTTAAATCTTAAAATCTTCAAAACAGAAGGTTTGATATGTCATAGCTTCGAGGACATCTAAAAAACTTTGGAAATATGTTTTTTAAGAAAGACAAAAAAGGATCAAAAATTTTAATTTGGTACTTTTTATTTCCAACTCTGAAAAAATAATGGAAATTAAGGTGATACCAATGATGCACGAAACTGTGAAATGGCAACAAGAAGGTACCAAAATATTCGAAGGTACCAAACGGGCTCAAAAATTTACTTTTTTTGGATATTTATTTTAAAAACGAGCTCCAAAAGGTATTTTGGTACTTTTAAGAATGACTCCAAAAACTTGTATCCTCGAGGGAAATAAGCAACATCTGATTTTTTTCAAAGTTTATAATTTAAAGGGATAAAAAGGGGTAAATCCGGGAACTTTTTGTACTTTTTGTATAACCTAAACCAGTTATTCTAGAAACTGGAGTAAAAAAATTGTTCTGTACAAAAAAATCATTTTGGAAAGGTACTTTGGTACTTTTTGTATCTACGGACCTTTTTACTCCGGAACTTAAAATTTATTATGTTAGATTCACAGAAGAAATGAAGATTCATGAAAAAAAAAATTTTTTTTAGGTATTCCTAATAAGAGCCAAAAAGAACTTTGGTACTTTTTGTAACCACTAAAAAATGGTACTTTGGTACTTTTTATAATTACAAAAGAAACGTAAAATTATACATGTAAGATCTTCAAACGAAATAAAAATTTCTAAAAATAAATTTTTGATGTTCCTATTTAAAGTGGGTAAAAAGGCATCAAAAGAGTACTGTGGTACTTTTTATAACTACTGAATTAATATCTTCAAAACAGAAGGTTTGATGTGTCAAACCTTCGAGAACATCTTAAAAACTTTGGAAATATGTTTTTTTTTGTCAAAGGAAGACAAAAAAGGATAAAAAATACTTTGGTACTTTTTATTTAAATGGAAATTTATATTTTAAGGCGGCTTAAAGGTACAATAATAATGATACTTTTTATATCTCCTGAACCCATGATCCACGAAAATAAAAAAATAATCATTTATAACAAAGAAAAATTTTTAAAAAAGGTGCTTTAGTACTTTTTATTATTACCCAAGAAAGGCAAAATTAAACATTAAACGAAATAAACATTAATTAAAATCTAAATTTTTGAATATTTCTATTTAAAATTTATTTCATATAGAAATAAACATTCATAAAAAAATAATTTTTTGAATATACCTAAAAGCGCATAAAAAAAGCCAAAAAGTACTTTGGTACTTTTTGTAACCACTAAATATGGTACTTTGGTACTTTTTATAATTACCAAAGAAACGTAAAATTATACATGTAAGATTTTCAAACAAAATAAACATATCTAAAAAAAAATTGGATGCTCCTATTTAAAGTGGCTAAAAAGGGGTCAAAAAAGTACTGTGGTACTTTTTATAACTACTGATTAAATATCTTCAAAACAGAAGGTTTGATGTGTCATACCTTAGAGGACATCTAAAAAACGTTGGAAATATTTTTTTTGTTAAAGGAAGACAAAAAAGGATAAAAAATGCTTTGGTAATTTTTATACTTTGGTACTTTTTATACTTTGGTACTTTTTATATAAATGGAAATTTATAATTTAAGGTAACACAAAGGGACAAAAAATGTACTTTTTATATCTCCTGAACCAAAGATCCACGAAACTGTAGATATGGCAACAAGAATAAAACAGCAATAAAAAAATCCTCATCATATGTATCAAAGGATAATTTTCAAAAAGGGTGCTTTAGTACACTCAAAATAATTCTACAGTAAAAGGTTTAGTAAGTGATATTGTACCCAAATCTACTAATTTTTTTCTGGTTTTTACTAATATTAGTTAAAGATTTTAGTATTGGTTACCAATTTCTGCACTAGGTCCTTTTGGACTAAAATTAGTTAAATTTTTAGTATTGAATACCCACGTTTTTTTTGGGTGTACTTTTTATTATCACTCGAGAAACGCAAAATTTAACATGAAAACTAATTTTTGGATATTTCTATTTAAAATGGCTAAAAAGAGGTCAAAAAAGTATTGTGGTACTTTTTATAACTACTGAGCAAATATCTTCAAAACAGAAGGTTTGACGTATCATACCCTTGAGGACATCTAAAAAAAATTGGAAATTAGTATTTAAAGGAAGACAAAAAAATGTAAAAATGAATACTTTGGTACTTTTTATGCCGAGCTCTAAAAATATGTAAATTTAAGGCGGTACAAAAAATTGTCTTTTTTATACCCTCCACTCTAGTGATAGAGGGTATATATAAGTTTGTCATTCCGTTTGTAACACCTCGAAATATTGGTCTAGGACCCCATAAAGTATATATATTCATGATCCTCGATCGATTTTAAGACGATCTAGCGATGTCCGTCCGTCCGTCCGTCCGTCCGTCCGTCCGTCCGTCCGTCCGTCCGTCCGTCCGTCTGTCCGTCTGTCTGTCTGTTGAAAACACGCTAACTTTTGAAAAACTTAACGGATGCTCTTGAAGTTTGGCATATATGTTTGGCATTTACCTGGTCAGATTGGTATTGCAATCCAGCGAAATCGGTCCAGTGGTTCAAAAGTTATAAGCAAAAGACTGAATTTCGGCAAGGGTTTTTCGTGAATTTTTGAGATAAAAAGCACTATAACTTTCGAAAACCAATTCTGAGGATGCTGAAGCTTGGCAGCCAAATCGGTCCAGTGGTTCAAAAGTTATTAGCAAAACCGTGAATTTCAGATTAGCTTCACATAAAATTCACGCGTTGAAAACCCGTTAAACCTGTTTTAAAAACATTGGTAAGTCACAAAAATATTTTACAACGTATTTTTGTCACTCAAAAATATTTTTATACCAAAACAAAAAAAAAAATCCACCCGAAAAAAATTTTACACTCAAAAAAAATTTTACACTCAAAAAAAAAAAATTAGTAAATTATTTTTTTTTTTTCAAAAATTACTAAAAAAAATTTTTTTTAAACAAAATAAAATATTTCTAATCAAAACTGTTATTTTTTCACGTTAAAAAAAAAATTATTATCACTTAAAATGGGCATTGTGGAGGGTATTCATAGATTCTGCCAAGTCGAATTTAACTTTTCTACTTGTTTATATCTCCCAAACCAATAACCCTTAAACTGAAGATATGGAAACTAGGATCCTCCAGCTGAAAAAAAAATGTTCTATTAAAGGAAAATTTTATAAATTTCTATTGTGAGGCGAAAAATGGGGTAAAACAAGGTACTTTGGTACTTTTTATAACTACCCAAGAAACGTAAAATTTATATATATAAATATGAAAACTAGGACCCCCAGCTGAAAAAAAAATAATCCATCAAGAAAAAATTTTATAAATTTCTATTCTAAGACGGAACAAATAAGGTAAAATGGTACTTTGGTACTTTTTAAAACTACCCAAGACACGTTTAATTTTTTCAAACAAAATAAATATTAGAATTTGAAATTGCTTGACCCCCACATATGGGGGTTACAGGAATAACAATAAACATTTTTAAAAAAAATAATTTTTGGATATTCCTATTTTAAGTGTAAAAAGGTGTCAAAAAAGTACATTGGTACTTTTTATAACCACTGAGCAAATATCTCCAACATATTTAATACTTTCGAAGACATATAAAAAAAATGGAAATATGTATTTAAAGAAAGACAAAAAAGAAAAAAGGACCAAAATATCTTGTTTTGCTTTGGTACTTTTTGCACCAACGATCCTAGAAACGGTACATATGGCAACTAAGTTTCTCCTGCAGAAAAAAAATCATTCTATCCAAGAAAAGGATTCTATAGCAGAAAAAAGCCATCCTATCAAAAGGAAATTTTGTTAAAATTTCTATCCTAAGACGGGAAAGATGGGGTAAAAAGGGTACTTTGGTACAAATATGGTAAAATGGTACTTTGGTACTTTTTAAAACTACCCAAGACACGTTTATTATTTTCAAACAAAATAAACATTAGAATTTGAAAATGCTTGACCCCTCCTCCCACTTGATGGGGATTTAGGACCCTTTAACGGGGAAAAATTTTAATTCGGTACACTTTAATAAACATTTCTAAAAAAATTAATTTTTAGATATTCCTATTTTAAGTGTTAAAAAGTGTCAAAAATGTACTTTGGTACTTTTTATAGTGATTTAGCATATATCTACCTAATTTTTGACGTTTCATACTTTCGAGGACATCTAAAAAAAATTTGGAAATATGTATTTGAAGAAAGACAAGGAAAGGATAAACAAAGGATAAAAAGTACCAAAATACCTTGTTTTGCTTTGGTACTTTTTGTACCAACGATCCTAGAAACGGTAGATATGGCAACTAGGTTTCTCCTACAGAAAAAATCATTCTATGCAAGAAAAGGATTCTATAGCAGAAGAAGGCCATCCTATCAAAAGGAAATTTTGTTAAAATTTCTATTCTAAGGCGGGAAAGATGGGGTAAACAGAGTACTTTGGTACCTCTAAAATAAAGGACATTTATATTTCAGGAGTCACAAAGGGACAAAAGATGGTACTTTTTATATCTCCAGATCCAGTGAAGCCACTGGATCTTCAAGTAAAAAAAACATTCTATCAAAGGAAAATTTTTAAAAATGGAGTAAAAAGTGTACTGTGGTACTTTTTATAATTACCCAAAAAAGGGAAAATTAAACACATACTATTTTCAAACGAATAATCTTTTGTAAAAATAGTAAATTTTTGAATATTCCTATTTAAAAAGGGTTCAAAAAGTTACTTTGGTACACTTTATAGCTACTTGATATGGGCGCGTGAGTGATTTTTGACTCACACTCACTAGGGCTCATGACAGGAATTTTAAATTCACGCACACTCAGTCACGAGCATATTTTTTATACTCGCACTCACTCACAATCACGTGGGTAATTAAAATACAACTCACACTTACGTGCACTCACACAAGCTTCACTCATACTCACGTTGATTCACACTCACAAAACTCTTATTTATACAAAAAAAAAAAAAAAAATGAAAAACCAAAATTTAAAAAAAAAATCATCTTATTATATTTTAAGCAAAATTTAAAGCTCATCGAAATTATTAAATTTTTTATTGCTTTTTTCGGTACGAAAGGAAATATAAAGAGAAAAAAAATCACGCATACTCACGAAAAATCGACTCATGCACACTCACTCACGCAAAAAACTTACGCACGCACACTCACTCACTAATTTTTTTGCCAACTCACACTCACTCACAATCACGTGAGAAAAATTGAATAGTGTCACGCTCACGCGTGAATCACGCTCTTATCTGCTCATGTGCCCATCTCTAATAGCTACTGAACAAATGGCTCCAAAATCTTGATATTCGGCGAGCTTAGTCTAATGGAAAAATAACGGTGACAAGAGTACTGTAACTTTCTGTATTTTCATATGTACTGAATTAAAGAATCTAGAAACTGTAATCTTTCCAATTTTTATTTTTTTAATAGAAATTATTTTTATATCTTTTAAAACCTTTTAATTTACATTTTTCTGTGTGTATTTTCACCCTTAAAGTATGCAAACAATTTTTGTAGAGAAATTATTTATTAAATCTCTCATTCCCTTTAAATATTTCCTAAAATAATATGAAAGTAGCAGCCAACTATTATAAATCTTGTATTTTAAATAAACAGTTGTTTCTTTTAAAAATAAAAACCGTAGCATACCTTCGGGCTAAATAAGTATAATTGAAAAGAAGTATAATTTTAGGGGTAAAATTTAAGTTTGTACAGAACTGAAATTAATTCAAATTAAAAATGAATGGCCTAATTGTACTTTATAAGGGGCACCAAATAGAAAAAGAAAAACAATTTCGTGTCATTATAACTGCCGAATGATGGTCACGGAAGTGCTAATTGTGTTAAAATTTTTGAAAAAATTTTGCAAGGACATCTTCAGTCGGCAAACGGCGCACATTGGTTGAAGAGTGGCCGAAATTAATTTTTTTCATATTCGCCGATTTGGATAATTTTTTGGTATTTTGTTGTCAGATATCTGAATATTATGATTCCGTAATATTAGGCTGATATATTTATTATTTTTTTGGACAGACACGCTCAAAGTTTATATATGTTCGATTGTTTAAAATGGCATGCAAATTTACTGTACATTCAATCTTTTGGTACAATCAAAGTAAACTTATCATTTGACTTTGTTGTATATTTTCGTAAATAACAATTGCCATGAATGAGATTTGCATTAAAAAAAGTTGTAAAAAGTGCCATATAAAAAATTTCGTAGAACAAAGTATAATCAACATCAAAATTTCAATGTTCATCAACTTCAGTGGACTGCATCTTTTTAGCGCTGTGGAGCGCTGTTTAACGAAAGATGCCAAATTGCAGCTTGAAGTCTCAGCTAAAAGTTAAAAAAAAAATTCAGCTGCTCATACCTGCTCATTTCCAAAAAAAAACATTAAGAACTATAAAATAATAAAGTAACAAAACATGAATTTTCGTTCATGCTTTAGAAACTCTGATTTTTATACCCTCCAACCACAGTATGGGGGTATACTCACTTTGTCATTACGTGTATAACACATCGAAATAACGGTCGGGGACCCCACAAAGTATATATAATATTGATCCATTATAGAATCTAAGACATTCTAGCGATGTCCGTCATTCCGTCTGTAGAAATAACGATGCAGTCCAAACAAAAAGAGCTAGACCCCTGAAATTGGGCAAGAATATCTCTTATGTTACTGTTAAGGTTAAGTTCGAAGATGGAAAAAATAGGAACAGGGGGAAAAAAGTTCCCCCTTGAAGACCTAAAACGACTCCTGAAAAATACGATATTTTAACGAGTTTTTTTTTAATTTTTGCTCAACAAATGAATGTGGGTGTGGAACAAGGTGCTATAATCCAAAAACCAAATTGTATAGGAGAAGCAAAAAACTAAATAAGTCGCGAAAAAAATTAAATTTCTTAATTTTCTTTTTGCAGATCGACAAAGATTGACCATTTGCATCTATGTACAAAATTTCATAAAAATAGAATGAGCGGAAGTAACAAAAAATTGCATGTGAAATTTTGTTCTAGTGGAATAAGGTGCTATGTTACAATTTCTACTAGGAATTTCAATACATTTGCCAAGTAGTTTTATGTTTTTTTTTGTTATTTTTTAAAACTTAAAATTTGGCATGATGAATTCTGCAAAATTTAGACGGGGTCCAGCAATACTAATTTTTATATAAGAATAATAAAAGGTAGTTAATTTAACAAAAAACAAGTGGTTGATGGTTTATTTTGAACAGATTTTCGCGTAATGGGTTAAAAAAAATTTGCACAATTTATAATATAAGTTACTAACCATTCAATTTTATAGTTTAAACTCAAAAATTGGATAGATTATCTAAATCCGCCCTTAGTATTTCGTAAAACAATATTGTGTTTTTGTATGGATATAGCACCTTTTTCCATATTCACACTTTAACTATAGATAGATTAGATATGAAAGCGTTTTTTGCCAAACCAATGGGCACATGTTAAAGCCTGGGATGTTTTCTACACGTTAACCATCTCACATGCAAGAATTTTGAAATACCACCTTTAGTTTAACTGCAAAATACATGTTAGTATTCGGGAAAAAATATAAAATATTTCCAAAAATAGTTAAAATTGAACTTTTAAGGTCAATTTTATGACCGAAAACGATCAAGTGTTTAGCAAATTTGTTTGCAAATAGGTCGAACTATTGAAGGAAGATACGATTTTGCAAAAAAAACGCGATTTCAAAAAATTGGATTTTAGCACCTTCTTCCACACACACATTCAAATGTAATATTTGTATGCCATATTATGTTCATAGACCTGCGCTTGGACCAAGGGGGTTAGAAAATTAGATTTTTTCCAGGCCGCCCCCTTTTGGGGGCGTGGTTATAGAAATTAATTAAAAATAACGATAAAAATTTATTATTTAAGAGTAAATATCATAAACAAATAATTTGTTAACATATATAGCGGGGATACAGGTGTTCCCCACCAACTCCGCCGACCCCGCCACCAAAAAAGGTCGCCCCTGCGATTTATTTTTTATTTTAAACGTGTTGGAGGGTATAAAATATTCGGCAAAGTCGAATTTAACACTCTTACTTGTTTCTATTTGTTTTTTTTTCTATGGGAGGTGGGCGTAAAAGTGGGCGGATCAGGTTTATATTTTCAGGAGCCCATTCTACAATTACAATATTTGTTTTTTGTGAAAATTTAGTTGATACATTAAAAATCAAGGGAGTTATGCCACTTTTTTAATACAAGTTGTAAGGGAAGTGGGCGTAAAAGTGGGCGGATATTTTTCAAATTTCACACAAATGATTCTGAGTGTTTAAAAATGATATGTGCCAAAAAACAATGCCGTAGGTCAAAATTTAATTTTCACTTTGTATGGGAGGTGGGCGTAAAAGTGGGCGGATCATTTTGATTTTTGCATTTTTTTCTTGATTCAAACAAAAAAAGCCTATGTGCCAAGTTTCATTGTCCTTCGACAACTTCTTCTATTTTTAGCCGCTCGTTCTATGAACATCAACCAATGTGCGGCGGTCGAAGTTTGAAAAATTAGGATTTTTAACAAAATTTATTTTCGAAATTTTTGATCAAATCCGGCTCAAAAATTAGGTATTTTTCGTACTTTCCCAGCAAAACTTAGATTACCAAATAAGGTATAAAATAAGGTATAGGATCTCTTATTTTATACATTGCAGCATTGATGATTTTAACAGGCGATGAGACTCAAAGTAATGCATCCACAGTATCACAAAGAATACCAGTAAGGTATAAAATAAGTCATAAATTTATAACGAAGAATACGAGTAAGGTGTAAAATATATGATATTTTATAGGTTACGAGAAATGAAATAATATAGCATACCAGAAGATAATATATAAGGTGTTACGAATAGCGAAAAAGTAATTTTGTATTAAATTTACTCACGTGATTGTAAGTGAGTGTAAGTAGATAAAATATGCTCGTGAGTGTGGGTCGTTAGAAATTTCCTGTCGTAAGCCCATCTCTAGTTTTAACTTATGCATTTTTTTATAAAATAATTATTTTTTATGTTATTGTAATGCATTATGCATTCAATTATAAATAATACATTATTTCAAACTTTCAAATAATACATAATGTAACCAAACATAAGTCATCCATGATTTAATGTTTAGAAATAATAAATATGAAATACATTTTTTCCAATAATCATGCATTACGTAGCAAATTATTAGTAATGCATTATTTTTCACTTTAAAATAATACGTTGTGGAACAAATGTTTGGTAAGACATTCTAAAATAATGCTACAAATAAGGTATATACATTACCAGGTAATGTGTTATATAATCACTACCCATTACCAAAGTTTTGCTGGGTTGTGGGGAAAAATATTTAAAAAATATTTTTTAAATATAAAAATTATTTTTTATCCAAAAATATAAAATCGTGATTTTGGTCCACAGATGCTGATCAGTAAGGCAACAGAAAACTAGCAGTTATGAATTTATTTTGAGGCCTAAAACTATGCAACAACATATTTGAAACAGTAGTCAGAATTCAAACACATTTTTATTGAAATTTGATTTAAAACAATAAAGAATTATGAAGGATTGTCCTGATTTCATCCACTTGAAGGTTCTAGGATGTGCTACTTTAATAAAAAACATTTACTTTAATTTATTTATTTTATTATAGCATAGTTTTTGTATAGCATAGTTTTAGGCCACAAAATAAATTCATTAATGCTAGTTTTCTGTTGCCCTACTGATCAGCATTTTTGTTCCAAAATCGTGTTTTTTTAATATTATGTGAACCAAAGTCGCTATTTTGTTGCTTTTTAAATATTTTTTCCATAAAGCACTCAAAATTTCCTTGATTTTGGTAAAAAAATGTAATTTCTATAAATTTTTATTGCTGACTGCTAATTGCAACATTTGTTTATAAATTTTCCTACAATTAGGTATTCCATGGCTATCGTTCGGCAGGTATTACAACCCGAAATTTTAAAGTTTATATTTAACGGGACGCCCTATGCTCTTACAGATTTGAAAAGATCATGTCATTATGGAGGAATTAAGACCAGATTAAATCAATTTTACGCGGAAGGATTTGTTTTATATAATGCAATGCATTTTACCAGTTTTACACAAAATCTGTAGCATACTTTCAGGCTAATAAAATTTCATTAAAAGAAGTCTATTTTAAGGGATTAAATTTTATAGCTTTCAGATTATTAGATTATTTCATATCATTTTAGATAGTTATTTTTTAAAACGCAATAAAAAAAATTAAAAACAGCTCAAATTCAAATAAAATTTAAAATAAATTCAATTTACCAACAAAACAAAAGGAATTATGTATCAAAATTATAGATTACATTATTTACATTGATTTATTTTTCGTCATTTTTAATCCTTTTATAATTTTGCTAATAATGTCACAAAAAAAATCCATGGCTTTTAATAATTTAATTATATACCATGATTCATTAAATTTTTACTTTAATAAATTTTTTAATTATTATTTGTAAATTTTGTTTATATATAGATTTTTTAAACTTTTTTAGCTTTTAAACTTTTGTTTTCAAAAATTAAAATAACATTTAACGCTAAAATTTAAATGTGAGTGTTATGTATTTTGCGGAAAAAGTTTTTGTTTGTCATTAAATCTAGTTGAAAAAATCTATTTTAAAAAACCCATACTATATTTAGCAGTATAACTTTATTTTGGAAAAAAGTTACTTTTTTAATAATATTGTATACTAAGGGCAAAGAGTTTTAATTTTTCAGATATCCTCAAATTAAAATCTTTATCGAATGCACACAAAAACGTAGCTGTGAGATGAGAAAAAATTTAAGAAATTTGCTGATTTCAGCAAATAAATAATGAAAAAAGACACAATTTTTACAAGGGAGACTGTAATTTTATAAAATTCAGTAACACAGCTTTTTCTCAAAATATGTAGCATACTTTCAGGAGAGTTAAATTTTATTAAAAAATGGTCTACATTAGGGGATTAAATGTTTTTGTTTTTAGATTATTTGATTATTTCAACTAATTTCAGGCACTAATTTTGTACAATACAATAAAATATTTTACTTGCTTTTCATATCAATTTTAAGTTTATATAATACTAGCGGACCCACTGCATACTTTGTAGTTCAATTGCTTAGGTACCCCCTGAAAGTTATAAATTTCAGAATAAATCCATCTCTTGGATATTAGTTCTGTTGGAACATTGAAACTGACGTCACATTTCATGGGAAATTTAAAGAAACAAAATCGATGCACGCATTATACCGTCCGACAAAAATTAAAAAAATCTTTGAATATAAAGTGTGTTGTATACGTTTGAAACTAGAGACTAAATGTAGTAAAACTGCATTTACAGTTTTTCATTTCGTGATCCTGTTTCCTTTTAAAAAGACTTCAAAGTTTTAGAGGATTAAATTTTATAAAATATTTTTTTAAACATTTGTACTTGTCCTAGTAAGCCACTATTGATAGCAAATGAAAGAGAAGGATCTCACCTAATTTTCCCATTTTATTCTTTTTACATATCAGGAAATAGGATGTAAGTTACGTCCATTTAAAAATGTGTCCTTCAATATCATTCAAAATTTTCAACAAAGTACTTTGATAAAGTTTTCAAATGCCTTTATTCACATGCTTTTATCCTGATATGGCAAAACATAAAAATTTAAAAATTAGGGGATATCCTCCTCTTTCATCTGTTGGCACCAGTGTCGTTCTAGGAAAATTTCAAATATTTCCAAAATATTTTACAAAATGTATCCTTTAAAATTTTGAAGTCCGTTTAAAAGGAAATAGGATCACGAAATGAAAAACTGTAAATGAAGTTTTACTCCATTTGATTTCTACTTTTAGACGTATATCATCCGGTTCATGTTTAATATTGGCTGTTGGACGGTGTTATAAAGACAATGCATTACACAGGTAGTGCACTAAAATTCATATAACTCATGAACCAATACATATAAAAAGACTGTATGTACATAAACACCCTGGTAGTAACGTGACCTTTAATGGGAAATTTATAGAAACGAAGTACATAGAAAAATTCAATGAAACTTATTTTTTTTATATAAAGATTTTTTTTTATATAAAAATTAAAAACTTATCGAAATTGTTAGCACTTAAATTTTAACATTTTTAGAAAGTATTTAAAAATTTTTTTAATACTTCCCCATTGTGCCTACACTATAATGTTAAAAATTCTCTACCAATATGTCGGTAGCTTATTTTGCCTGTCACAATATATATTTTTCTATATAGACATTTATGTATGTTGTATATAGTTACGAAAAATTTAGCACAAATGTCAATTAAAGTAATGGCATTTTCATACATAAAAATAAAAAAAAAAACTATATGAGAAAAAGAACACGTTGAGACTTATAGAAACAGGAAAAATTCTGAAAAAATGGGGAATCCCAGTAAACAAAAATTTAAGACAATAAATTTCAAATGTACATTCTGAAAAAAAGTACTTTTTGGAAATTACGATTCTGAGGAAATTCGTACATTGTGCTTTTTTAATCTCCTGAAATAAGCTTTCTAGAAACTTTTAATTTTTGAAAGAAGGTTCGTCAAGCAGAAAAAATATTCAGACAAAAGTACATTTAAGAGTTGGTAAAAAAACGTACTTTGGTACTTTTTCTATGTCCTTAAATAATGGTTCTAGAAATTTGTAATTTTGAATGTAGGATTGCCCAACAGAAATAATATTCCGACAAAAGTACTTTTGGAAGCTTCTATTTAAAGGAAGTAAAAAATTGTACTTTGGTACTTTTTAATATTCTGAGTTAATGGTTTTGGAAACTTATGATTTGGAATGTAGAATTCTCCTGCAAAAAAAAAAAACATTCTGATAAAGTATATTTGGGAAATTACGACTTTATTAGGGTAAAAGGGATAAAGGAGGCGTACTTTGGTACTATTTAATTGTCGCTTAATTTTTGTCCTTTTTCTATGTCCTTAAGTAATGGTTCTAAATACTTTTAATTTTGAATGTACTAAAGTATTTTTGGAAGTTTCGATTTTAAGGAAGTAAAAATTGTAGTTTGGTACTTTTTTCATCTTCAGAAATAAAGGTTTTAGAACAGTGGTGCGCACACACATACTATAGCATTTATGCTTGCGTCTGTAGTAGCAAGAGAAAAATCTACAAATTTGATAAAGCAACAGAATTTTAAAGTGTACGTGAGTCGACTGCGCACAAGCAGCATTTTTTAGCATATTCCCGCGGGAATAGGAATTACAAAAATGCCCATCACTGTTTTAGAAACTTATGATTTGAATGTTGAATCTTCCTGTGGAAAAAACATTCTGAAAAAGTACATTCTGGAAATTTTAATATAAATGGTGAACAAAAAAAACAAGTAAGAAAGTTACCCTACACCAGTGTTTTCCGGAAAATGGGTCCCAAGTCCAAACATGGACCGATTGGATCTGTCTTTTATTAGATCTTTATTTGGTGTAGAAAACACACATAGATAAAATTTTAGTGGAATTGATTTATTTTTTTGTCAATAGACCGATTTAACTGAATATCGGTCGAAATTTTTATATAGGGGACTAACAATAAGTCCGAAAATGGTCCAACTATATTCCGATTTGATTAGGTTACTAAAGTGCACGTTCAACACCTAAAAATAAAATTTTTTATGTGAATTATGTGAATGTCGGAAGGGTGGTTTGTATGGGGACTACCGGAAGGACTGACCCGATTACTTTGAAATTTGGAATGGTGATTCGTGCATACAAAATTTCATAGCCATATCTGTTATAATACCGTTCTTAGAGTCATTTAAGCCGAATCCAAAGAGTTTGTATGAAGGCTAGGTCTTAACATGAATTAATTTTCTCCAATTTCAATAGGCTTCGTCCATGGGCCAAAAGATGCTTAAGATTTTGCGAGCTGTATCGTGCTTAAACCGATAGATGGACAGACGGACGGACAGACAGACGGACGGACATCGCTAAATCGACTCAAAAAGTAATTCTGAATCGATCGGTATTAGACTGCCCAGAAAAAAACAAAGTTGTTATTTTCTTGGGGGATACCTGCGAATTTTGTTCCTTTTTGTGCAAAAAAATTTCGGTTTTTTTTTGGGATTTTAAAAATAATATCTAGAGGTCGCGATCTCGCGTTTTATAACGATTTATTTTTTTTTGAGTTTTTTATTATTTTAAATTGTTAAATATGATTAATATGATAAAATATTAATAATTTCAGACAAAAAAAAAAATAAATTAAAAATTAAATATCGCTCAATCCATGAGATGTCTCCCAGAATCTAATCAAATGTTCTTTAATTTATTTGAAATTTCGCACACAGGTACACTATGGAGCAATTAAAATAAATTCGTTTTTAGTTTCGCGAAAATCCACGAATTCGCGAACGCGAATATATTCGCGAATTCACGGATTTTCTCGGAACTAACAACCAATGATGGGTACCAATACCTTTTCGATACCAATACCCGTTAATACCAATTCAAATTGAAAACCAATACCAATTAAAAACCAATACTTTTATTTGTACGATACCAATACCGATAAAAAACCAATACCGATTCCCCACTACCAATACCAATTAAAAACCAATACTTTTATTCTTCAAAACCAATACCAATAAAAAACCAATACCAATTCATTTTTTTTACATTCGTATCGGTTTTGTTTCGGTTTTTTGTATTCTTATTTTCGTTTGTTTTAATTGTGACGTCAAACATTTTCTTTCCATCACATTATTAGGTTTTACCTGACTAACAAATTGCAAAAGATGTTACATCGATCAGTAATCGTTTATGCAATGTCACATAACAAAAAGGAGTTAGCTACTTGAATTTTAAAAGCCATAAAAACATAAAAGAAATATTTTTTGTCACGGTTTTTATGACCCCTAATAAAAGTAGTAGAAAAAATTTAGACCTTTTCTGTGATGAAATTTTTTCTTTTGCAAACCTTGTTAATATTTGATATTGCACATTGAATGTCACTGCACTCTTGTTTGCGTTGTAAAAAAACTACTAATGTCCTTATTTTGGAAATTCCAAAATTTTAATCAAGCAGACGTTACAAAATTTTATGTCACAACACCAGAATCCAGAAAAAAATTTTTATTGTTTTATTAGGGGCACAGTCATATTATATAAGAATTTAAGAACGCATAATGTGCAGTTCACACTTGCTATTTTTGAGAGTTTAAGGGCTACGTGTTTAAAAAATTATTTTTTCTGTATCCATTACGTTTTTATTCTGTTATACCATATTCGCATACAATGTTTAAAACATCGTTTAACTTTTGTGTTTAATATTAAACGAAAGTGTTCGCATTGTCAGTAGTTTAAAAAAGCATCCACTTCTCTTTTGGTTAGTTTAGCAGCGGCTGTTTTTTTCATGACAACTTAACACAGGGTTGGTATTTCGTGTTTCCGAGATGTTTTGGAAATGTTTTGGAGATGTTTTCGAGATGTTTAAAATTAAACGATGTTTTGTTTTGAATGTATGGGGAAACACATGTTTAAATTTAAACATGCCAATGTGAATATGGTATTACTGGTGTTTTGTTAAACAACTTGTTTAAGGTCGTAAGTGTGAACCCCATATAAGAAAAAAAAAATTACCCGTGTAATTGCAAAAATATCTAAAATCTAAAAAAGGCCCCTGCACGATAACCCATTTCGATCACCTTTTTCAAAAAAATATTTATGTATGAAAAGGAGGGATTTCAGGTATATTTTGTTACAAATGTTAAGACTCATCTTTCTGCAATTAAAAAATATCTCCCCTTGACCACCGCAATTTATATGTGCATTAAATGCAATGTGCATCAGCACAGAAATTGTTAAAAGCATAAAAAGTTGAAATACAGGCTTTTCTGGAATAACGGAACATTATACATTTTTTTTGACAAGATTTTTGAGATCTACCGTGCTATTTTCACTAAAAAAAGTACCTGTTTCCAAAAAAAGGAAAAATAAAATTGAATCTTAGTTTTATAAAATTTCTTTTTTTTTAATTTTTTTCAAAAGAGATAAAATTAAAACGCCTTAAAATATATATTGAAAGGCGTTAATACACTTTTGATTTAGTTGGCTTTAACTTTAATTTTATCAGTATTTAAAAAAAAGCGAAAAATAAGTTATTCTCGCATTGGTACGTACGTACAGTGGACATAAATGGGGTAAAAACTGACCAATAAAAATTTGGTAATTTGTTACGCTTTTGAGATTATCGAAAATCAAGGAAATTTTTATTTTTTATACCCTCCAAAATATAAATATATAAAAAAAATGTCAGGGATTTTTTTAATTTTTCCTCCGAGCGATGAATGCTGTCAAAAAGATTTATTATGATTTTGCACTTCTTCTCCTTCTTCTTTTTTCCACAATGGAGCATTGTCAGGCTTAAACCTACAGACGACGCAATATTAAGTACAATATGAAATTATATTGATCGTGTGTGGGTAAGATTGACGATTGTACAATGGTCAATCTAACCCACACACCATCAACCTTAACTCTACAATTTTATCATTGACGGTATTCACATCAGAACCTAGCAAAAATAAATCGAGATTTTGGCGACACAGCACCTTTCTATAGCATACCGAAGCGCATCCAAAGAGAGCTCTTGAGGATGCAGTAAAAGTAAGGGGAACAAATTTAAATTTTTTCTTAAGATTTTTTATATAAAACTTATAATATAAATTATTTTTCGAACAAAATTTACACTTGCTTTCCTTTTTAATATATTCAGCACTTTTTGAATGAAAAACCATGAGTTTTGGACAAAGACACATGATTTGACTGCATCATTATTGCGCAATTATCGGCGCTGCAAAAAATGCTTCAAACATCATTTTGAATGATGATAATAAATAGGCCATTTTTTAATATTTTTTTTAGTATTTAAAAAAAAATTTTAGTACCTACACCATTTACATTTAATTTCAGAAAATAAATATTTTATTACAAAAAATGTCCAATCATATTTAAAAAATTCCAATTTTATTTAAAAAATGTCCTATTATATTTTAAAAATTTCCAATTGAATTTCGGAAATTTCCATTTATAACCAAAAAATTTTCAATTACATCTCAAAAATTTTCAATTATAAAATATAAATTCCCATTTATAATTCAAAAATTTCCAATTATATTTTAAGATTTTCCAACTGTATTTCAGATAAAGTAAATTTTATTTCAGATTATTAAAATTAAAATTTTAAAAGTCGATTTTTTGAGGACTTGTGGTGAGACTGTTTAAATTTTAATTTGGATATAAAAACTAAATTAATAATATAACAAATGCTATTTACATCATTAATAAGAGGTTCAAATTAGAGATGGGCGCGTGAGTGATTTTTGAGTCACACTCGCTCACGAGAGAAATTTTTTAATCACTCACACTCATTAACGAGCATATTTTTTCTGCTCACACGCACTCACAATCACGTGGGTAAATTTAATACAACTTACACTCACGTGCTCTCGCACAAGCTTCACTCACACTCACGTTGACTCACATCCACGAAACTCTTATTTATGGCAGCATGAAATAACCCCCCAGGAAATAAGTCCCCAAAACGAAAATGAAATAAGTCCCCAAAAATTTGTACAGAAAACAACAACAACGATAATTGGGGATTTATTTCGTTTTTTGGGGGGTTAATTCATTTTTTATTTGGGGACTTATTTCATTACGAAATAGTTCCCCAAAAATAAAAATGAAATAAACCCCCAATTATTATTTTTGGGGACTTATTTCATTTTTTCTCAAATGAAGATGATAAATTTTGAAATTATTTATGGGCATAGAAGGAATGATTGATTTTATTATGCTGTGGTACACCCAAGTAATGAGACAAAAAATTATCAGGATACCGATCCGTATTAAGGAGAGTATATTTAGGCCCCTTTTAAGGTTTTGGGTTCTGAACTGATATAGTTTGGGGAACTTATTATATAATACCCGTAGTAGTTGAAGTTTAATGTGTTATAATTATAATTAATTTTAGTACAAATTTCCTTGATTGAACTCTATTTTTTTCTACTTTAGCAATTTGTAACGAACTAATTAAGTACCAATAAGGGCAGCATGAAATAACCCCCCAGGAAATAAGCCCCCAAAATGAAAATGAAATAAGTCCCCAAAAATGGGGTCTTATTTCATAACGAAATAAACCCCCAATTTTAAAAATGAAATAAGTCCCCATCGGAATGCAAAAACACCCCAAAATAAAATGAAATAAATCCCCATTTTGAAAAATGAAATAAGGCCCCAATTTTAAATTCATAAAAAGCTCCAAAAAAACAAATAAAAGAATTTCAAAACATTTTTTTTTTTAGTTTTGGTGTTGAAATAATAACTTGTCTGGTTTATTGATGCAAACTACGAATTTGTGCCCTTTATTTACAATTAAGAAGTTTATAGTTTTGGTGTAGAACAAAATTTATTTGGAAGATTAAAACTTTTTCAGTTTTTTTTAGTTCTATTATATATCTTAAGATGTTTTCACGGTAGAAGAAAATTATTGGGAATTTTTGATGTTTCGATTGTTGCAATTAATTATTTCTTTGTACGAGTTTGGAGTTTTTTCATTTTCAACCGATTTAAAAAAGATTACAATTTTTTCAAATCCATTATTTATTTTGAGATGTTTAGACGGTAGAAGAAAATTTCGCGCGAATTTTTCATTTCTAACCGATTTACAATCAAACAATATTTTTCTACAACAAAAATAATAGTTCGTTGCCAAAATTGTTACCAAGAAATAATGTTCCCATAAAAAGATAATTGCAACAACGGAAATATGACAAATTCCAAACAATTTTCTTCTACCGTCTAAACATCTCAAAATAAATAATGGATTTGAAAAAATTGTAATCTTTTTTAAATCGGTTGAAAATGAAAAAACTCCAAACTCGTACAAAGAAATAATTAATTGCAACAATCGAAACATCAAAAATTCCCAATAATTTTCTTCTACCGTGAAAACATCTTAAGATATATAATAGAACTAAAAAAAACTGAAAAAGTTTTAATCTTCCAAATAAATTTTGTTCTACACCAAAACTATAAACTTCTTAATTGTAAATAAAGGGCACAAATTCGTAGTTTGCATCAATAAACCAGACAAGTTATTATTTCAACACCAAAACTAAAAAAAAAAATGTTTTGAAATTCTTTTATTTGTTTTTTTGGAGCTTTTAATGAATTTAAAATTGGGGCCTTATTTCATTTTTCAAAATGGGGATTTATTTCATATGAAACAAAACCCCAAAATTGGGGTGTTATTTCATTTTATTTTGGGGTGTTTTTGCATTCCGATGGGGACTTCTTTCATTTTTAAAATTGGGGGTTTATTTCGTTATGAAATAAGACCCCATTTTTGGGGACTTATTTCATTTTCATTTTGGGGGCTTATTTCCTGGGGGGTTATTTCATGCTGCCCTTATTTATACAAAAAAAAAAAATAAAAACTAAAATTTAAAAAATCTTAGAAAATTAAAGCAAAATTTTAAGTTCAGCATAATTTTACAAATCTTAAGTTTAGCCAAATTTTAAAGATTTTTTGTTGGTTTTCTGGTACAAAGGGAAATATGAAGAGAAAATAAATCACGCAAACTCACGCAAAAAAATCGACTTACGCAAAAATCTTGCTCACGCACACTCACTCACGCAATTTTTCCCGCCTTACAGTCACACTCATGCGTGAATCACGCTCTAACCTGCTCATATGCTAAAAAGTGTCCTTAATATTAGAAATATTAATCATTCTTTAAAAAAAAGAAACAAAAAAAAATAAAAACTTAACTCGGTTAAAAATTGGACATAAGCATATGTTTTTCTCCACTGTGGGGCGGACAGAAGGATGACGTACGTTAAATTAATTAATAGTAACGACAAAACCTTTTGCATACAAATACCAAAACCGATATAAGATAAATACCAATACTTATTAAAAACCGATACCGATTCGAGGCTAAAACCAATACCAATACCCAATACCTAAATAATTCAAAACCAATACCGATACCTATACCAATTCAACAAAAAATGAAAACCAATACCTATACCAATACTAATATAATTTTAAAAACCAATACCAATACCAATACTTTTATCGAATTGGTACCCATCCTTGCTAACAACTGATTTATTTTAATAGCTTCATAGTGTTCATGTGTGCAAAATTTCAAATAAATTAAGGAACATTTGATTAGATGCTGGGAGACATCTCATGGAATGAGCGATATTTAATTTTTAATTTAATTTTTTTTTTGTCTGAAATTATTAATATTTTATCATATTAATCATATTTAACAATTTAAAATAATAAAAAACTCAATAAAAATAAATCGTTATAAAACGCGAGATCGCGACCTCTAGATATTATTTTAAAAATCCCAAAAAAAAAACGAAATTTTTTTGCACAAAAAGGAACAAAATTTGCAGGTATCCCCCAAGAAAATAAAAACTTCGCTTTTTTTCTGGGCAGTCTAATCGGTATACTTGAAGGTAGGTCTACTTAGGACCAATATTTCGGGAAGTTACAAACATCAGCACAAACTCATTATACCTTGTACCACAGAGTGGTGTAGGGTATACAAATTAAAAAGCAAGCCTTGGTACTTTTTCTATGTCCTGAAATAATGGTTTTAGAAACTTTTAATTTCGAATGAAATTAGGTACTTTTTTCATTTCCTGAATTAATAGTTGTTTTTCCAGCGGAAAAAAAACATTCTGAAAAAGTACCTTTTTGGTACTTTTTCTATCTCCTGAAATAGTGGTTGTAAAAATATCTAATTTGGATTGAAGGATCGTTCAGCTGAAAAAATATTCTGACACAGTACGCTTTTAAGAAGGTAAAAAGTGTACTTTGGTAGTTTTCATATGTTCTAAATTAATGGCTTTAGAAACTTGTGATTTCAAATGTAATTTCCTCCAGCAAAAAAAAAAAACATTCTGAAAAAAGTACCTTTTGGAAATTCCGATATTAATGGGGTTAAAAATGTAAAAATGTCTACTTTGGTACTTTATCTATGACCTAAAATAATTGTTCTATAAACTTTTAATTTCAAATGTAGGATTGTCTAACAGAAAAAATATTATGAAAAAAGTACTTCTTGAAGTTTCGATTCTAAGAGGATAAAAAAGTGTACATTGGTACTTTTTCGATCTCCTGCAATTATGGTTCTAGAAAGTTGTAATTTTAAAATTTGGATTGTTCATCAGAAAAAACATTGTGAAAAAGTACCTTTATTGTATTTTGTGCACTTTTTCTATATTCCGAAATAATGCTTCTTGAAACTTGTAATTGCAAAAAAGAATAGTTCAGCAAAAAAAAAAAAAACGTTCTGAAAAAGTTGCTTTTGGATGTTTAGATTGTGAAAGGGTAAAAAAGTGTTCTTGGTACTTTTTCGATCTCTAGCCTTTTTCTATCTCCTGACTTTTTCGATCTCCTGATTTTTGGAATATAGTATCCTCTATCAGCACAACAAAAATCATTCTGAAAAAATACTTTTTGGAAATTCCGATTCTAGGGGGGGTGGGGCAATAAACAATTGTACTTCAGTACTTTTTCGATCCTTGATTCCTCAGGTTCAAATCTTACACAAAACGATAATAAAAATTCCTATATAGAGACAATTTTCAAAATGTTAAACATATAAATATAATAATATAGAATCACTGATGAAGCTAAAATGCAGAAACTGTCCATAGTCTGATGAAGAAATTGTTACAATGTGCTCGATTCGGGAGTACTCTTTCACCATTCAACAAATTTTTTAAAAATTTGATATTCTTTTGAATTTTAAGGTTTTAAATTTTTTTCTTGTTTAAATTTCTAGTTAATATTTTTAATAATTACAAGAAAAAAATCTTTAAAATCTTAAAATTCGAAAGGATATCAAATTTTTGAAAAGAGTACTCCCGAATCGAGCACTATATCTACAATTTTTGGAATTTTAAAATTATTCAATTATCAACTTCACATTTTTAGATATATTTTTTTATTTGTGTAGATTTGTTTGCTGGGTTAAATGCATTTACCCGTAGCACTGAAAGGCTAATAGAACTCAATCTATTTTATATAAATAAATCGACGAAGGAGTACGAAAACGACATTTAAATGTATAACAAATTATTTATAGACTCTGAAGATAGAGGAATTAACTTATGTTAGACTGACACTTTTACAAAGCATTGTTTAAAATATAGTTCTACAAAATTTTTACAAAATTTTTACAAAATTTTTTAATGGAAATGTTATAGTTGAAAAACAAAATAAAAAAAAAATATTTATTCGCAATTAAGAAATATTCATAAACTATAACTAAAAATCAAGATATCATCAACATTTATAAACTACATTTAGGCTGATACTGAAATAACATTTCCATGGTATACTTTTAGGCTTAATAGTAAAAAACTTTTTATCAACATTTATTATTTATAATTTAATTAAACTAAAATAATACTTTTAAGCTTTTAAAAAAGGCATTTAAAAAAAGCTTTTTCTGATTTATATTTTTAGTTTTATAAAGAGTTTTAAAATGTTTTTCTCATTTAATAATAATTTATAGCATATTTTAAGGAGGATCAAAAGGTCATTTTAATTAAATATTATACGTATAGAAATGACAAACAGATATTTAAGCTCAAACTATTAAATAGAAAAAAATATGTATAATATTTATTTTTTTTGCAATTCTATGGAAAACTTTAAATTTTTTTAAATATCGAGAAATTTTTAGATTTTGGGAATTTGGTAATATAAAAAAATTCTTAGGTTCGAAAACTTTTTTTTTATAGAAAATTTTATAGAATTTCAAATAGAAAAATAAACTCAAATTCATTATAAAACTTAAAATTTTCCTATGGTTTTTCTCATGGCCCCGTAGTGGGCGCCAATATAAGCACTCGTTTCTTTGAGTAAAAAAAGTGTCAACAATTTCTGAAAATTCAAATCATCAAAATCCAAGTCATTTTAATTAAATATGATATGTATAGAAATAACAAACATATATTTAAGCTCAAACTATTAAATAGAAAAAATATGTATAATATTTTTTTTTTTTTGCAATTCTATGAACAACTTTAAATTTTTCATATAAAAAAATTCTTAGGTTCGAAAACTTTTTTATATAAAAAATTTTATAGAATTTCATATAGAAAAGAAAACTCAAATTCATTATAAAACTTAAATTTTTCCCATGGTTTTTCTCATCGCCCCGTGTTGGGCGCAAATATAAGCACTCGTTTCTTTGAGTAAAAAAAGTGTCAACAATTTCTCAAAATCCAAATAAATTATAGATTTTGAAAAATTGTTCATATAAAAAAATTCTCAGGTTCGAAAACTTTTTTCATATAGAAAATTTTATAGAATTTTTTCATATAGAAAAATAAACTCAAATTCGTTATAAAACTTAAAATTTTCCCATGATTTTTGTCATCGCCCCGTGTTGGGCGCCATTATAAGCACTCGTTTTTTTGAGTAAAAAAAGTGCAAACATTTTATTTTGCTATTTGCTTTTTTATAATAAAATTTTTTAAATCACATAATATTTCGAATAATAAATTGTTTATTTTATTGCTTTATAAAATGAGTGTTATGAAGATGATACTGAAGTTTGTTGGATTCCAAAATTTACAAAAGTTTTTTGAGCCCCTGTAGGTGAGTTGTTGGTGTGCTAGACTATGAAACAGGGGGTCGTGGGTTCGATGCCCACCAAAAGCTTTGGTCAATTTTGCTACAACGAGATGACTTTCTTTGTTACTGGTTCCCAGTGAGGTTTAAATTATTAAAAATTATGTGTAATTAAACTAAAAAATTACACCTTTTAAGAGGCATCAAAATTCCAAAAAAAAACTTTGGAAACCAGTTTAATCAAAATAATTGTGAAACTAGAACGATTCCCTTGTTTTTTATTGGTGAAAATAGTTGGGCGCAAGGTTTGAAAAGCAATAAAATCAAAAACATAATAAAACTTAAAATATGCTCATCATTTTTATCACTGCACCATGTTGGGCGCCAATTAAAACTCTGCTTTTATTGCACTCAAAAATAAAAAATTAAACAAAATCCGGAAAATTAACTAAATTCAAGGAAAATTGATAAGGATTTAGCTCCATTGTCATGTTTCTCTGTTTTGAAGTTTGGAAACAAATTTAATTAAAATAATTGTGAAACTAAAACGATTCCCTTGGTTTTTACTGGCACACCTGGTTAGGCGCCATGTTTTGGAAACCAATAAAGTCAAAATTCTAACTTAAACTTAAAATATACCCATGATTTTTATGGGCGCCAATCACCACTGGTTTCTTTGCACTACAAAAGACTAAAAAATGAGAAAACTAACTTAAATCAAGAAAAATTGAAAATGTGTTAGCTTCATTGTAATATTTTTCTTCTTTTAAGTTTGGAAACAAATTTAATCGAAATAATTGTTTTTATTGACGCACCTGGTTGGGCGCCAAGTTTAGGAAACCAATAAAATCAAAATTATAGCAAAACTTAAAACATACCCATGATTTTCATCAGGGGCCCTTGATGGCCGCCAATCAGGACACCAGTTTCACTGCTCTCAAAAACAAAAATAAATTACAAAATGGGAAAATTAACTAAACTCAAAGAAAATTGATAATGATTTAGCTCCATTGGCATGTTTTCCTTTTTTTTAAGTTTGGAAATAAAGTTGATCAAGATAATTGTGAAGCTAAAACGATTCCCTTGATTTTTATTGACGGACCTGATTGGGCGCCAAGTTTTGAGAACCAGTAAAATCAATATTATTATTAAACTTAAAATATACCCATGATTTTTTTAGTGCCCCATGATTGGCGCCAATCATTGCACTTGAAAAAAATGAACTAAAAAATGGCGAAATTAACTAAATTCAAGAGCTAAATTCAAAATTTAGCTCTATGACAAATTTAATTAATATAAAACACATTTTTCCTATTGAAAAATTCTCAGATTCTGTAAAATTTTTTTCCTATAGCAAAAATCTCAAATTCGGAGACATATTTTCGAAAGACAAATTATCAGGTTCTGAGAAATATTTCCTACAGAAATTTCTAGGATTTTTCCTACGAAAAAATTCTCAGATTCTAAGACATTTTTCCTATAGAAAAATTTTTAAATTTTTCTTATAGAAAAATTCTCAGATTCTGAGACATTTTTCTAAAAAAAAATTCTCAGATTCTGAGAAATTTTTTTTATACAAAAACTCCCAGACTCTGATACATTTTTCCTATAAATAAAGTCTTAGGTTCTGAGATATTTTTCTTATAGAAAAAGTCTCATATTCTAAGATATTTTTCCTATAGAAAAATGTTTTAGATTCTTTAAATTTTTCTATAGGAAAAATTCTCAGATTCTAAGACATTTTTATTATAAAAAAATTCGCAGATTCTGGCACATTTTTTCTATAGAAAAATTCACAGATTCTGAAACATTTTTCCTATAGAAAAGTCGCAGATTCTGAGACATTTTTCCTTTAGATAAAGTCTCACATTCTGAGACATTTTTCCTACAGAAAAAGTGCCAAGTTTTTAAACTAATAAAACGAAAATTATTATGAAACTTAAAATATACCCACGACTTTCATTAGGGCGCCTTGATGGGCGCCAATCAAAACACTGATTTTGAAAAGATTGAGCTCCATTGCCAAGTTTTCTTTCTTTTAAGTTTTGAAACAAATTTAATGTAAAACTAAAACGATTCCTTAGATTTTTATTGACGCACCTGGTTGGACGCCAAGTTTAAGAAACCAATAAAATCAAAATTATTATGAAACTTTAAATATACCCATGACTTTCGTCAGGGCCCCACTTTTTGCGCCAATCAAAACACTGGTTTCATTGCACTCAAAAAAATTAAAAATGGCAAATATAACTAAATTCGAGGAAAATTGATAATGATTTAGCTTCATTTCCATGCTTTCCTTCTTTTAAGTTTGGAAGCAACTTAAATCAAAATAATTATGACACTTAAACGAATTCTTAGGTTTTTATTGACTCACCTGGTTAAGCACCAAGCTTTGGAGACCAACAAAATCAAAATTTGTTATGGAACTTAAAATATATATGAATTTTATGAGGGCTCCATGTTGGGCGCCAATCAGAAATTCGAGTTCATACACATTTGAGGACCCCATTGGGTTTGGAACCGATGGGTCCAGAACCCGATGTTCCCAGACCCAGTTGGGTCCTTATGGATCGTCATAATTTTTGATTCAAAATTTGTGCCAATTTCACTCTACCTTGTTTAGTTTTTGAGATAAGTGAATTTGGGGTCGTAATAAGGTCTTGAAAATCTTAGGAAGTGGATAACTCAAAAACTAACCCCCAGTTTCTGTAACACGAACGAATTCCCATACATTTTGTTTTTGTAACAAAAACAAAATATATGCAAATTTGTGGCAGACGAATGACGTTCATGTTACAGAAACTGTGGGGTAATACTCTGCGGGCTTTGGGGTATTTGGCGGTAGTATTCCACGAGTGAAGAGCTTTACAAATGCTTTTATTCTATCAACAATATTTATTGAGATATGGGAATTTTCGAGAATGCCAACTTTTTTAGGTTCAAAGATAGTGTCCATTGGTATCCACGCATGTGAAAAGGTCCGGCGATACTTTGAAGAACGAAGGAACCAAAAATGGCCAATATTGGGCTCTATCTGACTTCGTTTTCGAAATATTTCGTCAAATTGTAAAAAATTTACTAAAAAAGTGTAAACATTTTTTACAAATTTAGTTAAAATTATTTTTTTTAATGCGATAGAAACACTGATCTCAGTTTCTAAGAGATTTTTAGTACAACAAATTTTCTAGATTCTAAAACATTTTCCATACAGGAAAAATTTCCGATTCTGACATGTTTTTCCAATAGAAAAAGGATCAGATTCAAAAAAAAAATTCTTTTAAAAAAAAAATTATCAGACTCCGATTCACATTTCCTTAACAAAAAAATTCTCAGATTCTGAGAAAATTTCCTGATGATTTAATTTTTCTCACTCTTTGTAATTTACTTTTCATTATAACTTTTTTTTTTCTTCTTTATCAATTTATCGTTTTATTTAAACATGCAAAAAGAGAGTTCAACAAAAATATTATCATGAACATAAGTATTTTTTTTTTGTATTTTTTTGGTTTCATGTCACAAAAAAAGTTGTACATGTTTTTGACATTGCCGGTTCTCCTAAAGTTATGCAACGTTATATTTATATTTAATTAACATGCTTAAAATATGCAGTGCAAAAATGTTAAAAACCACCTACTTGCTGTAAAAAAGGAAATTACAAAAAAGGTATTTACATTACAAGCAAACCACCCCTTTAAAAGTATGCAATAGTTTTTTTACACTATGTTTGATTACCAGCCCCCAAAAGTATGTAATGCAAAAAATTTAATAGAAATATTTTTCATAAAATAATGTTAAAAGTTTTTGTTTAAACATTTTTAGTTATTATTTAATTAAAACTTGATTTTAAGAGATAGTAAGCTTAAAATTTTACATGTTTCAAATACAGGTTTTTCTGGAAATACACTGCAAACATTTTGTTTTTCTTAAATTTATGTTAAAGATAAAAAACATTGTTTTTTATTTCATCCAAAATTTCATCCAAAAAAAATAGTAGTATATAATTTGATTTTGAGTTTTAAATGTATGCTTTGACTTTTACCGTTTACTTCTGCTCAAAAGTATGCAATAGTTTTTATAATAATCTGCTACGGTTTAATTTATACAATTTTGTTACCCCTTAAAGTATGCCACGATGAAATTAAAACAAGTAAAAAAGTTAAATTCGGCCTTGCCGAATGTAGTGATACCCTCCAAAATTTCAAAAAGATTATTGCAAAAAACTTTATTTAAAAGGAAATTACTTTTGAAAAAAAAAAAATTTTGCAAAAAAAAAATCCGCGAAAAAAAATTTTGGTAAAAAATCCGCCATTTTTTCTTTTTTTGTCAAAAAATATGTTCGTACTTGTTTAAATACCATTTGGTGTTCAATTATGTTCACATATGTCAACCAGAAGCCCAATTAAAGCATTTTGTATTTTTAGGTTATGTTGAATGTACTGAAATTTTTCGTTCATAACTTTTGAACCGCTGAACCGATGTCGCTCAAATGCAATACCAAACTTCTTGGGAGAACTTTCAATAAGTATGTTAAGTTTCAGACATCTCCGTGCAATATTTTGTCCGTGATAGCATTTTCCACAGGCAGACAGACGGACATCTCTAGAATGTCTTAAAATCGATCGGTCCCAGACCGATATTTCGATGAGTTACAGACGGAATGACAAACTTATATATACCCTCTATCACTAAGTGGAGGGTATAAAAAATATATGTATATAATTTGATTTTGAGTTTTAAATGTATGCTTTGATTTTTACCGTTTCCTTCTGCTCAAAAATATGCAATAATTTTTATAATATTCTACTGTGGTTTAATTTATACAATTTTGTTACCCCTTAAAGTATGCCACGATTTGTAATATTATTTTTTTATTTTTTTCAATTATGATTTAATTAATTTGTAAAATGTTTGCATGATTTGCGGGTTATGCCTCGCATATTTTTTGGTATTTTAATTAAAATGTTAAAACAATTACACCCTTTTTTTGCAATTGTTTTATTTAAAAACAATATCAAAGAATTGCGGTAAAAAGGTTTTTATTTTGAAGTTAAATGAAAAAATAAATAAAATATGTATATTTAAACAAATATTTAAATAAATTATAACCAGATAAGGTGAAAGTTCATTAAATCCGCATTTGAATATTTGATAGGATTATTTAAAAATATAATTTGGAAAAATTTCAGAAAAATCGCAAAAGTTTAGGAATGTAAGAATCGGAAAGAGCTGATGATAGAAGGTTGGACACTTTCGAACGCGTTTGACATCCTTTGTTGTAGTAACTTAAGAAAAGTTTAGAAAAAATGAGAAAAAAGAGCAAAACTCAAGGACAATGCTCTTTAATATTATTTTAAAATATTTTCTAGATCAGGAACGTAAAAATTCAGGAATTTAAGAACCGAAAACCGCTGATGATGGAAGGGTGCTAAATTTCGAAAGCTGTAGACATGCTGTGTTGTCTCTTAAGGATTTTTTAGAAAAAATCAGAAAAAAAAACAAAACTCAAGGAAGTATTCTTTATTATTTAAAAACATTGTCTAGATCAGCAATGTAAGAACTCAGGAATGTAAGAATCAAAAAGAGCCGATGATGGAAGGGTGGCAGACTTTCGAATGCTGTCAACATCCCATATTTTCCATTAAGGAAAGTTTAGAAAAAATCAGAAAAAGAATAATACTTAAGGACAGTTTCTTTATTATTGCAAGAAATTCTCTATGTCAGGAATGTATGAAACAAAAATCGCTGATGATGGAAGGGTGATAACTTTCAAAAGCTGTCGACATCCTATGTTGTCCCTTGATGAGAGTATAGATAAAATCAGAAAATGAAGAAAACTCATAAACAATGTTCTTTATTATTTCAAAACATTTTCTAAATCAAGAATATAGGAATTTAGGGATGAAAGAGCCAAAGAGCCCTGACGATGGAGGGGAACAAAACTCGAAAACAATTTTTTTTTGTATTGCAAAACTTCTCTAGATCCTGGAAAGTTTTCCATTATATTTTTAACATCCCGGGTGAAAATGGCCATGTATGTTCATATATGATGCATATATGGATGTCCATACAAGTGCATATCCGTAATTTGAGGGTACATGTACATTAATGATCATACATTGTCATACATGAATTTGTATGTAAATTTCTTTTTGTATTTTTTTCCATAAAACGTCTATTAATTGAAATTTTTTCAAATATAAATAATTTATACTAATTTATGACACTGATTTTTTAATAAAAACTAACGAATATTTTAAAAAGATACTTTGGACTTTATGATACTTTAGGCTAATCAAAGCTTCGAAGAATTAACGACTTTTCGAATGAATTCACAAAAAAATACATTCGATTTTTATAGTCACTGAATACAATTATCTTTAAATATCAATATTTCTTGGAATGGATTCGATTTTTACCATTAAATCGAATTCTTGTTTATGAGAATTTTAAAAACTGAATGCATTCTTTATTTCATTTATTTATTATTCATGAGACTTTTAAAAATCGAATTTATAAAAAAAGAAACCTAATTCATTATATATTTTAAAATCAAATGTAAATTCATTCGATAAATTGTGATTGGGGAATGCAATTATTTAAGTTTCATTCAGAACACCAAATATTATTAAGGGATGAAATCCTTCGCAGCTCTGACAGTAATACCGTCAGAATGTTCGAATTTTCTTCTAAATTTGGTTGTTTACGTTAGCGCGTTCATATTCGCCTATAGAATACAAAAATTATAATCAATCTTGATGATGTATGATCATTATTGTCCAACCGAACGACTTTTTCAGACTGAACCCATACATGAACTTCGTCCAATTTTGCAAACTTTTAAAAAAATGTTTTTAAGACATGTATGCTATGCAGATGCATAGCATATGTGAAGGAGAATGACATATACCTATCCACACATAGTTGCATACATTTACATATATGGAATATGACATTACTTGTGTATGTTCATTAGAGGTGTCCTTAAAAACGAAAATCACATTTTTATACCTGGTAGGGTCCTATATTGTTCTTTAGTATCTAAAAATGAGTGAGCCAAAATTTGGGGACAATCGGCTAAAAATAACTCGTGCCGAAAATGGATTGAAGTTTTGGGACATTCTTATAAGAACGAAAATCTCGTTTTTTCTAGTTTTTGGAAAAACATTGGTATTAGATATTTTTTGTTAAATTTTTTGTGAAATAATATGAAAATGGTACTAAATTACCTTTTCAAAACGACTAATAAAATTAAAATCGGATGAAAAATAAGCATTTTACGCATACATGCCCCAGACCATTGTATGGTTTTTAGGGCCAGAATTTCAAACTTTTTAAAATTTTTAGGCAAAAAAATAGTAAAAATTTAATTTTACTTTATGATCAAATTGAAAACATGTTTAAGATTAAAAATAGCAGATATGGTAGTCAAGCTTTATTTTTATTTGGCGCGGGTAGTGATAAAATTTCCGCGGATTACAAATAAAATGCGTTTTTCTACAATAATTAAGCAAGTTTTTGAAAATTTGTGCTCTATTGTGCGGATCGAAGTGTAAAACGTAAATTCTGTAACTTTTGAGAAATCGGATATATGCAGATATTTTGTATTATAGAAATGTATAACGTCTCAAATTTGTCATTTCACCTCGACGAAAAGGGGTTAAAGATGCCCGAATTCTCAAAAAATTTACAGAATTTATGTATTTTACTTCGTATAATACAATACAGAAAATTGTTTCCCATATTTGCTAAATTATTTTAGAAAAACTCATTTTCTTTGGATTCCGCGGAAATTATATCACTACCCACGCCAAATGAAAAAAAAGTTAGACTACCATATCTGTTAGATTTTATCTATAAAATGTATTTAATATAATTATAAAGTAAAATTTAATTTTTTTTATTTTTTTGCCTAAAAATTTTCAAAATTTTCAAATTTTGGCTTTAAAAACCATGCAATGGTCTGGGGCATGTATGCGTAAAATGCTTATTTTTCATCCGATTTAAATTTCTTTAAGCTTTTTTGAAAGGTAATTTATTACCATTCTCATATTACTTAACAAAAAAATTAACAAAAATTAGCATATACCAATATTTTTCAAAAAACTAGAAAAAACGTGTTTTTTCATCAGATAAGAGTGTCCCAAAATTTCAATCCATTTTCGGCACGAGTTTTTTTTATCCGATTGTCTCCAAATTTTGGCTCACTCATTTTTAGATACAAAACTACAATTTAGGACCCTACCACGTATTAAAAAGTGATTTTGAAAAATTACCTTAGTCGTTAGGACACCTTTAATGTTCATATATGCTCCCATATATGACATACATTTCCATATATGGTTCATATACTATCATACATGGAATCATGTATGAGCATGTATGAACATACATGGTCATTTTCACCCGGGATAATAAAAAATCAATCCACTTATATTCATTCCAATCCAATTTAATTTCAAATTTATATTACCATTTCAGTTATTTGTTAAAGTTTTTTTTTTTTTTATTTATACCTTTTTAATTGTGAGATTTAAATTAATAACCAACTTTTAATTAAGTTTATTAATATTAAAATAAATAAAAAAATTATATTAATAAAATAAATTTAATTAAAATACTATTTATTAAAAACAAACTTTACAAAGGAGTTTTAAAAAATTAATACTAAAATGATAGTTAATATAAAAAACCAAACAAATATGTCAATTTCTATAAACAAAGTCTCAAATCGCTTAAAAGTCCTAGATTTGAAAGAAAATTTTTTTAGTATTCTAAATTAATTTTCTTATAGAAAAAGTCTAGAATTTCATTATAACTGAATGGGAAAAAGTCTCAGATTCTGAGAAATTTTTTAACCAAAAAAAGTCGCAGATTGTGGAAGATTTTTCCCATAAAATGTGCGGCACATTCTGATGCATTTGTTTAGAAAAAGAGTCTTACGTTCTGAGTTATTTTTCCTATAGTAAAACATACTTAAACATTTGCTAATAGAAAAAGTCTCAAAAGCCTCATTGGCGCCTATTTTGCGGCCAATTAACTTAAAGACTTATATTTTTCCATTGGCTCCCAAGTTGGGGCTGTGGTGAGACGAACCGAGTTTTTATATTTTCATAGTTACTTAACTTTCTATAGTTAATAAAATAAGAGTTGTATACTTTTCCAACCCAAAAACACAAGAGTTTCGATTGGCGCCCAACACGGGGCCGGAATAAAAACCATGCGGTACTTTTAATTTTGATAATAAATTTAATTATATTAGATTTTATTATTTTTTTAAACTCAAAGAATAAAATTTTTTAATAAAAAAAGTCTCGGATTTGGGAAAATTTCGATTGGCTCCCAACTTGGGGCTGTGGTGAGACAAACCGAGTCTATATGTTTTCATAGTTACTTAACTTTCTATAGTTAATAAAATAAGAGTTGCATACTTTTCCAACCCAAAAACACAAGCGTTTCGATTGGCGCCCAACACGGGGCCGGTATAAAAACCAAGCGAAACTTTTAATTTTGATAATAAATTTGATTATGTAAAATTTTATTATTATTTTAAACTCAAAGAAGAAAATTTTTTCACAAAAAAAGTGGCAGATTCTGGAACATTTTTCCTATAAAATATGCCGCACGTTCTCATGCATTTGTTTAGGAAAGTCCCTCAGGAGTTATTTTTCCTACAGAAAAACATTCTAAAACATTTTCTGATAGAAAAAGTTTCAAAAGCCGAATTGCCATCCATTTTGGGGCATACTAACTTAAAGACTCATGTCTTTCGATTGGCTCCCAACTTGGGACTGTAGTGAGACGAACCGAGTCTTTATATTTTAATAGTTATTCAACTGGCTGTAATTAATAAAATAAGAGTTGTAAACATTTCCAAACCGAAAACACAAGAATTTCGATTGGCGCCCAACATGGGGCTTGAATAAAAACCATGCGATACTTTAATAAATTAGATAATAAGTTTGATTATATTAGTTTTTAGTATTATTATTATTTTCAACTCAAAGAATAAAATTTTTTAACAAAAAAAGTCTCAGATTTGGGAAAATTTAGATTGGCTCCCAACTTGGGGCTGTTGTGAGGCAAACCGAGTCTTTCTGTTTCATAGTTACTTAACTTGATATAATTAATAAAATAAGAGTTGGATACTTTTCCAACCCGAAGACACAAGAGTTTCGATTGGCGCCCAATACAGAGCCGAAATAAAAACAATGTGAAACTTTTATTTTGATAATAAATTTGATTATATTTGATTTTATTATCATTATTTTAAACTCAAAGAAGCAAATTTTTTAACAAAAAAAGTCTCAGATTTTGAAAAATTTTTCCCATAAAATATGCCGCACATTCTGATTCCATTGTTTAGAAAAAGAGCCTCACATTCTAAATTATTTTTCCTATAGAAAAACATTCTTAAACATTGGCTGATAGAAAAAGTCTCGAAAGCCTCATTAGCGCCCATTTTGAAGCCTATTAACTAAAGATCCTGTCTTTCGATTGGCTCCCAACTTGGGGCTGTGGTGCGACGAATCGAAACTTTATATTTTCATAGTTACTTAACTTTCTATAGTTAATAAAATAAGAGTTGTTTACTTTTCCAACCCGAAGACACAAGAGTTTTGATTGGCGCCCAACACGGGGCCGTTATAAAAACCAAGCGAAACTTGTCATTTTGATAATTAATTTGATTATACTAGATTTTATTATTATTATTTTAAACTCAAAGAATACAATTTTTTAATAAAAAAAAGTCTCGTATTTGGGAAAATTTCGATTGGCTCCCAACTTGAGGCTGTGGTGAGACAAACCGAGTCTTTATGTTTTCACAGTTACTTAACTGGCTATAGTTAATATGTATAATAAAAGTTGTATACTTTTCTTATTCGAAGACACACGGGTTTCGATTGGCGCCCAACACGGGGCCGGTATAAAAACCATGCGAAACTTTAAATTTTGATAATAAATTTGGTTATGTTGGATTTTATTATTATTTTAAACTAAAAGAAAAAGATTTTTTAACAATAAAAGTCTCAGATTTTGAAACATTTTTCCTATAAAATATACCGCATATTCTGATGAATTCGCTAACAGAAAGAGCCTCACGTTCTGAGTTATTTTTTCTATAGAAAAACATTCTAAAACATTAACTGATAGAAAATTTTCAAAAGCCTAATTGGCGTCCATTTGTGCATTTTAACTTAAAGACTCACATCTTTCGATTGGCTCCCAACTTGGGGCTGTGGTGAGACAAACCGAGTCTATATATTTTCATAGTTACTTAACTTGCTATATTTAATAAAATAAGAGTTTTATACACTCAAAAAAAATACGTTAGTAGATTTACTAATTTTTTTTTTGCTAACGCTAGTTAGCTAACTTTTAGCAAATTTTTAGTTGAGATTAGCATGTTAGCAAAAAATTCTTGTTAACTTCATTTAGCACATGAGCAATTTTAAACAAACTTTGAACTAATTTCTTTTGCTAAATTTGAAATTGAGTTGACAACATTTTTACAAGATTTTTTGCTAATATTAGCAAAATAAATGGTAAATTTTTTTTTTATTTTCAGAAAACTTAAAATGGCGCTATCTCGGAAACTAAGCCAGATAGAGCAAAATGGAGGCCATTATTGGTTCTCGGGCTCTCCATAGTATCGCCTGTCCTCTTCACATGTGTGGATCCTAATGGGCCCTAACTTTGGATCCAAGAAAGTTACGATTCCCGAAAATTTTAAAATGCTCATATCTCGGTAAATTTTGCCGACACAACAAAAAGTCCAAAAGCATTTTTGTAGCTCTCAACACATAGAACAAGACCGCAAAATAGTCAAAAGCTCTCCGAGTAATATTTTTGAAGTTATCGAGCTTTTTAATTCTCAAGACCCCAGTGGTCCCCTAAAATCACGTATCTCAAAAACTAAGCAAGGTAGAGCGAAACGGACACAAATTTTGGATCAAAAACTATGACGATTTTAAAGGAACCCAACTAGGTCTAGGCCCATCGGGGTCTGGACCTATCGGGTCCGAACCCAATGGGGTTCTCAGATGTGTATGAACTAAGTTAAAAAAAAAAACAAGTAAAAAAGTTAAATTCGGCTGTGCCGAATTTTAAATACCCTCCACCTGTATCCCAGTATTTATAAATTACTTTAAATAACTGTTATTACATTACAGTAATTTTTTGTTAGTTGTTAAAAAACGACTCAAAATAACTAACAGAAATAGTTGTTTGATATTTTTCATACAAAAACAGCTGACTTTGCAGTTGAAAACAACTAACTACTGTAAAATATACAAACAACTAACATGTAGTTACTTACATAATTATCTGAGTGAACTTAATTCAATTTCATTTTATGAGGACAATTGCGAAAAAACGCTTTCCGCTCCAATTTGTTAACATTCATCAAAACAAAAAAAACGAAACGTTAACTTCCATAAATTTCTCAATTTAATTTAGCATCGTTTGGAATAGTTTTGTAAAATATTACACATTTTCGATGAAATATTGATAAAATTAGCTTATTAAGGTACCTACAGACGACGCAATATTATGCACAATATTTTTGACGTTTCCAACAATTGGCATACATAAAAATACTGAAATCGATTTGATTTGTAAAAATAATATTTATAAAATTTATTCTTAATGAATAAAACTTAATATAAAAAAAATGAATTAACTTACTTTATTTAAAATTTTAAAATTAAAAAATTAATGCTGTTTTCTTTTCTGAACAAAAAAATGTCCATTGTTTAGATGTGTATGTACTTTAAATTTTGACATGGCCCTGAAACGATGTAGCATTTTTTAAACTCAGAAAAGAATACAAAAAATGCAGTTTTGTACACAAATTGCCTTGATTTGCTGGTTTAATTGATGTGTTTTTCGCTTATATTGCTGGCAGCCCAGGTTCGAATCCTGGCGATGGCCATCACATATTTTTTTTAATTTTTTTTTTGCTTTTAAATTATTTTTTTTTAATTATTTAAACTTAAAAAAAAAAAAACAAATTTAGTCGATTTCATATGAAAATTAATTTATTTTTTAAAAAAAAAAAATTATTAAATTATTTAAAAAAAAACATATTAAATAAAAATAATACGTAATTGAATGAAAAAAATACCAGAATAAAAAAAAAAAATGTTGGCCACACCGGGATTTGAACCCAGGACCTTCAGTGTCACATGCAGCGACACATCCTCTGCACCACAACAGCACTAGTTGATTATAACACAGCAATGCTTAAAATAGCTGATATACCCAGTGGTAGGTTTAAAAAAATATTCCTAGTTTTTTATAGGGATCATACTATACTATAAGCTAACAAAATTAACCGTTACTAACAGGGTTGCCAGAAATCGTCAATAGGCAGAAATCGTCTGTCCGTTTGTAAGAATTGGACGCAAAATATAAATATATTGAATGTGTTTGATATTGATCTTATCCAAGAAATTATCAAAAAAAAAAGCAATCCAAACACAAATAAAGAGTGGATGGTATAAAAAACAAGTAGAAAAATTAAATTCGACTTGGTCGAATCTATGAATACCCTCCACAATGTTACCTGATAGTAATTTTCTAAAAAAATTGCATTACAAATTTTTATTAGAAATATATTATTTTGAGTAAAATTTTTTTGTGAGTGTAAAATTTTTTTGACTGTCAACATTTTTTTGAGTGTGAATTTCATTAAAAAAAATAAAAATAATTAAATTAAAAATTAAAAAAAAAACATTTTTTTTTTGAGTGTAAAATTTTTTTGAGTGTAAATATTTATTAGAAATATATTACTTTGAGTAAAATTTTTTTGTGAGTGTAAAATTTTTTTTACTGTCAACATTTTTTTAAGTGTGAATTTCATTAAAAAAAATAAAAATAATTAAATTAAAAATTTAAAAAAAAAACTTTTTTTTTGAGTGTAAAATTTTTTTGAGTGTAAATATTTATTAGAAATATATTACTTTGAGTAAAATTTTTTTGTGAGTGTAAAATTTTTTTGACTGTCAACATTTTTTTGAGTGTGAATTTCATTAAAAAAAAAAATAAATTAAAAATTAAAAAAAAAAACATTTTTTTTTGAGTGTAAAATTTGTTTGAGTGTAAATATTTTTTTTAGTGTACTATTTGTTTGAGTAACAAAATTACTTTGTAAAATATTTTTGTTGTTTTATACCTATACGTATATGTTAAAAAAATATATTTCACATATTTCCCTCATTTATTTTACCATCCTCGCCTTTAAAAACCAAAAACAAACTAATATTTGATTTTTTTCCAAAATTACTTACTATACCCCGTTACATACAGTTACAAAAACAAAAACAATAACAAATATGTACTTGTCTAACAACTAAACTGCATAAACAAAAAACTGGTATTTCACCATGCTTGTTAAAACTTGTTTAACGAGTTTTCAACAGTTTAAGGTGAAAAAAATCTGAAATTCAGAGCCTTGCTTATAACTCTTGAACCACTAAACCGATTTTGCTGAAATTCAAAACCAAATAGACTTGGGGAAAGACAAAGATATGTAACACGTTTCAGCACCGTCAGAATTGCCTTTCGAAAGTTAGAGTGGTTTTAATCTCGTAAGTTCGCAAAATTCCCTTGTCAAAATTTACTCTTTTGCTCATAACTTTTGAACCACTGGACCGATTTGGCTGGATTGCAATACCAACCTGACCCGGTAAATACCCAACATATATGTCAAACTTCAGAAGCCTCCATACAGTCTTTCAAAAGTTAGCGTGTTTTCAACGGACAGACAGACAGACAGACGGACGGACGGACGGACGGACGGACGGACATCGCTAGATCGACTTAAAATCGATCAAGGATCATGAATATATGTACTTTATGGGGTCCTAGACCAATATTTCGAGGTGTTACAAACGGAATGACAAACTTATATATACCCTCTATCACTAGAGTGGAGGGTATAAAAATGTAGAAAATAAATTTTTTTTTCCAAAAATTATTTCATTTACCCAATGACAAAGAATACAAAAGATTGTTAGACCGAATATAAATTATTAAGGTGATTTTGATGAATTGTAATTTTTTAAACAATATTAAAAAAAAAAACTTCATCCCGACCATGACTCAAACCTGCGACCATATGAATGATAAGCCAACAGTGCTTCCATCATACCACAGACTATTTCTGATTGTGTTAGAAATTTAACGACTATCTTAAAAGAGATAAACCAAACCGAGCAAATTACAACAAACCCCTTTACTGCTGTGTGTAAAAGAAGTTTCAATTCGCTTTAAAAGAACAAATTCAATTTCGCTTTAAAAGAACAAATAAACGACATTTAATTAATAATTAACAGCATATTTATATATTTGCAAAAACTGAGAAAAATCAACGACTCGAAGGGTATAGATTTAGGTGATTTAAATAAAATTATAATGATAAACAATATTAACAAACAAAAAAAAAAAAAATCTTGAGTCCTAACATGACTCGAACCCGGGACTCCATGTATGAAAAACTAACACTCTAGCCATCACACCACAGACTGATTTAATGTTTTACAATTTAGCGGGTATGTTAAAAGAACGAAAACCAAAACAGATAAATAAAAAAAAAAAACATTTAAGTAAACTGGAGTAATAACTCTTAAAACATAAAATATTAACAACATTTTTCAAATGTATTTAAATATGTTTATTAAAGGCCAAGATAAATCATCTTCTAAATGTGCCAATTTTGCTCCAAATTTGCTCATATTTTCTACACTCCATGTTAAAATTTGTTAACATACGTTAATCAGAAGCCGAGTTATAGTATTTTACATGCTAGGTTTGTATGGGGGGTGTTACACCCCTTTTTTCTATTCCGCCCAAATTTTACATAGAGATCAGACATGCTAAAATATCATTCTATACCAAATTTCATTCGAATCTGTTAAACAGAAGCCGAGTTATAGCATTTTGCATGCTAAGCTAATGTGGGAGGTGCCACTCCCCTTTGTCCAATTCTTCTAAAATTTTACACAGACATTGTACATGGTATAATATTATTCTGTACCAAATTTTATTTTAATCTGTAAAGTAGAAGCTGTGTAAACGCATTTTGTATTTTCAAAATTTTAGAGGTGTCGTTAAACTTTCACTCATAACTTTTGATCGGCTGGGCCGATTTCGCTCAAATGCAATACCAAACTTCTCGGGAGAACTTCCAACAAATATGTTAAGTTTCAGTCATCTCTGTGTAATATTTTGTCCGCTACAGCATTTTCAACAGACAGACAGACGGACAGACGGACAGACGGACATCGCTAGAATGTCTTAAAATCGATCGGGCATCATGAATATATATACTTTATGGGGTCCCAGACCGATATTTCGATGAGTTACAAACGGAATGACAAACTTATATATACCCTCTATCACTAACAAGGGAAGTATCTCAACCCTTATGAACCGATTTGCATGAAACGTAAAATATATATAAAAGAGACAATTCTAAGGTTGGGGTGTCTCGGCTTATCGGCCATATCGGGAATTTAGGGGTTCAAAACATGGGTCAAAAAATGGCGAAAAAATCGTTTTTTGGATTTTTCAGCCATTTCTTTTTAAGAAACTATATGATGTTTACATATGAGAAGAAAGGTTTTTTTAATGCCTATCCAACGGTGGCATAACCATGTAAAAGTTTGGCTTCGTTAAATACTTTTTTCATGAAAATGTGAAAATTTTGGGGGGTATTTATATGAAGACATAGAGCTACGATGTCCATATGAATACGAAATAATCTTTATTAAATTTAAGTCGACACGTATTTTTGCTCTAGAGGATATTACTGTTAGTTCGTGAGTTATCGAAATTTTCCCGGAGGTCCATATGGTTTCATAAGGGGACAACGAAATTTTGAAACACTGATATGGCCGAAAAGCCGAGACACCCCAACCTTAAAATCGTCTCATTTATATATATTTTAAGTTTCAGGCAAATCGGTTCATAAGGGTTGAGATACTTCCCTTGTAAGTGGAGGGTATAAAAAAATTTAGTTAACAAATTATTGGCAAAACATTTTTGCTAACTTTAGCAAAAAAATTGTGGGTTCAAAATCAGCAAATTTTCTTGTAGGTTTACAAGCTTTTTTTGCTAACATTACAGTTTTTTTTTTTTGAGTGTACTATTCCATGCCGAAGACACAAGAGTTTCGATTGGCGCCCAATACAGGGCCGAAATAAAAACAATGCGGAACTTTTATTTTGATAATAAATTTGATTACATTAGATTTTATTATTATTTTAAACTCAAAGAAGAAAATTTGTTAACAAAAAAGTCTCAGATTTTGCAAAATTTTTCCTATAAAATATGCCGCACATTCTGATTCCATTGTTTAGAAAAAGAGCCTCACGTTTTGAGTTATTTTTCCTATAGAAAAACATTCTCAAACATTTGCTGATAGAAAAGGTCTCAAAAGCCTCATTAGCGCCCATTTTGGAGCCTATTAACTAAAAGATCCTGTCTTTCGATTGGTTCCCAACTTGGGGCTGTGGTGCGACGAATCGAAACTTTATATTTTCATAGTTACTTAACTTTCTATAGTTAATAAAATAAGAGCTGTTTACTTTTCCAACCCGAAGACACAAGAGTTTCGATTGGCGCCCAACACGCGGCTGGAATAAAAACCATGCGAAACTTTAATAAATTTGATAAAAAATTTGTTTAAATTGGATTTTATTATTATTTTTTTAAACTCAAAGAAGAGCATTTTTTAACAAAAAAAAGTCTCAGATTTTGGAACATTTTTCCCATAAAATATGCCGCTCATTCCGATGCATTAGCTACGAGAAACAGCCTCACGTTCTGAGTTATTTTTTCTATAGTAAAACATTTCTTAAACATTATATAAAAGTCTCAAAAGCCTCATTTGCGCCCATTTTGGGGCCTATTAACTAAAGACTCATGTCTTTCGATTGGCTCCCAACTTGGGGCTGTGGTGAGACTAATCGAGTCTTTATTAATAGTTACTTAACTTGCTATACCTAATAAAATACGAGTTGTATACTTTTCCAACCAGAGTTTCGATTGGCGCACAACACGTGCCCGGAATAAAAACCATGCGAAACTTTTAATTTTGATAATAAATTTGATTATATTACTTTTTAAACTCAAGAAACAAGTGATTTGTTTGGTGCCCAACATCGAACACCAATAAAAACTATGCAAGTCCTTAAAATTTTATATTTAATTTTATTTTATGGGTTTTTAAATTTTGGCGCCCAACCTGGGGTTATAATAAAAACCAAACAAATCTTTCTAAATTCACAAGTAATTTGTTTATATTTGTTTTTAAATCTTAAATAAGACAAATATGTCAATTTCCTATAAACAAAGTCTCACAACCACTGAAAAGTCTTAGATTTCGAAGAATTTTTTCCATTGACAAGGTTTTACATGTTAAGTTAGTTTTTCAAAAGAAAAAGTCTAGATTTTTGAATATTATTTCATTAGAAAAATCTAAAACTCAGAGAAAAAAGTCTTAGATTTTTAAAAATTATTCCCATAAAATATGCCGCACATTCTGATTCCATTTTTTAGAAAAAGAGCCTGACGTTCTAAGTTATTTTTCTTATAGAAAAACATTCGAAAACATTTTCTGATAGAAAAAGTATCAAAAGCCTCCTTGGCGCCTATTTTGGGGGCCTATTAACTAAAAGACTCATGTCTTTCGGTTGGCTCCCAACTTGGGGATGTGGTGAGACAAACCGAGTCTTTATATTTTCATAGTTACTTAACTTGCTATAGTTAATAAAATAAGAAATATATACTATTCCAACCTAAAGACACAAGAGTTTCGACTGGCGCCCAACACGGGTCCGGAATAAAAACCATGCGAATCTTTTGATTTTGTTAAAATATTTGATTATATTAGATTTTATTATCATTATTTAAACTCAAAGAAGAACATTTTTCCTATAAAATATGCTGCACATTCTGATTTCATTCTTTAGAAAAAGAGCCTCACGTTTTGAGTAATTTTTCCTATAGAAAACCCTTCTTAAACATTTCCGAATAGAAAAAGTCGCAAAAGTCTCATTAGCGCCCATTTTGGTGCCCATTAACTAAAAGAATTATGTCTTTCGATTGGCTTCCAACTTGGGGATGTGGTGAGACGAACTGAGTCTTTATATTTTCAGAGTTACTTAACTTGCTATAATTAATAAAATAAGAGTTGTATACTCTTTCAACCCGAAGACACAAGAGTTTTGATTGGCGCCAAACACAAAGAAGAAAATTTTTTAACAAAAAAGGTTTCAGATTTTGAAACATTTTACCTATAAAATATATCGCACATTCTGATTTCATTGTTTAGAAAAAGAGCCTCACGTTGTGAGTTATTTTTCCTATAGAAAAACATTCTTAAACATTGGCTGACAGAAAAAGTCTGAAAAGCCTCATTGGCGCCTATGTTGGGGCCTATTAACTTAAAGACTTATATCTTTCGTTTGGCTCCCAACTTGGGGCTGTGGTAAGACGAACGGAGACTTTATATTCATACCCAGCAAAAAAAAATCGAAGTGGTGCAAAAAGAATAAGTGATTCTCTACATGCATAGTAGCTTTATGTGCCGATCTTCATATTCCATAAGAAGTACTTTTATAAGCACTCCAAAACTGCTAAAAAAATGCCAATAATAACAACTTTCACCAGTTCTTTCCTCAATGATTTATAAGCACCATTTTCATATGTGTTTACAAATGCAATTGAAAAGTACAAATTTGTGGCACTTATGTTAAGTATTGGATTCATTTTGTTGAACATTTTTTTTTATAATTTTCTCTGATTTAATAAAAAGTTAAATTTTATAAATGAATTAACTTGATATGCCGCAAAAGCGAATTTGTTATGTAAATTATGTTATAAAAAAATACAGTTTCCAGATTTTTGTTAAAATTACCAAATGACTCAAGAAGTGCTAAAAAGATAACAAAAAAACTGTTAGCCCTTAAAAAAGACAAGGGTTAAATATTTATAACCAAAAAAGAGCTAAGTTGGTATTGTCGTTTAAAGGTATAAAAACTCTTCTAAAAATATACGATATCTGATTTAAAATGAGAGAATTACTTTTTTTTATCTCTTCATTTTATTTATTGGATGTTTTTTTTTTTTAACTACATGTATAAAAACATTTTTTTTTATAATTTTTGGAGTTGTTTTGTAAATTATGTACAAAAAAAAACAATAAAAAGTTTCCAGATTATGGTAAAAATCAAATGACTTAAAAAGTGCTTAAAGGGCTAAAAAAGATAACCAAAAAAAGGTGGTAGCCTTAAAAAAAAAGGGCTGAATTATAGCCACAAAATGACTAAGTTGGTATAGCTGTTGAAAGGCATAAAAACTCTTCTAAACATTAGGGTATTCAATTAATCGAGGTTTCGGTTTAATCGGCTAATCGGGCAAATAATTAATCGCACTTAAAAAATTATGTTAGTAATATCAACTGAAAATGTCAGTTAAAATAACTACTTTGTAAGTTGTTTTGGGGTCAACTACTTTTTTAGTTAAATCAACTAACAATGTTAGTTACTTTAACTGACAAAAAAAACAACTGACTTATGTAGTAAAAACTACTTACATTTGTAGTCAAAGCAACTAAAATGTAGTAAAATAAAAAATCAATATATATATTTTTTTTTTTTCAAAACATTTTTCAGAAAAAACAAGTAGAAAAGTTAAATTCGACTTGGCCAAATCTATGAATACCCTCCAATGCCCATTTTAAGTGATAATAAATTTTCTAACATGAAAAAAATAACAGTTTTGATTAGAAATATTTTATTTTAAAAAATTTTTTTTTTTCTAATTTTTGAAAAAAAAATAATTTACTAATTTTTTTTTTTGAGTGTAAAATTTTTTTTGAGTGTAAAATTTTTTCGAGTGTTTTTTTTTTTTTGCTTTGGTATAAAAATATTTTTGAGTGACAAAAATACGTTGTTAAATATTTTTGGGACTTACCAATGTTTTTAAAACAGGTTTAACGGGTTTTCAACACGTGAATTTTAGATGAAGCTAATCTGTAATTCACGGTTTTGCTAATAACTTTTGAACCACTGGACCGATTTGGCTGAAATTCAATGCGAACGAGGCTGGAGGAACGCAAAATATATATGCCAAGCTTCAGCATCCTCAGAATTGGTTTTCGAAAGTTATAGTGCTTTTTATCTCAAAAATTCATGAAAAACCCTTGCCGAAATTCAGTCTCTTGCTCATAACTTTTGAACCACTGGACCGATTTCGCTGGATTGCAATACCAACCTGACCAGGTAAATGCCCAACATATATGCCAAACTTCAGGAGCCTCCGTTAAGTCTTTCAAAAGTTAGCGTGTTTTCAACAGACAGACAGACAGACAGACAGACGGACAGACGGACGGACGGACGGACGGACGGACGGACGGACGGACATCGCTAGATCGTCTTAAAATCGATCGAGGATCATGAATATATATACTTTATGGGGTCCTAGACCAATATTTCGAGGTGTTACAAACGGAATGACAAACTTATATATACCCTCTATCACTAGAGTGGAGGGTATAAAAAGATTGAAAACAACTAACTACTGTAAAATATACAAATTACTAATATGTAGTAACTTACATAATTTTCTGAGTGCGGGGTTGAGATTTAATCGGTTAATAATCGGATAAATTTTAATTATTCGGGTAAGTGAATAATAAAAATTTTAATTGAATATAAAACTAAGAACTCTATGTACTTTTAAGAATTTTATTAATTTTATTTAAAATAAATCTTTATTCGATATGGCGAAGCTCTATAATTTTAGCCCAAATAAAGATTTTTTGTATGGCACCCTGAAAATTTACCCTAAAATTGATACCCAAATTGATGCCGGGCTTAGATGCACCTCTAATAGAGTTTCGAATTCGGTACTATTATATATCAACAAGACAAATTGGTTGGTTTTCAAATTTGTTTTCTTTTATTTTTTAGGGCCGAAATTGCAATAATTTTATCGGTCGATATCTCCGTAATGAAAAAAGATATCTTAAGGATTGCAAAAGTAATTTGAAGAATAAGTGAAGTATTTTTAGATGTGCTGAACTACATATTTATACATCATAAAATAATTCTCGGTTTTATAAGGTCCCGAACATTGCGAATATCTGAGTTGCAGTACTGTCAATCGAAAATCTAAATATCTCAAAATAAGATAAATCACTTCTAAGGCCAGATTCGGATTAAGCGCATGAAAAACTATTAGAAAAATATATACATCCACATTTAATTAATAATTCCTATTAGCTAAACTAAATTATTAAAAACATCGATTTAATCTTCACAATTTCAAGTCTAAATATTACATAATAAATATTATACATTGTTAAACATATCGTTTTGGTTTTAATTATTATTAGTGCAAATACTAAAAAAAACTCTTAAAATCAATCCCAAAAAGTCATGAAATATGTACTTATCAAGAAGTGATGAAAAAATCACTTCTAAATCACCATATAAAAATTACATAATCACATCCAAAATGCCAGGAAATATATACTTCTAAAGAAGTGATGAAAAAAGCACTTCCAAAAGGTCGAGTTATATTAACATCCCGATCACTACTTCAGAAGTTGTGATAAAGATGTTAATATATATGTACATACTAAACACTAGTGATATTGTGTGTCACGCCCATATAAAATTCATCAGTGTTTCAGCTGAAGAAGAAGTACATCTGGTTCATAAGTTGTGGTGAATTTTGTAGTGAATGGCAAGCTCTTTTTTTGCTGGGTAGTTACTTTACTTGGTATAGTTAATACAATAAGAGTTATATTCTTATCCAACCCAAAGACACAAGAGAGTTTCGATTGAAAAACCATGCGAAACTTTTATTTTTGATAATAAATTTGATTATGTTAAATTTTATTATTATTTTTTTAAACTCAAAGAAGCAAGTGATTCGTTTCGCGCCCAACATCGAACAGAAATAAAATTAGATTTTATGGATTTTAAAATTTTGGCGCCCAACCTGGGGCTGTAATAAAAACCAAACTAATCTTTCTAAATTCACAAGCAATTCATTTATATTTGTTTTTAAATCTTAAATAAAATAAATATATTTTATTTATTTTATATATTACCATATATGTTTGAGTAAAATTATAAATTTATAGAAATATTTTACTATTTAATGGCACTTTATTTACATCTAATTAATATTTCATAATGCCATTGTACCAATTCTGCCTATCATTGCAATTCCCACAATGATATTATAACTTATGAAATTTTTTTTTGTATTCAAAATGCAAAATAACACAAACATACTTATAAACAAATAAAACACCTAAATGTATGCTACAAGTAATTATTATGGAATATTGTTTAAGGTAGGTGTGTATGAAATAGGTGAAAGCTTTTGTTAAATGTTGCTGGAATAAATGAGTAAATGAAAATGTTTATGTATTTTTTGTATATTTTTGTTTATTAACAATTTGTTTGTTTAGGTGTAAACAACTAGAATATACAACATTTTCAAAGGCATTAAGTAAATATGTATGCAGCAGAAGAAATATGCATTTAAAAAAATATATTTTTTTGTTATATAATAAGTTAAAATATAGTTTCAAGAGACATTAATTGAAAACAAGTAAAAAAGTTAAATTCGGCCTTGCCGAATGTAGTGATACCCTCCACAATTTCAAAAAGATTATTGCAAACAACTATATTTAAAAGGAAATTACTTTTGAAAAAAAAAAAAAAATTAAAAAAAAATTCCGCGAAAAAAAATTTTGGTAAAAAAAAAAATCCGCGAATTTTTTTCTTTTTTTGTCAAAAAATATGTTCGTACTTGTTTAAATACCATTTTGTGTTCAATTATGTTCACATATGTCAACCAGAAGCCGAATTAAAGGATTTTGTATTTTTAGGTTATGTTGAATGTACTGAAATTTTTGAGGTGTGCTTACATTTTCGTTCATAACTTTTGAACCGCTGAACCGATATAGCTCAAATGCAATACCAAACTTCTCGGGAGAACTTCCAATATATATGTTAAGTTTCAGTCATCTCTGTGCAATATTTTGTCCGCGAGAGCATTTTCCACAGACAGACAGACAGACAGACAGACAGACAGACAGACGGACAGACGGACAGACGGACAGACGGACATCGCTAGAATGTCTTAGAATCGATCGGGCATCATGAATATATATACTTTATGGGGTCCCAGACCGATATTTCGATGAGTTACAAACGGAATGACAAACTTATATATACCCTCTATCACTAAGTGGAGGGTATAAAAAATATTTTGAATTCCTTAAAAAAATTTTTGATATTAAAATTGTTGTGATTGTATTTAATGAATTATAATGGTTTTTATTAGGTCCCGTTTTGGGCGCCATCGAAACGCTTGTTTTGATTGATATTTTCTGCAAAATTAAAAAAAAAAAAAATAAGTAAGAGTGTTAAATTCGGCTGTGTGGAATCTTATATACCCTCCAAAATGTAAAAAAAAATTTAAAAAATTTTTGTCAGAGGCGTTTTTTAGGGGGGGTCAGTAGGGGATACTGGGGGACACCTTCCCATCATGATAAACATAACGAATGTTTCATTTATTTAACAAACATACGAGGTAACATGTAAAAAAGTGTATTTTTCAGTGGTTGGCTCAGGTCTTTAAGGGGGAACTTTTTTCCCCCTGGCCCGATTTTGCCCATTCACGAACTTAACCTGCCTATGAACATGAAACATATGTGTGCCAAACTTCAGGGGTCTAGCTGTTTTAGTTTGGACTGCATTTTGTTATACGACTTCTTTGATGCGTCCTCGGCTTGCTCCGCTGTATCGCGTTATAGCGCACTACTGCACTGCCAAACAGCACGTTTTTCGAAGAAAAGTTTTTAACCGAAATAAAGCACTCAAATAAGGTTATGTTAACAAACAAATTGCTACATCTTGGGATCGTAAAACTCGCACGGTATTGTAAAGAATCCAATTCATCTATAGGAAGCAATAGATTTGAGTATTAGCATCATTACACAATACTTATTTTCAAAAATACACCTGAAAACTCCATTTTCGTCAAAGATTAGCGCTACAGAGCCATGATTACCGACTGTTTGTTGTCCGTAATAGAATATATCAACTTGGATGACATTTCTTTTCAGAAGGATGTCGCAATATGTCCCTCAGTCCATTAAACAATCGATATTTTTCGCACTTACATCGGAAATCGTGTTTTTAGCCATATTCGCGGTGAAAATTGATCACTTCAGAGCTGCCGATTAAAACTTTTAAACATTTTTTTGGGGGATCTCGTTAAAGATCAATGCAACATGGGAAATTCAGAAATGTTTTAGGCACTTTTGACGAATATCGTTCAAGCCATTCGTGAGATAGAACCAGAAACATTAGAAAAATGGGTGCCGAGGATGAGCTACTGCGGAGCTAACCCAGGCAGCCGCATGAATGAAGTCGTTTGCCATAAATAATGGGAATATTTGCTCTTTTAAATAAAGCCATAAGGTTCCAAAACTATTGAGTATTGTTCATTTAATTGCATGTTTTAAAAAGATACTTGGTATTGGACCACCCTGTATATATACTTTATGGGGTCCCCGACCGATATTTCGATGCGTTACAAACGGAATGACAAAGTGAGTATACCCTAATGCTGTAGTTGGAGGGTATAAAAACAATAGAAACTTAATGTATTTCCATAGCTATTATTGACCCCGTATTGGGCGCCAATCAAAACACTTTTTTGTTGAAGTCAGAAAAGAACAAAAAATTTAAATTTTTAATTTCTATTTTATACAAAAATTAAAAACAAGTACTCTCTTAATAAAACAATATAAGGAATTTACATATGTTCGAATGATAAATATCAGTGCCCAGTTTTGAGCGCCATTTAATGCACTTAATTCTTTGGTTTTTAACAGAAAACCAATTTTATTCTTTATTTGTATTTTATGCAAAAATAAAATATTATGAAAGACATAATATATTCCCATCGTTTTTATTATTGTCCCGTGTTGGGCGCTAATCAAAAAGCGTGCTTTTTTAAGTGTGAAATGTATACAAATTTTATTGTTTAATTAATATTTTGTACAAAATTAAAAAAAAAAAAAATTTTAACTTAGATTTTTTTTTACAAAAAATGATTACAATAATAAGTGCCCCGTATTGAGCGCCAACCGAAACACTTGTTTGTTTGAAAACCATAACTAATATATTTTTAATTTTGAATTTATGTAAATTAAAAAAAGAAAAAACTAATTTATATTCCCATGTTTTCCACTAGGGCCCCGTGTTAGGCGCTAATATAAACACTTGTTACTTTAAGTTTAAAAAGTGAAAAATATTTTTTTTTTTATTTCTATTAAATGGAAAATAAACAAAAAATAAATTGGACTATTCCCATGATTTTTAATAGTGCCCTGTGTTGAGCGCCAATCAACATGCTTGTTTCTTTAAATGTGAAAAGTATAATAAAATTATTTTTCAGTTTCTATTTTATGAAAAGTTTAACAAAGTACACTATAAACTTGGAGACCTTAAACAAAAAATATAAAGAAACTTAGTATATTCGCTTAGACTTCATTAGTGTCCCGCTGTTGGGCGCCAATCAGAAAATTTGTTTCTTTAAGTTTGGAAAGATTGAGTGCGAGAAACCGAAAAGTGCTGACGAAGAAAGCGGTCTACATTTTCATTTAGCCTGTCTTGTAAATTTTTTGTACCAAAATGTTTATACTTTTCAATCACAAAGAAATAAGGCTTTCGATTGGCGCAAAACACGGGGCACTAATAATAACCAAGAAAATATATTAAGTTTCATAATAAAAAAAATTACAGAAGATAAAACATAAAATGTTTAACCCTGCTGTTAGGTTAGAAAAAACTTACGGATGTTAGGTTAGTGGACCATTTGGTCCATACATAATATTCAAACAAAATAACAATTTAATATTATATTTGTATATATTTTGGATCATATCTTACCTAAATACGATTATTTTAAGCTTAACTCAACGTCAGAGATGGGTACGTGAGTGATTTTTGGGTCACGTTCACGCAAGAAATATTATAATCGCTCATGAATAACTCACTCGATTTTTTTCTTTACTCACGCTCACTTAATACTCACGTCAGTAAAACTAAAATAAGTTACGATCATGCGTGACTCACGTGATTCATTATTACGCTCACCCCAATTCACGCAACATTCACTTACAAATACAAAATTTTAAGAAAATTAAAAAAAAAAAATTCATATATTAGCAGACCGTTAATTTGAATTTTAACTGATTGCTAAACAAAAATAAAACTATAAATAAAACTGAAAACAATACAAAAAAATAATATTGAATCACGCAAGAAAAATAGTACTCACGTAAGAATTAGGCTCGATTTCTAAACACTCACACATAAAAGTTTTGGAATCACACTCACTCAAGCATGATTCTCGTAATTAACTAGACTTTCGCTCGAGCGTGAGTCACGCGTGATTCACGAGAACCACACAAATCACGTGACCAGCACCCATCTCTACTCAACACAGCTAATGTAAGCATTTTTTGAGGGATTCCCTTTTTTCATATTCTTTACTTTAGAGATTGTTTTGTATTACAATTCAACAAAAGGTACATATGTTAGTTTTTGTTTTTTCCTATAATTTCTAATGATTCATCTCATTTAGGTGGCGTGGATATTGCTGATCAAATGGTTAGTTCCTACAGCACGAAACGCGCAAGAAATCAATGGCCTAACGTTGTATTTGCAAACATACTTGATATCCCAGCAAAACCTTAAACATGGTAACGGTTATGTAATGCATTACCATGTAATGCATAGCCCAATAAAAATTAAAAAATGTGCATTAATTTTCGCCTACCGCTTACCATAGGCATTCACTATATTTATTTTTCATCCATTATGTAAAACTCATGCATTACTTTGAGTGACATCCCAAACAAAAAGAATCAATCAAGTATAGGGTAGGGTTGACTTATTCTATACTGGATTAATGATTTTTGTTTGGGATAAGACTCAAAGTAGCGCATGAGTTTTACATAATGCGTGAAAAATACAAAAAATTTATGCCTATGGTAAGCGATAGGGAAAAAATTCATATTTTTGTTTTTTTTATATTTATTACATGGTAATGCGTTACATGGCCGTCACCATTTTAAAAGTTTTGCGGGAATATCGCTTTGAATGCGTGCATCCTATTTTCTAAAATCGACGTTTCATGGGCTCCGGCTATCGAAATCGATGGAGAAAATATACTATGGACCAAATGGTCCCTTAACCTAAGATACGTAACTTTTTATTTTTCTCAGTCCTGGTTTAAGTCAGAACCTAGATTTTTTGTAAATAACATTGTTTTATAAAAAGACCCCATGAGCAAAAAATCTAAGCCAGTATATATCACCGTTCAAAAGTTACAAAGGAAACAATCCAAAAATTGGACCAAATGGGCTTAACCTAACAGCAGGGTTAAACTTTTCAAACTTAAAAACAAATGTTTTGATTGGCGCCCAACACGGTGCCCCAATAAAAACCAAAGAAATATACTAACAAGGGAAGTCTCCCTAGTGTCACCCGCGTATTTTTATGGAATTGGTTTTATTTTGTAGAGCAGGAAAAATAAAGGGACACGTTATTTTTTTTTAGCGGCCCATATTCATATTTAGGGGGTAAAAAGGAGGGACGGAAGACAAGGGCATTTTTCAGTTTTTTCGTTTATCTCCTATATTATGCAAAAACCTAGTCATGGTACATACCAAATGAAAGGTCTTTGGAAAACCTATCTTCGTGTGCAAAGAACGTGTCTAAACATGCACAACTTTTCGTCATATTGAGTAAAATGACAAAATGTTGGGACATTTTTGTTAATAAGTCGAAAAATATTTACCGTTTTGGCACGTTGTTAGCATCAAGACATAGGTATTTTAAATACCTTCAATCTGATACCAAATATGGCTATACTAATTTTGAGTACATAGGCGTAAATAGTAAAAAACTGAAAAAAATTCAATTTCCCCCCATACAAATCGACACCGCCTAAAAATGAGTTTGGGCCGCTAAAAAAAAAATACGTGTCGAAATAATTTTCGTTCTGAACAACATATCCAAATTTCATGAAGATCGGAGGTTAATGCCAGGGAGACTCTCCTTGTTAGTACATTCGCTTGGACTTTATTAGTGGCTCCCTGTTGGGCGCCAATCAGAAAATTTGTTTCTTGGAGTTTGGAAAGATTGAGTGCGACAAACCGAAAAGTGCTGACGAAGGAAGATGTCTACATCTCGACTTAGCCTGTGTTGTCAATTTTTTTTTAACAACATTTTTATACTTTTCATACACAGAGAAATGAGGTTTTCGATTGGCGCAAAACACGGGGCCCTAATAATAACAAAGAAAATATATTAAGTTTCATAATACAAAAATTACAGATGTTAAAACATAAAATTTTTGTACTTTTCAAACTCAAAAACAAAAGGCTTAGATTGGCGCCCAACACGGGGCCCCAACAAAAACCAAAGAAATATGCTAACAAGGAAGGTCTCCCTAGTGTCACCCGCGAATCTTTATGGAATTGGTTTTATTTTGTAGAGCAGAAAAAATAAAGGGACACGATTTTTTTTAGCGGCCCAAATTCATACTGAAAATGAGGGATGAAAATGAGGGGGGCAGAAACGGTAATTTTTCAGCTTTTTTGCGTTTATCTCCTATACTATACAAAGAAACCTAGTCATGTTACATACCAAATGAAAGGTCTTTAGAAAGCCTATCTTCATGTGTAAAGAACGTGTCCTAACATGCACAACTTTTCGTCACATTGAGTAAAATGACAAAATTTTAAGACATTTTTTTTTAATAAGTCGAAAAATATTTACCGTTTTGGCACGTTGTAAGCATCACAACATAGGTATTTTAAATACCTTCAATCTGATACCAAATACGGCCATACTTATTTTGAGTACATAGGCGTAAATCGTAAAAAACTGAAAAAAGGTCAATTTCCCCCCATACAAATCGACACCCCCTAAAAATGAGTTTGGCCCCCAAAAAAAAAAAAATACGTGTCGAATTAATTTTCGTTCTGAACAACATAACCAAATTTCATGAAGATCAGGGGGTGACACAAGGGAGACACTCCTTGTTAGTATATTCGCTTGGAATTTATTAGAGGCCCCTGTTGGCCGCCAATCGAAAAAATTTTTTCTTTGAGTTTGGAAAGATTTTGTGCGAGAAACTGAAAAGTGTTGACGAAGGAGGAAGCGGTCGATTTTTCAATAGACCGTCAATTTTTTTACCAAAATGTTTATACTTTTCAAACACAAAAAAAGATGTCTTCGATTGGCGCAAAATACAGGGCACTAATAATAACCAAGAAAATATATTAAGTTTCGTAATAAAAAAATTTACAGAAGTTAAAACATAAAATGTTTATACTTTTTAAACTCAAAAACCAAAGGCTTTGATTGGCGCCCAACACGGGACCCCAATAAAAAGCAAAGAAATAACTAAGTTTCATCATAAAAAAAAATATAAAAAAAATCTTCGAACTGTGTGTCCTTGGGCGACTTACATACCATCTTGCAACTTTGCTGTCGATCATTTCATTATTATTCCTTTCAAACTCAAGGATAACATCTTTTCGATTGGCGCCCAACGTGGGGCGATAATAGGAAAATGCTTGCATTTTTAAGTTTCATTATAAAAAAATATAAAAAAAAATCTACGAACAGTAATATACATTAAAGAAATGCTCAGATTTTAATAAAATAATTCTTTAAAATTTTTTTAACATCCTTAAACATTTTTTTCCGTAGAAAACTACTTTAATTTTTGCTGTAAAATTTTTTTCAAAATATGTAATTACTTTTATATTATTTTAACGTTATCATGCTGGTGTTTTTCTCCTTTCTGTTCTTTTTTCCATCAAATATTATTTTAAGAATTGCATTGTCACCTAAAACTATAATTCAATTTTATACAATACAATATAGTTCTTAAAACGTTTACAAAAAAAAAGGACGAAATTCTTGATTCTTTTTCTATCTCCTTACCAGCTTTAATATAAAAGAAAGGAAATTTTATTTAAACTATAATATGATTACAAAAAGATAGATTTTTCTTCATGTTTTTTTAAACATTTTTTTTTTTTTCATTTGTTTCCTTCATTTCCGTTAACTATATATTTCGTTTATAAAAACATCATTTCTTACTCAGTATATAAAATGTCTTCATTTTTGTGAACAAGGGAGAAGATTTTTTATTCTGACATGATTTTTAAATTTTTTTTTCCATGACCATGACAATATTACATTGCTGGACCAAAGAAAATGAAATTCTATGAAACCATATTTATACCACAGTCTTCCAACTGCAAGCACCAACAAATTTACAAGAAAAGGAACACAACCCAAAAAAGAAAATACCGGAAATGAATCAATGTACCAATACATTAACATGTGCAAAAACCCTTTTTGTAAAGATAGGGAAGAAACTGTGTGTTGTTTAAAGAGGCAACAATATGTTGCTTGAACAACAATATGTTTTATAACTTGTTAGACCCTTACTCAATTCAAAGCGGGGTATATTAGCTTTATCATTCCGTTTGAAACACATCGAAATATTGATCTAAGATCGCATAGTGTGTTTATATATATGATCCTTGGGCGACTTACAGACCATCTTGCGACTTTGCTGTTGATCATTCCATTATTATTCTTTTTAAATTCAAAGTTAAAAATTTGTCAAATGGCGCCCAACGTGGGGCGATAATTGGAAAATGTGTGCTTTTAAAGTTTCATAACAATTTTGAATTTATTAGTTGTCAAATGTTTAATTACACAACAATTTCAATTTGTTTCCAAAATTACGGAGTTCCAACGATTGATTCTGGTAAAGGAGACAAAAAAAAAATATACGTGTGTTGGCGTTTTGCAAGATCACATAGGAATTTTATTTTAGAGACGGTTAAAGTTTCCCAGCTTTGACTTGCTCTTGCAACATATTGGTAGAGAAAACTACCGTTTTAATTCTTTTCAAACTCAAGGATAAAAATTTTTCGATTGGCGCCCAACGCGGGGTCAACTCAAAGTATATATTTATGATCCTTGATCGACATACATACCATCTAGCGACTTTACTGTCGATCATTCCATTATTATTCTTTTCAAACTCAAGGATAACAATTTTTCTATTGGTGCCCAACGTGGGGCGATAATAGGAAAATTCGTGCAATTTAAAGTTTCATAACAATTTTGAATTTGTTAGTTGTCAAATGTTTAATTACACAACAATTTAAATTTTGTACAACCTCTATTCGTAAAAAACACCGTGAATTAGGGGGAGGTTGGGCATAAAATGTTCTACAAAAATGTTGTACATAAAATTTTACTATATACGCCAGAGCACACCAAAGACCAAAATATTACACAAACACCAAAAAAGAGTCAAGTTCAAGATTGCGCTTTAAAAAAATTAACCCTTAGTGGGCAATCCTGATTTTGACTGGATTTTGGTGTTTCTGTTGAGTTTTGAGCTTTGGTGTGTTCTGACATATATAATAAAATATTATGGCCAGTATTTTTGTCGAACATTTCATCCCGGCCCTTCCCTTTTTAGGGGTGTTTTATACAAATTGTTAGCAGAGCCAAAAATTACCGTTATAAAAAAAAAAAAATAATTAACCCTGAAGGGGGTTTTGACTGGTTTTTGGTGTTTGTGTTAAGTTTTGGGCTTTGTGTGTTTTGACATATATAGTAAAATTTGATGGCCAACATTTTTGAAGAACATTTCATCCCCGCCGTCTCCCTCTTTCGGGGTGTTTTTTACGATTTGTTAGAATAGAGCCAAAAAATACCGTTATAAAAAGGATTAGTTCCAAAAAATAATTTTCCATACTATTTTCTACATTTCTACTTTTTTAACACACCATATATGTAGCTCAGACGTAAAGAAAATATAGTTTCATATACCGATATATTACAAGAATGGGCCAAAGCTGGGAAGATTTAACCATATCTAAAATAAAGATCCGATGTGATCTTGCAAAACGCCAACTCACGTATATTTTTGTTTCTCCTCTACCAGAATTAATCGTCGAAACCCCGTAATTTTTTTTAGTGTTGTGCTGTGTTATTAAAGAACTAAAGTCAAAGCCACAAGCGGCAAAGAGAGAGTTTAAGTCTAAGTTCTAGTGTCACCCTCCGCTTTTCATGAAATTTATATATGTTGTTCAGAACAAAAACTAATTCGCCCAAACTCATTTGTGGGGGAAGTTGACCTTTTTCAGTGTTTTACGGTTTTTAATATCAAAGACACATTTCTTTCGATTGGCGCCCAACGTGGGACTTTAATCAAAACCATGCGATTCTTTTAGTTTTAAATTTCTTTTGATTGTTATTCTGTTTAGATCTTCAATTTACAATTAAATATCAAAGATAAAACTTGGCCATAAAAACAAAAACAATTTTTTTCAAACACAAATAAACAAGTCTTTCGATTGGCGCCTAATGTAGAGCACCATTAAAACAATGATAAAATTTTTAGTTTCATAATTTTTTTGATTTGATTTGTAATAAAATTTTCAATTTACAATACAATAAAAATCAAAGACACAAATTCTTTTGATTGGCGCCCAATATGGGGCCCTAATAAAAACTATGCAAGTTTTTATAGTTTCACAATGATTTTGATTATAAAATCTTCAATTGATAATAAAATAAATATCAAAGATAAGATATTGATCAAAAAGAAAAAAAGGTTGTTTTTACTTTCAAACTTTAATAAACAAGTCAATTGGCACCCGACGCAGGTCACACACACATTTTTAGTTTTATGAATGTTTTGATTAAGTTTTACATTTATTTGTTTCTAAGTTTTCAATTTAAAATTTACAATAAAATAAAAACCAGACAAATTTCTTTCGACTGGCGCCCAGCGTAGGGTTCTAATAAAAACGATGCGATTCTTTTAGTTTTTAACTTATTTTGATTATTTTCCTGTTTAGATCTTTAATTTACAATTAAATATCAAAGATAAAACTTGGCCATCAATATAGAAACAATTATTTTTAAAACTCAAATAAACAAGTCTTCCGCTTGGCGCCTAATGTAGAGCGATAGAAACTAGAATTTTAAATTTGATTTTGAACAATAATTGAGTGGTTCATCTTTATTTTTTTTAACCATTTGTCGATAAATGGATTTTTATAAGAGCTCCTTAACATAGGCCTCATATTCGTTTTCAGATATAAGCTCTAAAGTATGCAACGATTTTTTAATTTTTGTTTTAGCTAATTATACAGATTTTCGGTAGTTGCTTACATTAAGTTGAAGAGTTTTTTCAAGCTTTGACTCGGGAATTTTTATCAAACTTTATAAGACTGTTAACCTAGTTTTATTAAAATCTTCTAAATTTTTCTAACTAGAAACTGAATCTGAAAATTTACTTTAAAATTTAAATTGATTTTTTAGTAACTGATTTTTTCCCCCTTTTTAAATATCAAAAATAGCAAAGCAGTTTATGTCGTTGTCAAATATTTTCACGTAAATTCTGTAATTAAACATTTTTAATTAATATTTATTTAAATGTTGTTTGCATATATATCTGTACAACATTGTGTGGTTGATAAAATGCAAAAATAAACCGTAAATGTAATCACTTTTTTTAATAAACAAAGAGAAGAAAAGAGCAGAATTAACGTTTACGCAAATAACAGACATGTATGCAAGAAAGGGCATTTATTTATGAGGATTAGATCGAAACTCAACTTGATCGCTGAGAAGATTGCTTTTGATTAATTGCAGTTTGGAGGAAACATTAAGAAGGATTTATCATTAAGTTGCTAGAAACGTTAGCAACATGTTGCTTGGATTGAAAGAAAGGGTTCAGACTATTTCAATTTCGATTTAATAAAAATTTTAAAATTTAAACAAAATATTTCTTTTCAGCAACATGTTGCTAGGATATTAGTTTTATTTTTTTTCTAGATATTTTTTGGAAGATTAAAAAACTTGTGCCTTTTAGCAAGCAACATTTTACAATTTAAATTGGTTCTAGCAACATGTTGCTGAAAATATGTATAGGAATTTTTTGCTAGGATTTTTTATACTAAAGACAAAGAATCCACACAATTAAAATATTGATTAAATACAATTTCTCGCTATAAACCTAATATTTTAATACAGCAACATGTTGCTAACCTAACCTAACATGTTGCTATGATCGCTTTTACTTTTTTTTGAAATCTAGACCTTTTTTTGTAATATGGTTTAGAAAAAGTCTTTCTAAAATTTAAAGTTTTTAGAAGCCAACATTTTCAATTAAAGTTGGCTAGCAACATGTTGCTGAAAGTTGGAGGGAAACACTAAGAAAAATTTATCATTAATTCGTTAGAAACATTGGCAACATGTTGCTAGAAGTTTTTTTAACTAAAAAAAGTCTAGAATATTTTAATTTTGATTATATAAAAATTTAAATTTTAACAAAAACATGTTTTTTTAGCAACATGTTGCTAGGGTGATTAGTTTTTATTTTTTTAATCCAGACTACTTTTTAATAAGACCATATTAAAAAAAAAGTTTTGAAAATTGTCCTTTTTAGCAAGCAACATTTAACAATTTAAATTGGTTCTAGCAACATGTTGTTGGAAATGTGTTTATAAATTTTTTATACTACAAAATGCAGTCCACAATATTAAAATATTGATTAAATAAAATTTTTCGAAATATTTTAACAGCAACATGTTGCTAGGATCATTTCTTTTACTTTTCTAGACTTTTCTTTAAGATAGTTTAGAAAAAGTATTTCTAAAATTTAAAGTTTTTAAAAGCCAACATTTTCAATTAAAATTGGCTAGAAACATGTTCTGAAAGTTGGAAGAAAACATTAAGAAAAATTTATCATTAATTTTGTTGGAAACATTGGCAACATGTTGATAGGATTTTTATTTAACTAAAAGAAAGGGTTCAGACTCAATTCAATTTCGATTTAATAAAAATTTTAAATTTAAACAAAATATGTCTTTTTCAGCAACATGTTGGTAGGATTATTAGTTTTTATTTTTTGTTAAATCTAAACTAATTTTTAATAAGACCATTTTAAAAATATTGTTCTGAAAATTGTCCTTTTTAGCAAGCAACATTTAACAACTTTAATTGGTTTTAGCAACATGTTGCTGAATTTTTTGCAAGGATTTGTTATTATGAAAAAAGGAGTCCACAATATTAAAATATTGATTATATAAAAATTTTCGCTTTAAGCCAAATATTTTAACACATCAACATGTTGCTAGTATCATTTCTTTTACTTTTATATAAAATCTATACTTTTTTTATAAGATGGTTTAGAAATAGTTATTTTAAAATTTAAAGTTTTTAGAAGCCAACAGATAGTTACTTTCTTTCTAAATGCTATGTCAAATTTAACTTCTGGAAATATTTTAAGAGCAATATGTTGCTAGCATCATTTTATATTATTTAAAAAATGTATACACACAATACGTTGTAAGATTGAGATAAATGGCTTTTTAAATAAATTTTAAAGTCATTATAAGAAAAGGTCAACTATATTTAGAAAATTGTAGCAGCATTGAACAATAAAAATTAGAACTAGCAACATGTTGCTATAAGTATATAGACTAATATTGAACAATAATTAAGTCTATAAGGAATTGTAATAAAATTTTTATTGTTGAATTTTGCTCAGAACATAAATTTACTTAGCAACATGTTGCTGGCAACATTTTACAATTTTTAAAATTGTATCCACATAATTTTTTTAAGGCTTAGCTGATCGGCATTATAAATACATTTTAAAATCTGTATAAAAAAATACTATTACATGGTGCTATAAACGTTTTAAACATGTTGCTAAGAATCTGTTTTTTTTAACTTAAAGTCCAGACTGTTCCTGTTTCGATTGAATTGATTTTCTTTTTATTAAATCAAATGTTTTTTACTCTGCAACATGTTGCTAGGACAATTGTTTTTTATTTTATTTAAAATCTACACAGTTGTAAGACTGTTTAAAAAAATATGTCCAGAAAATTTTACTATTAAAAAGCAACATTTACTAATTAAAATTGTGGTTGTTTCAGCTACATGTGGCTTAAATGTTGCTGAAACTACCATTTGTATTTAATGTTTTTTTACCATAAAATATTTACTTTCTTTATAAATTTTATGTCAAATTAAGTTTCAGAAATTATTTTAATTAGCAACATGTAACTAGCAACCATTAGTTCACAAAATACTTTGTAAGATTTTCTTAATTGGCTATTAAAATAACTTTAAACATTTACATTTTTATAAAAACTTGTTGTTTTAAGGCAGCATGCTGCCAGAAACTTTGTCAACATGTTGCTAAAAATTTATTTTTAACTAAAATGTAGAGTTTATACCATTTCAATTTCGATTAAAATTTTTAACTTTATGCAACAAATTTTTACTTTGCTAGGAATATGTACAAAAACATTTTATGAAGAATTCAGAAGAACTCAAAAAAATCGGAAAGAACAAATCATTAAATTTTAGGAAGTCAGCATGTTGCTAGAAACGTTATAAAAAAGTTTCCAGGAACTTATTTTTAACTTTTTTGCAGAGTTCAGAGAATTTCAATATCGATTCGAGTAAAATTTTTAACTATAAATAGAAACGTTGTCAACATGTTGCTAGGAACTTTTTTTAACATTAATGCAGAGTTCAGACTGTTTTAATTTCGATTAAAATTTTTAACTCTAAGCAACAAAGTTTTACTCAGCAACATGTTGCTAGGAATTCATGAACATGGTAATTTTAGGAAAAAATTTAAAAAAATTAGAGAAGTTTTGAAAAATTCTGGAAAAAAATTTCAGAATGACTTTTCAAAAAGAAAATTTTAGGAAAAATTTAGAAAATTTCAAACAAATTCAGAAAATTTTTTAAAAATTTTAGAAAAAATCAAAAAATGGCAGGAAAAAAGTCAGAAAAATTAAAAAATTATCAAAAAATTCTAAAAAAGTAAAAATTCAGGAAAATTATAAATAAAAATAAAAACTTTACAACAAATTTTTACTTAGCAACATGCTGCTGGGATCTCTAAAAAAAAATCAGAAAGTATTCGGGAAAACTCAAAAGAAATCGGAAAAATTTTGAAAAATTTCTGAACAAATCACAAAATTTTAGGAAAGCAGCATGTTGATAGAAACGTTGTCAGCATGTTGCTAGAAACTTATTTTTAACTTAAATGCAGAGTTCAGACTATTTCAATATCGATTCAATGAAAATTTTTAACTATAAACAAAATTTTATTTCTTAGAAACATGTTGCTAAGAATCTTTAAAAAATAAAATTTCAGGAAAAATTTAGAAAATCTAACAAAATTTCAGAAATTTTTTTAAAAATTTTAGAAAAAATCACAATATTTTAGGAAACAAATGAGAAAAATCAAAAAATTATCAAAAAATTTCTGAATACTTTGTAAGATTTTAACAAATTGGCTTTATAAATAAATTTTTAAATTTTTATAAAAAATTATTGCATGTTGCTAGAAACGTTGTCAACATGTTGCTAGAAACTTATTTTTAACTTTAATGCAGAGTTCAGGCTATTTCAATAACGATTTGATTAAAATTTTTAACTTTTAACAACAATTTTTTTCTTAGAAACATGTTGCTAAGAATCTGTAGCAAAGAAAAATTTTAAAAATCTCAAAAAAATTCAGAAATTTTTTTTAAAATTCTAGAAAAAATCACAAAGTTTCAGGAAAAAATTAGAAAAATTAATAGAAATTATCAAAAATTTTTTTAAAAAGCAAAATTTCAGGAAAATTATGACAAAATAAAAAAAAATCTAAAATTTCAGGAAAATTTCAACAAAAATCTGAAAATTTCATTATGTATTGACAATTTTTTTAAAATCTTCTTTAAATAAGTGTCTCTCTTGTATAAAAAAATACACAATTATCCGCGGCATGTTGCTGTATAGCATATGTATTTACATATATCTTTCATGTTCTTTATGATGTATATAGTATTTATACAATATTGTATGCTACAATATTATGAATTCTTAAACTATCAGTTATCAGTGCCATTAACACAATTATACTTTATTTTTTAAAAATTGTTTTTATTATTTTATTTTACATTTAAAATGTGATTTAATGGTCTTTTTTATTTATTTCAACATTTGTATGTTATTTTGCATTTATTTTTGTTTTTTTTTGGGCAAAAAGTAATGGATTATTGATTTTTTCCACGTATTTTATATTTATTATTTGGATTTTTTTAACGTTAAGATGCTTAAAATACAGTTTAATGATGTATTTTTTATTGTAATTTTAAATATAACAGCCTTTAAGTATGCCATGGTTTTTTGTTAATGATTCATCCTTAAGGTATGCAAAGATTTTAAGACATTTTATTGTAAGTTTTTAAAAGGCTGACATGAATAATGTTTGTTTTTATTAATATTTAAAAGATTTTAAAGGGCGGTAAAAAGCTAAATGGAAATTACTTTTAAGTAAAATATACTTGGGCGGTAGAAATGTTTTTAAACTCCCGTAAGCAAGTTTAAAGCAAAAGCTAAATTTCGCATCTAATATTTTTTTTTTTAGATTGATTTTAGATTAGTTGTATGGATTTAATATTCTTTAACAACACCATTAAAACACCAACCTTGATGTATGTCAGTTTTTATAATACTGACTCATCCTAAAGGTATGTTATTGTTAAATTTTTTTCTTAGAATTGTTCTCGTTTTCATGGAAAATTTAAAGTTTTATTATTTTAATAAAATTATTGTAATTTTTGTTCCAATTTTGGCCAACTATATTAATTTCCGCAAATGCATTTACCAAATAATGGCTTTTGCCTAAATATATGCTACATTTATTCAATAAATAATTATCCTAAAGTTATGCAAATATTGTTATTATTTTCAATTATATTTTTTTTATAACAAACAAAAGATGAGAACTATTTTAAATGAATTTTGTTTTAATTTTTCAATGAATAATTTTTTGACCTACATTCAATAAAATTAAAATTAAAAAACTGAAATTTAATATTATTTCATTTAAAATAATTTTCTTCCATTATTTTTTTAATGAATAAAATCATAAAAAATCAGTATGAATTTATTATAATTTTATAGGACAACACCACTTTAACTTAAGTTTGATTTATGCACTCTGTCTCTCTTATAATGTTCTCTACATTTTTAATTGTATTTTCCTAGAAAAGAATCGAATATTAAATAATTTTCAATATATATGTTAATGACAGTTGTTTCAGAAACATTCATAATAATATAATTATATATAATGTAAAAGAGATTAAACATGAAAGTTTTTTTATAGGAAAAATGTCTCAGAATCTGGGAGATTTTTCAATTTGAGAATTTTTCGATAGAAACAAATTTCTGTGAATATGAGATTTTTTTACTACAAGAAAAATTACTGAGAATTTTTCTTAAGGAAAAATGTATACAACAGACTTCATATTTAAAAAATACATATTAGCAGCACGTTGCTAGCAATATTAATTTTAAATGTTTTTTGAATGATTTTTTTATCTTAATATTTAATTTTCACTCAGCAACATGTTGCAAGGAATATTTTTTTACCTTAGTTATTGAAATTAACCATGTTTGTTAGTGATTTTTAACAAATCTTTTTTTTGCATAAGAAAAATATGTATTTTTATTTAAGCATGTTGCTATCAACAAGGTTTTCTTTTTAATAACATTTTTTTCCTTACTAATAAAGTGAAATTTAGTTTAAAAAGAAAATATTTTTATTAGCCTCATGTTGCTAGCAACATTATTTATAAAGTTGACTTTAAAAATAAATTTTAATTTTTTTATAACAACAAAATTGTTGTTCAACATGTTGCTAGGAATTAATTTTTTAACTTTTATGCAGAGTCTGAGATTTTTTTTCAAAAAAACATGTAGCAGAATTTGAGAATGTTTGGACCTTTTCTACAAGAAAAATTACTGAGAATTTTTCTTAAGGAAAAATATTTCAGAATCTTAAAATTTTTTTCACAGTTAATATGTTTCCGAGTCCAAGAATTTTTATAAAGAAAAGAATCTGAGAATTTATTGATAGAAAAAAATCTTGTTAACAAAAATTATTCGGCAACATGTAGCTTGTAACTATTTTTATTATTTTGTTTGGTTACTAATCTGGACTTATGTGTTAAGATTATTAAATTTTTTAACACAATTTTTATAACAGACTATAAATTTGAATAAATAAATTTTTGCAATATGTTGCGAGAAATTTGAAGTTATTTATACAACAGACTTCATATTTAAATAAATACATTTTTAGCAACATGTTGCTAGCAATATTTATTTTAAATGTTTTTTGAATGCAATCAGCATGTGATTTTTTTTATCTTAATATTTAATTTTTACTCAGCAACATGTTGGTAACAAAATATTTTATGTATTTTAATATACATACATTAGAGTGTCCCTTATTTTGGAAATGTTGGAAATGTTGAGACGGTACCCCCTCATTTTTTTCCTTTTGACTAAATAATAACTCAGGAAAAATTTTACGCCCCTACGACCACGCCTTCCCTACGCGACGGGGCCGTAAAGAGCGGGGCCTTAAAAATCATTTTTCCATACAAAGCAAAAAATTTTTTTTTTGATTTTAAATTTTTTTGTTATTAATTATAATATTACTTGACTAGCTTATTCACGACAAAAAATTTGATTTTGGTGGGATGAGGCTTTCAGTTCTAAAAAATTTTTCGAAAAAAAAAATTTTGAGCTTTTGGGGTCCTACAGTAAAAATTTTTTAAAAAATATTTTTTTTTAGTTTTGACAAGCAACCGTTTTAGTTGAATTGTTGCTTTTAATGATATATTTTCATAAAAAAATATTATTCCTATCCGTTCTTTAAGGCCCCGTCGCGTAGGGAAGGCGTGGTCGTAGGGGCGTAAAATTTTTCCTGAGTTATTTTTTAGTCAAAAGGAAAAAAATGAGGGGGTACCGTCTCAACATTTCCAACATTTCCAAAATAAGGGACACTCTAACATACATATATTCTAAACAAACAAACAAACAAACAAACAAAAACAAGTAAGAAAATTATAGTCGGTCAAGACCGACCATATAATACCCTACACCAGAGTTTCCAGGGAAATAGGTCCCAAGTTTAAACTTGGACTGATTAGATCTATATTTTGTAAAATCTTTAATAAGTGTAAAAAGCACTCACTAATCAAATTTTAGTGGAATAGGCTTCTTTTTGTTGACAATAAATCGCTTCAACTGAATATCGGGCGAAATTTCCACATGGGACCTGAGTCCAAAAATGGTCCGATGATAATCAGATTTGATAAGGTTATTAAAGTACGCGTTTAACATACACAAACAGAATTTTAATTAAATATTTTCTATTTTCATGAAATTTGAGAGATTTATGTGATAATCGGGAAGGTGGTTTGTATGGGGGCTACAAGAAGAACTAGTCCGATTTCTTTATAACTCGGAATGGTGATTTGTGTCGATAAAACATGATTACCGAAAAGATACTCATTAAAATGCGGCTATTAGAGTCATTTGAGCCAAAACTAAAGAGGACCTTTGTATGGGGGCTAGGTATAAATATGGACCGATTTTTTCCAATTTTAATGGGCTTAAGTTTCAAATTTCAAGTCAATTGATTAAGAATTGCTACCTGTATCGTGTTTACACCGTTTACATGGACAGACAGACAGACAGACGGACGGACGGACATCGCTAAATCGACTCAAAAAGTGATTCTAAGTCGATCGGTATACTTAAAAGTTGGTCTAGGACCAATATTTCGGGTAGTTACAAACATCAGCACAAACTCATTATACCCTGTACCTCAGTGTGTTGTTTGCAACATGTTGCTCGTAACATTATTTTATTTTTAATATACTTACTAATTTTTCAATTATTTTAGTGGTTAACGGAAAAGTTTTATTACAACAAATATTTTTTCTCAGCAACATGTTGCTAGGCACAATGTTTGGACTATTATTGAAATTTCAGATTATTTTATAGTTACAGAGTGTATGTAGTTACAGAGTGTATGTAAATATAAAAAACTCAAAATTTTCTTAGCAACATGTTGCTAGAAATCTTTTTTTTTTACTTTTTTTAAAATTCCACATGATTTTTGTTGAAAAAAAAAATGTTAATTTGGTTAAAGTTAAATTTTTTTAAACAAATATTTTTACTCATCAACATGTTGCTGTTTTCTTACTTTTTTCGAAATTCCGCATAATTTTTTGTTGAAAAAAAAATAAATTTGGTTGAAGTAAAATTTTTGTTTAAACACAAATTTTTACTCATCAACATGTTGCTAAGAACATTGTTTGGACTATTATTAATATTTACCATTATTTTCCTCAAAATCGAAATGAAATTTTTAATACGAAACGTGGTTTCAAACCTGCATACAGTTACCGAGTGTATGTAGCGGTTTTAAAAAACTAAATTTTTTCTCAGCAACATGTTGCTAGAATTTTTTCTTTTTTTTACTTTTTTTCAAAATTCCGCATAATTTTTTGTTGAAAAAAAAAAAATAAATTTTGTTAATTTGGTTAAAGTAAATTTTTTGTTTAATCACATATTTTTACTCATCAACATGTTGCCAGGAACAATGTTTTAACTATTATTGAAATTTCAGATTATTTTCAGACGAACCAAAATTTAGTCTTTTATACGATAAGTGGTGCCAAACCTACATATAGTTACAGAGTGTATGTAGCAGTTTTAAAAACTCAAATTTTTCTTAGCAACATGTTGCTAAAAATCTTTTTTTTGTATTTTTTTTCGAAATTCCACATAATTTTTGTTGAAAAAAAAAATTTTTTTTGTTAATTTGGTTAAAGTAAAATTTTTGTTTTAACTAATATTTTTTCTCAGCAACATGTTGCTAAGAACATTATTTTGACTATTATTGAAATTTCACATTATTTTCCTTAAAAGCGAAATGAAATTTTGTATACGAGAAGTGGTGCTAAACCAACATATAGTTACAGAGTGTATGTTTTTAAAAACTCAAATTTTTTCTTAGCAACATGTTGCTAGAAATCTTTTTTTTTTTTACTTTTTTCGAAAATTTTTGTTTTAACTAATATTTTTTCTCAGCAACATGTTGCTAGGAACATTGTTTTGACTATTATTGAAATTTCACATTATTTTCGGTCAAATCGAAATTAAATTTTTTATACGAAAAGTGGTGCTAAACCTACATAAAGTTACAGAGTGTATGTAGTGGTTTTAAAAACTTAAATTTTTTCTTAGCAACATGTTGCTAGAAATATTTTTTTTCGAAATTCCGCATAATTTTTTGTTGAAAAAACAAATAAATTTTGTTAATTTGGTTAAAGTTAGATATTTGTTTAAACAAATATTTTAACTCATCAACATGTTGCTAAGAACATTGTTGGGAGTATTATGGAAATTTACCATTATTTACCTTAAAATTTAAAGGAAATTTTTAAAACAAAAAGAGGGCTCAATCCTACGTATGTAGCAGTTTAAAAAAAAAAACAATTTTTTTCTCAGCAACATGTTGCTAGAAAATTTTTTTTTTACTATTTAACAAAAAATTCAACCCATCTTGCACTCAAATTTCTCGGCCACACTCGTGAACTAACCCGCAGTTAAATTATTAAATTTTTAATCTAACACTAATACCTTAATGCCATTTTGGCTACCCTTTTAAATTAAGAATTTTTAAAATGTGTACAGTGTTTTTTTAAAGGAAATCCAAAAAGGATGTGTAGTAATTTCGTTCTCGTGCTGTGAGCTTTACATTTCCGTAATATATTTTTTTTTATGTTCTGTATCGAAAATATGCTGAGTTTAACTAAAAATTTTAGGTATTATTGTATGTACCAGAAGTTGTTGTCTGCATGTTTTTATTTTTAAAAGAATTTTTTGCAAAAAAAAAAATTGAAAAGTAAAATTTTAGTTGCTCTAAAGTTTTTGGTATTAGAGAAAATTCCTAAAAAAAACTTGGATTTTGTGTTGTTATTAAAATACCCTTTGTTATTATGAAGCGATAAGCGTTTTGCATGTTATATTTTTGCTGCAACAAAAAAATATCTTATTGTTGCTGGTGTTCCATTATGTAGTTTGCCTGCCACCAGCAATTTTTTTGTATATTTTGCCGGTTGCCTGTAGTTTCTGCTTGGCTTATGTTGCATATTGTTAATCCTAGATGATGTTGTTGATGTTTTTTTTAATAAAAACATGCATAATAGCAACATGCTGCAGCAATGGCAACAAAAAGATGTGATTATAACAATTCTAACTATGTATAAGTGTCATTGTTTTTTAGGCTGTCTAACAGTGTTTTTTATGGAGATATGTTTTGTAGTATAAGAGAAAGGGGTTTGAAAAGTTTTGGGGTTAATATAATTTTGGAGTATCAAAAATATTTTTAATGCTTTTTGAGTATGTGACTAAGTAAGGTCTTAGTCTTATACTAATTTCAAAACCTTATATTTTAAGATTTTTTACAAGACACTTTGAGTATAAGACTTTTGAGTTTTTTAAGAGTATACTACGGCAGTAGTTTCTTACCAACACTAAAATTTTGTTATTTATAGCTTTTGCATAAGAGTTTTAAAGTATAAGACTTTGTAGTTTTCTGTAGAATACACAGTTCAGTTCCAAAATAAGCTCTTGAGAGTAAACGTCAATATAATAATCTTCAACAAAATTCTTATACTCTAACTCCAAGACCATATACATTAAGATTTTGTACAAGACACTTTGAGTATAAGACTTTTGAATATTTTTAAGAGCATTCTACGGCAGTAGTTTCATACTTACACCAAAATTTTGCAATTTAAACATTTTGTATAAGATCTTTAAAGTATAAGACTTTGTAGTTTTCTGTAGAAAATACAGTTCAGCCCAAAAAAAGCCCTTGAGAGTAAACGACTATACAATAATCTTAAAAAAAATTCAAAACTCTTATACTTCTCAACTTTGTAAACATTTTTATAATTTTTATTGCATTTAAACTTCTTAGACCTAAGTCTGATACTGATTCCAGAGCCTTATACTTTAATATTTTGTATAAGACTATTTGAGTATAAGACTCTTGAATGTTTTTAAGAGCATACTATGGCAGTAGTTTAACACCAATACTTTGAAATTTATAGAATTTGTAAAAAACTTTTTTAGTATAAGATTTTGTAGTGTTTTGTAAAATATACGGTTCAGACCCAAAATATGCCCTTGAGAGTAAACAACAAAATTTTCTAATGTATAGCTTTTGTATAAAAGTTTTTAAGTATAAGGCTTTGCAGAATTTCGCAAAATATTTGGCTCAGCTTCAAAACATGCCCTTAAGAGTAAATGAGAATAAAATTATCTTCCACAAAATAAAAACTCTTGTACTTCTCTAGTATTATACAAACTTTGTCCACATTTTTATAAGTTTCCTTGCGTTTGACCTCCTTAGACCTTAGTCTTATACTGATTCCAAAGCCCTGTACTTTAAGATTTTGTACAAGACTATTTGAGTATAAGACCCTTGAATTTTTTTTAGAATAAATTATGGAAGTAGTTTTATACTAACACCAAAATTTTGCAATTTATAGCTTTTGTATAAGACTTTTTTAGTATAACACTTTGTTGGGTTCTGTAAAATATACGGTTCACCATAAGTAAAAATCTTTCACAAAATTTAAAACTCTTATACTAGTCTTATTCAAACTTGTCAACATTTTTAAAAGTTTTCATGCATTTGCCTCCTCAGACCTCAGTCTTATACTAATTCCAGAGCCCTATACATTATGATTTTGTACAAGGCTATTTTAGTATAAGACTTTTGAATTTTTTAGTTTCATACTGACACCAAAATTTTGCAATTTGCAGCTTTTGTATAAAACTTTTTTAGTATAAGACTTTTAGTATTCTGGTTCACCCCAAGTAAAAATCTTCCACAAAATTCAAAACTCTTATACTACTCTAGTCTTATACAAACTTTGATACAATTTTAAAAATTTTCTTTGCATTTGATCTCCTCAGACCTCAGTCTTATACTAATTCCAGAGTCTTATACTTGAAGATTTTATACAAGACTATTTGAGTATAAGACTTTTGAATTTTTTTAAGAGTATTCTAAGGCTGTAGTTTCATACTTACATAAAAATTTTGCTTTTTATAGCTTTTGTGTAACAGTTTTTTTAGTATAAGACTTTGTTGGGTTCTGTAAAATATACGGCTCACCCCAAAATATGCTCTTGAGAGTAAACGACAATATCATAAGTAAAAATCTTCCACAAAATTGAAAAAAAACTCTTATACTCCTCTAGTCTTTTTCAAACTTTGTCAACATTTTTATAAGTTTTCTTGCATTTGACCTCCTCAGACCTCAGTCTTATACTAATGCCAGAGCTCTATACTTTAAGATTTTGTACAAGACTATTTGAGTATAAGACTTTTGAATTTTTTTAAGAGTATTATAAGGTTGTAGTTTCATACTTATATAAAAATTTAGCTTTTTATAGCTTTTGTATAACAGTTTTTTTAGTATAAGGCTTTGTTGGGTTCTGTAAAATATACACCCCAAAATATGCCCTTGAGAGTATACGACAAAATACTATATCATAAGTATAAATATTTCACAAAATTCAAAACTCTTATACTTCTCCAGTCTTATACAAACTTTGATACAATTTTTAAAAGTTTCCTTGCATTTGATCTCTTCAGACCTCAGTCTTGTACTAATTCCAGAGTCTTATACTTGAAGACTTTGTACAAGACTATTTGAGTATAAGACTTATGAATTTTTTTAAGAGTATTCTAAGGCTGTAGTTTCATACTTACATAAAAATTTTGCTTTTAATAGCTTTTGTATAACAATTTTTTTAGTATAAGGCTTTGTAAGGTTCTGTAAAATATACGGCTCACCCCAAAATACGCCCTTGAGAGTATAAGACTATATCATAAGTAAAAATCTTCCATAAAATTAAAAACTCTTATACTTCTCCAGTCTTATACAAACTTTGTCAACATTTTTAAAAGATTCCTGGCATTTAACCTCTTCAATTCTAAAACTATCCTCGTTTATAGGTATTGTTTGTAATTTTTTTTCCTAGTTATTTTTAATAATTACTCTACGTATCATCATGATTGTCTATGACTACTCTTAACAACAACTATGACAAAATACTACTACTACTGCTACTACTACAACTAAACAATTGTGTCTGGTTGTTTGGCTTCTCTTTTATGGTAGTTTTTAACAATTGTTGTCAAGATAAATTTGCCGCAGGTTTTTATTTTTTTTTTTGCTTTTTATTCTATTATTTTGCAACATAAAGAATATTTTATTTTTTTAAATTCTATTTTATGTGCATCCTTAAAACAAATGATTTTTGTAAGGTTTTCTATTTTTTTTTTGTGTTTTTTTGTTAGAATTCTTTATTTTTTCTTTTCAATTTTGGTTTGAGGTTTACTTTTACCATACATGCACAACACCTATTGTTATACAGATGCTTTTTTTTGTTGGTAGTCGCTTGGTGGTAGTGTTGGTATATGTATTTGCATAGAAACCAATGTCGGACTTAAATCTACCAGGACTAATACCATTTTCAAAAAAGACAAAAATTTGTTTAGAAAACTTTTCTATAATAACTGTTTAGAATTTAATAAAAGTAAAATCAGTTATCCTAGCAACATGTTGCTGTGTAAAAATATTTTTTTTTAAGGTCAATAATTTGTTTTAATCAAAACCGATATAGTCTAGCCTGTTTATTTAAGTTTAAAGAAACTCTAGCAACATGTTGCTACCGTTTCCAGCAACATGACATATTAGTTTTTATGCTGGCTAATATAAATTCAGATAACTTTTATCGCAACAAACAAGTCTAGAGTTTTAATATTAGTAAAATCATTGATCCCAGCAACATTTGTTTTCTAAACAAAAATTTGTTTAGAAAACTTTTCTGTAATAACTGTTTAGAATTTAATAAAAGTAAAATCAGTTATCCTAGCAACATGTTGCTGTGTAAAAATATTTTTTTTTAAGGTCAATAATTTGTTTTAATCAAAACCGATATAGTCTAGCCTGTTTATTTAAGTTTAAAGAAACTCTAGCAACATGTTGCTACCGTTTCCAGCAACATGACATATTAGTTTTTATGCTGGCTAATATAAATTCAGATAACTTTTATCGCAACAAACAAGTCTAGAATTTTAATATTAGTAAAATCATTGATCCCAGCAACATGATGCTAAATAAAAATATTTTGCTTAAAGTTTAAACGTTAAAGTATAAACTGAAATTGCCTGAATCCTTATTGAAGTTTTAAGTAATTTTTAAGCAACATGTTGCCAACGTTTATAATAATAAGTTTTTGGTAATAACAATTTTTTTATTAAATATTTTGAAATTGACTATTTATGCCGATCACTTAAACCTAACAAATTAAATATGTTGCTAGCAACAAATTTCTAGGTAAAATTTGACATAAAATTTAGAGAGGAAGCAAATATTTTATTTCAAAAATATTATTTATATATATTTTTTCAGCAACATGTTGCTAAAACTAATTTTAATCGTTAAATGCTGAAAACGACAATTTTAAGAAAAAAAGTTTGTAAACAAAAAAAATATTCTAGATTTTAAATAAAACTAAAAATATTGATCGTAGCAACATGTTGCAGAGTAAAAGTTTTTTGTATCTTTTATCTTTAATCTTTTACTAAATTGCTAGCAACATGCTGGCAATATTTCTAGCAACAATTTGCCAATGTTTCTAGCAACATGTGGATTTGCTGTAACATTTTTTATATAAGTATTTTAAAACTAATTTTGAATAACTTAACAAAATTTTAAATGATATTAAAAAATTATTAATGTTGCTAGCAACATGTATCTAAGTAAAATATTTTTTTAATAACATTTGTCATAGAATTGTTTATAAAATTTATATAAAAATCTAATATTTTCTGTTAAAAACACTGTTATGTCAGCAACATGTTGATAAAAATAATTTTAATTGAAACATGTTGCCTGCCAGCAACATGTATCCAAGTAAAATATTTTTTTAAATAAAATTTGTCGTAAAATTGTTTATTAAATTTATGTAAACATTTAATATCTTCTGTTAAAAAACACTTTTATGTTTATATATTTTCAGCAACATGTTGATAAAACTAATTTTAATTCAAACATGTTGCGTGCTGCCAACATGTATCAATCTTCAAAAAAAATAAAAATAAAAAATAAATATCAAAAAAGAAATAGAAAAATAGTCTCGATTTAAATAAAATTAAAAGCATTGATTCTAGCAACATGTTGCTAAGCAAAAAATATAGTTTAAAGTTAAAATTTTACATTTGAGGAAGATTACTATAACTTTATTAAGCTAAAAATTTAAACAGAAGTTAAAATCAAAATTAAAATAGTTTGAGTTTTTATTAAAGTTGGAACCAAATTTCAAGCAATATGTTTCTATTGTTTCTAGCAACATTTTAAGTTGTTAAAACATCTCCTTTCATAATTATAAAATTAAATTATATTATTCATTAGCTAAACCTAACAACATTTTGTGTAGATACATATTCACAAAACATAATGATGTTGAAGCAACATGTTTCTAAGTTAATAATTTTTTTGAAGTAAAATAAGACAATTAAGATAATAAGGTTATATATTAGGTAAAAATAACAACGAAGTAAATAAATTCGTATTTAAAATATCTTAGCAACATGTTGCTTAGAGGTCTAAACAATTTGTGAAGATACCAAGCAAAATCTTGAAATTAGGGTTAAAAAAACACTATTATGTATATATATTTTCTGAAACATGTTGATAAAACTAATTATTTAAGATACATGTCTCAAAACAATTTTGTCGGTAAATAATAAAAAAATAGTCTATATGTAAATAAAAGTAAAACCATGATTCTAGCAACATGTTGCTAAGTAAAAATATTTATTTTAAAGTTTTTTTTTGAAGAAAAAGATCAGTCTGGTTTTATTAGTTTAAAAATTGAGGCAGAAGTTAAAATTTTACATCAATTGAAGTTAAAATAGACAGGTTTTTTATTAAAGTTCAAACTTAATTCCTAGCAACATGTTTCGTTACTCAAATTTTTTTTTTCGTAAATATAAAATAAGTATAAAATCAATTTATATCAAGGATGGGTACCAATTCGATAAAAGTATTGGTATTGGTATTGGTTTTTAAAATTATATTAGTATTGGTATAGGTATTGGTTTTCATTTTTTGTTGAATTGGTATAGGTTTCGGTATTGGTTTTGAATTATTTAGGTATTGGGTATTGGTATTGGTTTTAGCCTCGAATCGGTATCGGTTTTTAATAAGTATTGGTATTTATCTTATATCGGTTTTGGAATTTGTATGCAAAAGGTTTTGTCGTTAATATTAATTAATTTAACGTACGTAGTCCTTCTGTCCGCCCCACAGTGGAGAAAAATATACGTTTATGTGCAATTTTTAACCGAGTTTAGTTTTGATTTTAAGCCATCGATCGGACATGGTGGATTTTTGAATAATGATTTATTTTTATTTTTCTTATATTAAGTAGAGATGGGCTCATGAGCAGATTAGAGCGTGATTCACGCGTGAGTGTGACTGAATTCAATTTTATTCACGTGATTGTGAGTGAGTGTGAGTGGAGAAAAAAATTGCGTGATTTAGTGTGCGTGAGTAAGATTTTTGCGTGAGTTGATTTTTTTGCGTGAGTTTGCGTGATTTATTTTCTCTTCATATTCCTTTCGTACAAAAAAAATGTACAAAAAAATTTTAAAATTTGGGTTAACTTTAGATTTCATCCCGAAAAAAGCAAAAAAAAAAATGTAAAATTTCTCTGAACTTTAAATTTTGCTTAAAATTTTGAAAGATTTTTCAAAATTTTAGTTTTTGAAATTTTTTTTTTTTATAAATAAAAGTTGTAAGTGTGAGTCAACGTGAGTGTGAGCGAAGCTTGCGTGAGTGCACGTGAGTTGTGTTAAATTTACTCACTTGATTGTGAGTGAGTGAGTGAGTGAGTGAGTGAGTGAGTGAGTTAGTGAGTGAGTGAGTGAGTGAGTGAGTGAGTGAGTGAGTGAGTGAGTGAGTGAGTGAGTGAGTGAGTGAGTGAGTGAGTGAGTGAGTGAGTGAGTGAGTGAGTGAGTGAGTGAGTGAGTGAGTGAGTGAGTGAGTGAGTGAGTGAGTGAGTGAGTGAGTGAGTGAGTGAGTGAGTGAGTGAGTGAGTGAGTGAGTGAGTGAGTGAGTGAGTGAGTGAGTGAGTGAGTGAGTGAGTGAGTGAGTGAGTGAGTGAGTGAGTGAGTGAGTGAGTGAGTGAGTGAGTGAGTGAGTGAGTGAGTGAGTGAGTGAGTGAGTGAGTGAGTGAGTGAGTGAGTGAGTGAGTGAGTGAGTGAGTGAGTGAGTGAGTGAGTGAGTGAGTGAGTGAGTGAGTGAGTGAGTGAGTGAGTGAGTGAGTGAGTGAGTGAGTGAGTGAGTGAGTGAGTGAGTGAGTGAGTGAGTGAGTGAGTGAGTGAGTGAGTGAGTGAGTGAGTGAGTGAGTGAGTGAGTGAGTGAGTGAGTGAGTGAGTGAGTGAGTGAGTGAGTGAGTGAGTGAGTGAGTGAGTGAGTGAGTGAGTGAGTGAGTGAGTGAGTGAGTGAGTGAGTGAGTGAGTGAGTGAGTGAGTGAGTGAGTGAGTGAGTGAGTGAGTGAGTGAGTGAGTGAGTGAGTGAGTGAGTGAGTGAGTGAGTGAGTGAGTGAGTGAGTGAGTGAGTGAGTGAGTGAGTGAGTGAGTGAGTGAGTGAGTGAGTGAGTGAGTGAGTGAGTGAGTGAGTGAGTGAGTGAGTGAGTGAGTGAGTGAGTGAGTGAGTGAGTGAGTGAGTGAGTGAGTGAGTGAGTGAGTGAGTGAGTGAGTGAGTGAGTGAGTGAGTGAGTGAGTGAGTGAGTGAGTGAGTGAGTGAGTGAGTGAGTGTGAGTAGAAAAAATATGCTCGTGAGTGAGTGTGCGTGATTCAAAAATTCCTGTCGTTAGCGTGAGGGAGTCAAAAATCACGCACGCGCCCATCTCTAATATAAGACATTTTTCAGTATTTTTTCTTTAAAAAAATTAATAGGCAAGGGTATTTGAACCCCTTATTAATGATGTAAATAGCATTTGTTATATAATTAATTTAGTTTTTATAACCAAATTAAAATTCAAACAGCCTCACCACAAGTCCTCAAAAAATCGATAAAATCGACTTCTAAATTATATTTTTAATAGTCGACTTTATATTTAAAATTTTAAGTCGCTAGAGGGTATAAAAATTAAAAGCCTAAAATAATAAAATGCAAAGTTTTAGTTTTTTCTTAAAACAATTTCTGTGCTGATGAACATTGCATTTAATGCACATATAAATTGCGGTGGCCAAGGAGAGATATTTTTTAATTGCAGAAAGTTGAGACTTAACATTCGTTACAAAATATACCTGAAATTCATCCTTTTCATACATAAATATTTTTTGAAAAGGTGATCGAAATAGGTTATCGTGGAGGCCTCTTTTTCGATTTTAGATCTTTTGGTAATTGCGATTACACGGGTAGTTGTTTTCTTATATGGGGTTCAAACTTACGACCTTAAACAAGTTGTTTATCAAAACACCAGTAATACCATATTCGCATTCATTTAAACTAGTTTAATTATGTGTCTTCCCAATACAATTTTAAGCACTTTATCTGTGAAAATAAAACGGTGGTTTATTTTGACGTTTAAATTGTATGGGGAAAACCAATAATTAAACTACCCAGGCAGAAAAATACGAACGAGAGAGCGCTGGCAAAGTACCTTTTATGGTCGCTTGTGTGCTGGGAAAACATCAGAGTTTAGTACTCTCCCAGCGTCCAAAATTATAACCACGGTAAACGGTATGCCGTTGCTATTTTAAAGCGCCTTGTGGTACAGGGTATAACGAGTTTATGCTTATGTTTGAAACTACCCGAAATAATAGATTAACCTTTTAGCAAAAGTACCGAAAAACAAGTAAGAGTGTTAAATTCGGCTGTGCCGAATCTTTTATACCCTCCAACATCCAAAAAAAAAAAAATCCAGGGTCGTTTTCTTTTTTTTTTGGGGGGGGGGAGGTCGGCAGTGGTCATTGGGGGGACAAATTTACCCTCGAAATATATGTTTAAAAATTCATTCTTATGCTTCTTGCACTAAAGAAATACAAGTTTATCATTATTTTACAATTGTTTTTAATCCACGCCCACAAAAGGGGGGGGGCGGGCTGAAAAAAACAATATTTTCTAATCCCCCGGGTCCAAATGCAAGACTTTGAGCTTCTTGAATCATAAAAATGTTGCATTTGTTAAACAAAAACACAAAAAATCATGTAAAAATATGGTGTTTTTTAGAGGCTGGTTAAGTTCCTCAAGGGGGAACTTTTTTCCCCCTGGTCCGATTTTGCCCATCTCCGAACTTAACCAGCCTATGAACATAAGACATATTTCTGCCAAACTTCAGGAGTCTAGCACTTTTATTTTGGACTGTATCGTGTCTTCCACAGACGGACGGACGGACAGACGGACAGACGGACAGACGGACGGACGGACGGACGGACGGACGGACGGACGGACGGACGGACGGACAGACGGACGGACGGACAGACGGACATCGCTAGAATGTCTTAGAATCGATCACTGATCAATAATATATATACTTTATGGGGTCCTAGACCGATATTTCGATGCGTTACACACGGAATGACAAAGTGAGTATACCCCCATACTGTAGTTGGAGGGTATAAAAAGTGATGTATTGAACCGAAACGTGTTGTTTTCCAAAAGGATAGACCCAGTGGCATTTCACATGTGATGTATCCGGAATTTAAGACACTTCCTCACAAAAAAACGTGTTTTTATATAAAAGGTGTCAAGTTTGTGATAGGAATTGTGTCTAAGTGACATATCACGAGAGCTTTCAAGGACCAATAACTAATACTGCAGGGAAATGAAAAATATTCCAATTGTTATGAAAATTAATAAATTTTAATTACAAATTATACTTTGAACGGATTTAAATAGAAAACATTGGCAAAGCGCTTGCAAAGCGCTTGCAAAGCACTTGCAAAGCACTTTTTTCGTACTACCTTATACACAAAAAATAAAGTGCTTTGCCGAGACTTTTTTTGTGGAACGGTTGGCAGTTTCTGCTTGGGTAGTTAAAAATGAGTGCGAACATCGTTTTGCAGAATAAAAACGTAATGGATACAGAACAAAGATTTTTTTAAACACGTAGCCCTTAAACTCTCAAAAATAGCAAGTGTGAACCGCACACTAAAATAAAATAAATTCTTATATAATATGACTGTGCCCGGCAGAGTGTGCCTCTAATAAAACAAAAAAAAATTTTTTTTTGGATTCTGGTGTTGTGACATAAAATTTTGTAACGACTGCTTGATTGGAATTTCCAAAAAAGGACATTAGTATTTTTTTTACAACCCAAAGAACAGTGCAGTGACACTTAATGTATATCAAATATAAACAATGTTTGCAAAAGAAAAAATTCATCACAGAAAAGGTCTAAATTTTTTAAGATATACTTTTATTAGGGGTCATAAAAATCAAATTTGGTTAAAAAGAAGTAAAAAAAAATATTTTTTTTTATGTTTTTATGGCTTTTTAAATTCAAGTAGCTAACTCCTTTTTGTTATATGACATTGCAAGCAAACGATTACTGATCGATGTAACATCTTTAGCAATTCGTTAGTCAGGTAAAACCTAATATCAATATTAAAAATTTATCACAGAAAAGGTCTAAATTTTTTAAGATCTACTTTTATTAGGGGTCATAACAATCCAATTGGGTTAAAAATAAGGATATGGTACGTGACAAAAAAAACTTGTTTTATGTTTTTATGGCTTTTAAAATTCAAATAGCTAACTCCTTTTTGTTATGTGACATTGCATGCAAACTATTACTGATCGATGTAACATCTTTTGTGAACATCTTTAGTCAGGTAAAACCCAATAATGTGATGGAAAGAAAACGTTTGAATTCATAATTAAAACAAACGAAAATAAGAATACAAAAAACCGAAACAAAACCGATACGAAAGTAGAAAAAAATGAATTGGTATTGGTTTTTTATTGGTATTGGTTTTGAAGAATAAAAGTATTGGTTTTTAATTGGTATTGGTAGTGGGGAATCGGTATTGGTTTTTTATCGGTATTGGTATCGCACAAATAAAGGTATTGGTTTTTAATTGGTATTGGTTTTCAATTTGAATTGGTATTAACGGGTATTGGTATCGAAAAGGTATTGGTACCCATCATTGATTTATATTGTCGAATAGATAAGCCTAACAACATTTTGTGTCATATAAAATAAAAAATAATAATGTTGAAGCAACATGTTCCTAATAAAATTTAGATAGTAAGTTTATATTTTCTGTCAAAAAGACACATGAAAGTATATCAATTCTTATTAAAAATATCTTAGCAACATGTTGCTAAAAAGAAAAAAACTAAAACAATTCGTGTATATAGTTGTTAAGTGGCTGCTAAGGCTGCGCGTCAGCACAATAATGTTGCCCGCAACAAATTTCTGGGTTTTTTTAAAATGTCTAAACACATTTTAAAAAGTCTTGGCCCAAGTTTTAGTGTCGTTGGTTCAGACAATATTTAAATAAAACAAAAACCTCATATAAATGTATTTTTATTCATTTTTTTTTTCATTGTTTGTTGTTTTCAGTATAATTTTTATGGAATTAAAACTGGTATAAATTTAAAAAGTACGAGGTTAAGTAATTTATAATTTAATAAAGAAAAAATGTCTTTTGTTATATTTAAAATTTTAGCAAATTAAACAAACAATAGCAATATTAAAATAAATGTGTTGTGACAAACCAAAAAATGGTTTTGAAGACACCAAATAAAAAAAATATATAATAATGGCCAGCAACATGAAGATTTAAATAATATTAATAGAATGATATTTTTCTTTAATTTAATTTAGAAATGGCTGCTGATATTTTAAAACTTCGTTCATATAAATCTAGAAATTAATATGATCATTTTGCTAGAATTGAATATGATTAGCTAATTTTCTCAAATCTGTTTTAGAAACATGTATCTTAACAATGTTGCTAAGAAAAGATGATTTTCAAAATATGAAATTGTGTCTTTTAATTTTTTGCAGATCTGTTAAACAACTATGCTGTTGGCCTTCCAGCAAAAATTTTTAGAAATAATGTTGCAGATATTTTTAACTACATGTTGTTAGTCAGTATGTATGTTGCAGGGATTTATAAAACTATTTATTTAGGCTACGATGTTTCAAAACAATCTTTGAAAACAATTTTCCTTAACAAAAGTCATAATTTTTATTAAAATATGTGCTGCCGGAACATGTTTCTGGTAAAAATAATTAATGCAACATGTTTTTGGTACCTTTTCAATGGCATATATTTCCAGCAACATGTTGGGTTTATTAATTTTAAATGTTAAATGTTGCTAACTGAAAAAAGCGATATACTTCAAAGACTTTTGAAACAAAAATGTACTTATGCAATGTTGCTAGCTTTCAACAACAATGTTTTTACAGAATGTTTCAAAAAATATTCTAAACAATGTGTCTAAACATTGTTTCTAAACATTCTTTTGAAACAATGTTTCAAAAAATGTTTCTATACAATGATTCTTAAAAAATAAACAATGTTTCTAATGCCACATACATATTTCCAGCAACATGTTAGTATTAATTTTGAATGCTAAATGTTATTAACTGAAAAAAAGGAGATAAACTTAAATAATTTTTGATTTTTTTTAATTTTTTAATTTTTTTACTCATTATCTTCACAAAAAAGTGTCTTTACAATGAAGCAGGGCTTTCAACAAAAGTGATTTTACACAATGTTTCTAAACAACGTTTCTAAACATTGTTTCTAAACAATGTTTTGAAACAATGTCTCAAAGGCATGTTTCTAAACAATATTTCTAAGCAATGTTTCAAAATAATCTTTTGATATATGGTTTCTAAGGAATGTTTCGAAACAATGTTGCAAGTGATTTTACACAATGTTTCTAAACAACGTTCCTAAACAATGTTTCTGAACAATGTTTTGAAACAATGTCTCAAAAACATGTTTTTAAACAATATTTCTAAATAATCTTTTGAAATAATGTTTCGACACAATGTTCCCAAAAGAACGTTTTGAAACAATGTTTCTAAACATTGTTCCGATACAATTTTTTGTAAAAAACATCAATTTAACTAATTCTGATTTTATGTTTCCTTCAAAAAAAAAAGGTCTTTGGCAACATGTTGCTGGTAACTTTCAAATCAGATAAATTAGTTTTTTTTACTAAAAATTATAAAATTGTTTCCATTAAATGCTTATCATTAAAATATTAGCCAGTTTAGGATTTACATCCTAATAATGTGTAACTTTAATAAATTTAAATGTTCATTTTTTTAAATCATTTTTATATTTTTGGATTTTAAAATCATTTTAAAACTTATAATCTCCAATTTATTATGTAGATTATTATTAATATTTTGACAAGTAAAATTTATAACCAAACAAACCACATGTGTATATTTATGTGGTTTTAAATAATGGCTATTGGCAACAATGTGGTGTTTTTTTGCAAAGAATATTTCACTATTCATACGTTGTAAACTTATACATATGCTAGTGGCTACACTAAAAAGTTTGTGAAATTGTAGGAAAAAAAATTAGGTAAAATTTATAACAGTAATAACATCACTCACATTTTAAATTTTAATTTTCAACTTTTATCAATAATAAAATTTTAAATTTTACAAGTTAAATTTTAATTTGTTGTTCAGGTTTTACTAACTTATTTCTTGAGTGTAACAATTATTGCCAGAATACATGTGTATAATCTAAAACCAAACAATTTAACTTTAGGTAATTAATATTGAATGATTAAATGATTAAATATAAAATGATCATACACATGTGAAATTACTCAACAGAGTGCTTAGGTTAAGATTTAATTACAACTTAACACAGAAAACACAAGTGTTGTACTGATTTGTATATGATTAATTTAAAAATACCATAAAATTAGTAAAATATTTGAGGATAAAGGCTAGAGGTGATAGAAATTGGCTGCATTTATTCTATTTCTAAAACTTACATTATAAAAATGCATAGCAGGAAATGTATTTATCACCAACAACATATTGCTTGCAAATTAATATAAGTCATTGACGCAAACAATGATTAAAAATGTTTCTTTTCAAAATTCATATACGAAAAATAATGCAGAGGAAATAAATGTTGCCGCAACATGTTGCTGGTAACATGTTGCAACATCATGTTGCAGCAACATTTTGTGAAATTACATTAATTTTGTTTGGAAAACTAAATTTTTTCTCTTGTTTAGCCCCAAATAATACATTGTAAGAGATCTTCTATCTTAAAGTTGTAATAAGAAAATTTTAAAAATATTGTTAGATTTTTTTAGCAACATGTTTCTAAAACCGTTTAGAAAATAAAAACTAGCCAATTTTTCTTTAGTACGTAATTCTTTATTTGTCTCCATACATAATTCATGTTGTAAAAATTAGTCGTAACGAAAATATGCATTTTGCCAGAATATTACAATTACATGTTGCTAGAAACATACGTGTTCTAGCAATATGTTTATAACAACCATTTCTGCAAAGTATGACATTGTTTTTGATATATTGAATATATTCTTTAACCCTTCGACGACCATACATTTTCGGCCTAAGCGATTTTGATTTTCTTAACATTTTTGTTATATTTGACCTAATAATAGTTATTCAACAAAAATTTGGACCCCTAACCCCCCTTCTTCCCCCTTATTTTTATTGGGGAAAAAATTTGCCCTATGACGATTACCCAGTTCTGGCCAAAGCAATTTGGTAACCGCTGTGGTGTTTAAGATCTGCAACTCAGTAATAGTTATTCTGCAAGAATTTGGATCTCTACATCGACTTTATGACCCTCATTTCGCGTGTTAACTTAAGGTCTTTTTGTCGCTAAAATAGATATTTTTATTTCACAAAGTTTGGGGACTTACAGTGAGTAATTGAATACAGCTACAGACTTTCTGAAAACTAGACTTTTGTTGCCCAAACTCTACTCTACAATTCATCCTTTTGCACTTTTACCCTATCTTGTACCCGAACAAAAATAAATCGCCAAAAAGGGTTAAAAAAACTCCACAATTTTATTTTCTAAACAGAAGTGCATAAATTTAAGATACCGCTAGAGTTTCCAGCAACATGTTGCTAAGTATAAAAATCTACTTTCGTAGACTCTAAAAGTAATGACACCAGGGGTACAGATCGAGCACGGGCTCTAATTATATTTGTTATAAGGGTTCAAGTTGAAAAAATGCAGAAGAAAAATTGAATTTCTAAAAATTATAGACATTTCTGGTATTTCCTATACCGGTTTCAAACACCCCAGTTAGTGTCATCATCAGTAGGATTTTAAATGTCGGTTTGTCTTGTTAACGAAAACTGTTTTTTATATATGTGAATATTTATAGTTTCTACAGAATACATTTTGACAGTTTCCAACACTACAATTCTATTTCTAGCAATCTCAACCTCACTTCATACTTTCTTTCAACTTTTTTGTCTCTTACATTATTTCGCAAGGGGTTACCAACACCATATTTGTTTAAAAATTTATGCCAAAAAAATTATACGCAATGAAAACATTTATTTTTCCAGCAACATGTTGCAAACAATAATTTGTTAAGTAATATCAATAGTTTGTGAGTAAGATAAAATTAATATTTTTTTTTTTGAAATTTTAGAAGTCGTTCCCAGCTAACTGTTGCCAAGTGCCGTTTAATAAAAAAACTCTAAAAATAATTACAAAAAATTCGTAATAAAAAAATAATGTAATAATTAACCTTGGCGAAATAAATATTATACCAGCAATATGTTGCTAGCAACATCTAGGTAATTATTATCAAATTTTAGGTTAAAAGTTCAGGTAAAAAACTCTTACAAAACTACAGAACATTTTGAAAAAAAGAAAATAATTGCAATTGTTCTAGTGATCACAAATCTGGTCTCCAAACTTTTCCATCACATCTGGTTTTTAAGAAAATTGAGGTCAAAGTTAAAAAAATCCCCATTTTGGGCATTTTTGACAACTCATAGCGGATGAACCCAATGTGATAACGACTTAAGAATAAGTCGAGGGTAAAGCTTAAACATAGCTTAAGGATGATGAACTCATTTGGTCAGTCGCCTTAACCCTAAGGGCACAAATTGTTTATCAATGATGTCATATTCCCAAAAAACAATTTCTAAAGGATGATGAACTCATTTGTCCAGTCGCCTTAACCCTAAGGGAACAAATTTTTATCAATAATGTCTTATTCCCAAAAAAAATAATTTTCCGCTACAAATCATATGAAAAAAAACTTAACGCGTATGGAACGCCACCTTATACGCAATATTAAAATAATTCTGCTGGTCACAAATCCGGTCTCCAAACTTTTTGATTACATCAGGTTTTTCAGAAATTTGAAACACAAAAATCGAGCTTTCGGAAATATTTGACTAAAAGCAAAAAAAAAATCCAATGAACGACTTTCATAGTATTTATGAACAAATTCATACAATTTATTAACTTTTTCATACAATTTATGAATAAATCATAATATGTGAAATTTAAGAACTATTTAACATTTTTCATAAATACTATGCAAAAGTTCAAAAATTTAATGAAAAAGTTCATAATTTGTATGTATTCATAAATACTATGAATTTCGTTCATTGGCATATATTTTTTTCTGTGTATTCATATTGGATGAACACGATGTGCTGACGACTTAAAAGTAAGTCAAGGTTAAAGCTTAAACATTGATCTTTAAGACTTTTAGCTTATTTGATCAGTCGATTTAACTGTTGGAGCACCAATTGTCTTTTATTAAGATCTCTTTCCCCCAAACACGTTTTTTTCGTTACTGGGGATGAGACATCATTGAAAGACTATTGGTGCCCAAAGGGTTAAGGCGACTGATCAAATTAGTTCTTATAGAGTAATGTTTAAGTTACACCTTCGACTTATTTGGAAGTCGCCATCACTTCGGGTTCATCCGATACGAGTTTCCAAAATTTCCCAAAACGGCAATTTTTTTTAACTTTCATCTCAATTTTCTCAAAAACCTGATGTGATAGAAAAGTTTGGAGACCGGATTGGATTTTCGATTAGTAGAGCTATTGTTGGTAAAAGTTTAAGGTTGCTTCCCAGTCGCATTTTCGATGTTTAGTAGTGTAATAATTACACAAAATTTGTAATTAACAAAATTGTACAATAACTTACCGCGGAGAAAATTAATATTTTTCAAGCAACATGTTGCCAGCAACATTTCGTTAATTATTATCAAACTTTATGGTAGAAAAACAATAAATAAAAGTTTATTATATTTTTTTCTATAATAAAACATTATGTGTAGCTAGGGTTGCCATCCGTCCTCTTTTCCCCGGACACCGTCCTCTTTTTTAGGGCGTCCGGGGCAGTCCTACTTCTTTTTTAGAAAGTGTCCGGGGTTGTCCTACTTTTTGCACTTTACCCGATAACATTTTTTTTTATTACTTTTAAACTTTTGAATTATTTTCAACGCCACACAGTGAGACAACTCCGGCATTAAATACAAGGAGTCATTGTAGAGCTCTGAAATTTTGCACAGGTTACTTTTGAGACAATTCCAGTTTTTTGAAAAAAAAATTATGAAAATACGCCCACTTTTACGCCCACCTCCCATACAATCGAAAATTGTAAAATGCCGTATTTTCCGTAATACGTAAGGTATAACTTTCAATTTTGGTATACTTGAATGTTATATCGTTACAAACATTATCGGAAAAAATTTTGAACTTTGGCCCACTTTTACCCCCTCCACCCATACAACCCAAACATAAAAAGTGACATATTTTCTAAAATATTTTAGTTACAACCTTCAAATTTGATATTACTGTAATTTATATCATTTCAAATGTTTCATGCAAAAACAACAATAACACGCCCACTATTACGCCCACCTCCCATGGAAATGCAATAAAAAAGAACAATTTTTTTTCACTCTATCAATAATTTTTTAATACATATCATCATGGTGTTCTAATTTTTTCAATATGCTAGAAAATTGCTAATCTCTTATCAAAAGAGATCATTACAAGAACACTCATTATTACTTAACCCAATAAATAATGCAACATCTAAATTCAATATATAACAATTTAACTAACCACATTAGAAAGTGATCATAACACAACTTCGATAAGAACAACAGCTTGCACTATCAATTTAAATTAAAAATTATGCAACTATCTAACACAAAGTCAATGACCTTCAAAAAAATTATCAATCAAATGAATAATGTAAATAAAATAATAATAAACAATAAGTGAATATGTGTAAACAATTAAAAAAATAACATGCTATTGCATGCTAACATACGTATAGCGAAAGAATGTGCGCGTTGCATATTTTTTGTATTTTTTTGTATTTTTTTGAATGTTTAAAGTACTTTTGCAAACTTTTGCTATATATTCTTTACTTTAAATGAAAGCTGAGACTTCAATCTTTCATTTTATATAAGTCTGCACCTAGGGCGAGGGGCTGCTCTATATTTCCTAGTCCATTGAAAATGCAAAATGTTCAATTTTTACACCACAATTCTGTTGTTAAGAAATTTTTTTTGTGTTTTTTTTTTTTTAATTTATTTTTTCATCTACTCATTCTACAACAACTAAATTAATTAAAAAAATACTTTAAAGTTATATTTATTATGTATTTTTTATTTAATAAGCTTTTGAATGTTACATATTGAACTAACATATTTCAAGCGCTTTGGCATACCTCAACTTTGGCTTGCTCTAGACCAAAAAGTAATGAAGTTATGAGGCTGAAATTTCAGGGAATTGTTACTCATATATCTGTTAATATACTGTAAAAAATCCAAATTGGACGACACGCCAAAACCCATTTTTTGCCGCGGTTACTATAGGGCTGTCTCACTGTGCGCCATATTTTCGCTTATCAGCAGTAATGTCAACTTTTTGAGAACAAAACGCACAAAAATTAAAAAAAAAAACCTTCAAATTAATAATATTTCGAGTAAAAATTCACTCTAGGTAGTGCGAAAATAACTACGTTAGCATTAATTCTTATAAGCTGTTGTGTGTCTTAAAGTTTGCTCTCCGAAAAAAGATTTGTATATCAAAAATTTCCATTACAAATTTAAAAAAAAATAATAATTTTAAGACAATTCCTTTGAATTTCCAAAAATTCCATTTGTATTTCTGAAATTACCAATTGTATTTCAAAAGTTTCCAGTTGTATTTTAAAAATTTCTAAATGCTTTTCAGAAAAATCCGTTTCAGAAATTTCCAATTAAATTTAAAAAATGTCCATTTACCCAGGAAAATTTTTTGGAACAAATTCCTGCTTCAATAGATTCTTGAATACATTCTACGGTAATCACAACAAAATTTTCTATGTAAAATTATTTTTCAAAAAAACTACTTGCTCTAAAAAACGATTGCTTTCGGGACAATTTCAAACAAAAATCATTGATTCTGGAATGTTAAGTAGAACCGGTTGCAGGGTAGTTTGATGGGTTCCGGAACCGATTATTTGGAACAGAAAATTTTGCTGGGTATATTTCAAAAATGTCTAAATGCTTTTCAGAAAATTCCAACTAAATATATTTCAAAAATTTCTATTTCTATTCAAAAAATTTTCAAATGCTTTGCAGAAAATTTTGATATACAAATAATTTTTTTTTTAAATCATTTAGATAATTATATTTTGAGTAGTTTTTTTTCTAGCTCGAGGTCATTAAAATTATGATAATCTCATATAATAATTTTCAAGAAAAAATTTTTCTGTTTTAAATTTATTTATGTTGGTAATTTTTTGCAAGACTTAATCGACACGTGTTTCGGGATTTGTCTAATCCCATTGTCAAGATTATTTAGCAAAAAATAAAAGCCCTATACTACAAGTAGCAAAGGGTCTTTAATGACAATCGTTAACGATCAAACTAAAATAAAAATACATATTCGACTCTATTTCCATTGGGAATTAGAACACGAAAATTGTACCATCGTAGTAAGGTCACGATCATCATCCCGAAACACGTGTCGACAAAGTCTTGCAAAAAATTACCAACATAATAAATTTAAAACAGAAAAATAATTTTCTTGAAAATTATTATATGAGAATATCATAGTTTTAATTAGTAAAGGAAATAATGACCTCGAGCTAGAAAAAAACCTACTCAAAATATAATATTTTAAAAGTCGAGTACAACAATTTTTATTTTTTAATAAAAATTAATCAGAATTTGAACATTTAGATAATTTTTAAATAAAAATGGGCATTTCTGAAATACAATTGAATTATCTAAAATTCCAATTGAATTTATTTAAATTCAAAAGTAATTTTCTTAAAATCATTGAGAAAATTTTGAAATGGAAATGTTTAAAATACAAATTTACAAAATACAAAATTACAAATAGAAAATTCTGATATACAATTAAAATTTTTGAATTATAATTGGACATTTTTTTAAATTAACCAAACATTTTTGAATTAAAAATTAATATTTCTCATATATAATTGGAAATATAGTTAAACATTTTTTAAAATTGAAAATTTTTGAAATATAATTTGTACTTTCTAAAATAAAATTGGAAGATTTTCTTTTATGTATTTTTGTGATTTTTTTAGTGGAAATGAAAATTGTTTCCTTAATAAAAATGCATTTTTTTTGTATATTGTGTCGCGCAGTTTACTTTTTTTAAATTAATTTATTAAAAAAAATTTTCCTCTTTTTTGGGTCAAATGTCCTCCTTTTTTGAGGTTGGCGTCCTCTTTTTCTCAAAATGGAAATGGCAACCCTATGTGTAGCCAGCAACATGTTGCTAAGTACCGTTAAATGAAAACCAACTTAATTTGAATAAAATAATAATGACATAATATTCGTTTCGAAATTCATGTGATAAAAATTTACCATAGCAAAAATAATATTTTTGCCATTAACATGTTGACAGCAACATTTTGTGCAACAACTAACGCAAATAATGATTTATTAAGTTCTTTTTAAAATATCTGCAGTCAAAATAAATTGCAGCGCAAACAAATTTAAAAATTTAAGACATTGTGTGTAAACAGCAACTTGTTGCTAAGTACCATCTAAGTACCCATCTTAATTTGAATGAAATAATAATTACAAAATATTTGTTTCAAAATTCATGTGATAAAAATTTGCCATAGCAAAAAAATATTTTTTGCCATCAACATGTTGACAGTAACATTTTGTGCAAAATCAAACGCAAATAATGCTTAATTAAGTTCCTTTTAAATTATCTGAAATCAAAATAAATTGCAGCGCAAACAAATTTTGTAATAGCAACATATTGCTGGACACATTTTAAGAAATTTTATTTAACATTTTTTGGCATTTGCTTTTTACTGAATAATTTCTTTTATATTCTCTCTTAAAAACAAGTATTACATTTTTATATACCAATAGTGCTTACAGCAACATGTTGCTTAGTACTGTCAAATAAAAACCTACTGAATTTGACTCTAATAAGAATGACATCATATATGCTTCAAAATTTATTTAATAAAAATTTGTCATGGCTAAAAAATATTTTAACCAGCAACATGTTGCTAGCATGAAATAAAATGGGAATGCATTGGATATAAAAAGTATTTCGTGTAAAAAATCCCAACATAAAAATTAAATGTTTACCAGCAACATTGATAAAAATTTTATTATTATGTTATTATCAATAGTGCTTACAGCAACATGTTGCTTAGTACTGTTTAATAAAAACCTACGAAATTTGACTCTAATAAGAATGATATAATATTTGCTACAATTTTTTTTTAATAAAACTTAGTAATTGCAAAAAAATATTTTAACCAGCAACATGTTGCTAGCAAGAAATAAAATGGGAATAAATTTGATATAAAAAATATTTCGTGTAAAAATTCCCCAAAATAAAAATTAAATTTTTACCAGCAACATTTTTTTAAAATTTTATTATTATGTTGTTGATAAATTTTTTTTTTGTAATAAATAGAGAGGGGCCGGTGTTCCCTTGAGTTTTTCTATAAAAATGGTCTAACAGTTTAAGAATTTTTATGAAGGCTTTTTAAGAATGTAAAGATTTTAAATATTTAACGAGAGTGTAGTAGTGTAATAATTACACAAAATTTGTAATTAACAAAATTGTACAATAACTTACCGCGGAGAAAATTAATATTTCGTTAATTATTATCAAACTTTATGGTAGAAAAACAATAAATAAAAGTTTATTATATTTTTTTCTATAATAAAACATTATGTGTAGCCAGCAACATGTTGCTAAGTACCGTTAAATGAAAACCAACTTAATTTGAATAAAATAATAATGACATAATATTCGTTTCAAAATTCATGTGATAAAAATTTGCTATAGCAAAAAAATATTTTTTGCCATCAACATGTTGACAGCAACATTTTGTGCAACAACTAACGCAAATAATGATTAATTAATTTCAAAAAAAAATTTCCCATCAACATGTTGACAGCAACATTTTGTGCAAAATCTAAAGCAAATAATGCTTAATTAAGTTCCTTTTAAATTATCTAAAATCAAAATAAATTGCAGCGCAAACAAATATTGTACCAGCAACATGTTGCTAAACACATTTTGAGAAATTTTATTTAACATTTTTTGGCATTTGCTTCTAACTAAATAACTTCTTTTATATTTTCTCTTAAAAACAAGTATTAAATTTGTATATATCAATAGTGCTAACAGCAACATGTTGCTTAGTACTGTTAAATAAAAACCTACTAAATTTGACTCTAATAAGAATGACATCATATTTGCTTCAAAATGTATTTAATAAAAATTCGTCATTGCAAAAAAATATTTTAACCAGTAACATGTTGCTAGCAAGGAATTAAACGGAAATGAATTGGATATAAAAAATATTTCGTGTAAAAATTTCACAAAATAAAAATTAAATTTTTACCAGCAACATTTTTTTAAAATTTTGTTATTATGTTGTAAGTAAAATTTGTTTGTGCTAATAATCCCTAGACTTTTGCTATAAAAATGGTGTTACAGTTTAAGAATTTTTATAAAGGCTTATTAAGTATGTAAAGATTCTTTATCCTTAATGAAGCACGCATCCATGCTCCACATTATATCATCATATACCCGGGGCTAGAGTGTGTTCTGCAACATGTTGCTATGAATCTACTTGTTTTTCAATTGCATTTAATTATTACAATATTGCTGGTAACAATATTATTTTAATTTTTTAATAAATTTTCCAAAAAAACTTACAAATTCTATTATCTACCCATTATCATAATGAATTGGTTATATTTACTAAGTTATTATTCATAAATTTTACCAAGTTTATTACCCTTTCAATTTACTTAAGCAATTTGCACAATTATAAAGTTATGATTTTCTTAAGTATAGTCTATTTTCCAGAAAATTGTAAAATTTTATTGAAATATCTTTTTCTTTTCATTTATATTTGTATTCAAGTCAAAATTAATGGCTTTCATTACGCACTTACATTAAATGTTCGCTTTGCTTTAATAAAATTCTATATTCTAGCAAAAGGATAATGAAAAAAATGCTGTATAATGAAGACAGGGTGGAGGGAGGTTGGTTGGAATATTTGTAAAGAAGTAAAATGTGGGTTGAAAATATACAGTTACTTATGAAAATTGAGAACAAAATATTTTGTGTTTTTGGAGACCAAACAACATGAACTGAGCACTATTGTCTGTTTGTAATTTAAAATCAAGCTCAAGTAATGATGATTTTAAGTAGTCAATATTACCAGGTAATGAGTACTCGTAAAGTAGATTTTGATGGGTAAATGAAATTACACGATTTGTCAGCTCCTTAATAAGATCCGGCCTGATCCGTTCATATCTGGCAGATCTGGTTATATCTAACTTTATATAATTATATCTGCCCGAATATAAAGTTTATATATAATTTGATAAAATTATATATAATTATATAAAATTATATATGGGACATTCCATGCGAAATCGGACACTTTGAAAAACTTTTTTTTTAGATTTTCCCAATTTGTTTACAGTTTTTAGTACCCTTCGAAAACTCCTTCGCGGTAAATTTTCAGATTTTTTTGATGAACCGTTCAAAAGATATCGAATTATTAAAAATTGGTAGTTTGTTCCTTTACTCAAATTTCTTTTACTCATAACTTCTTCAATAATGGTCCAAATTTCAAATTATTTTTTTCAAAATTTTTGTTTTTTTACGTACTTTCTAAAAAAAAAATCCCAAAAAATTCTTAAAAGCGCTCTAGTATGCGATTTTTAAGTTTTAAAATTTAAATCTCATTTTTGAAAATGTTTGTACTCTTTGATTTTTTTAAAATTTTTTTGTGTGAAACTTCTATCAATTCTACAAATTTCTTGCCCAGGAAGATCGTGGGATAACGATTATTACTATTTTTTAAAATTTTTTGAAAAAATTTTATTGTAATTTTTCAATCTTAAAATCATTTCTACTGCTCCAATGGTGCGTCATAGAGGGGTCTTTTACAAGACCGACCCCCATTAACTTTTACGTCTTAACATTTCTTTGGGACAAACTAATTCCCTATCTCCAATTTCTAAGGGGGCTCCCACACAAAACGACATATTTTAAAATTTGTTCCAACCGCTCTAACTGCCCTAATAGTGCCCTTAGAGCAACAAAATGTATGACCAACCCACAATATTTTTTTAGTTCAAACATTTTTTCTGAACACACCTACCCTCTATCTTTAACTGTTAAGGCGGTCCCCATACAATTTTTTTTATTTTTTGTAAATTTGTTTTATTTAATCAGCTTCTACCGGTCCAATGGTGCGTCCGAGAGGGGTCATTTGTAAGACCGACCCCCTTTTTTTTTACCCTACAACATTTTTTCAAAACATACCTACGCCCTATCTCCACTCCCTAAGTAGGCTCCCATACAAATTACAGTTGGAGCAAATTTTATAAAAATGTAATTTTGTATGGGAGCCTACTTAGGGAGTGGAGATAGGGCGTAGGTATGTTTTGAAAAAATGTTGCAGGGTAAAAATAAATGGGGGTCGGTCTCACTAATGACCCCTCTCGGACGGACCATTGGACCGGTAGAAGCTGATTAAATAAAACAAATTTACAAAAAATAAAAAAAATTGTATGGGGACCGCCTTAACAGTTAAAGGTAAAGGGTAGGTGTGTTCAGAGAAAATGTTTGGACTAAAAAAATATTGTGGGTCGGTCATACATTTTGTTGCTCTAAGGGCACTATTAGGGCAGTTAGAGCGGTTGGAACAAATTTTAAAAAATGTCGTTTTGTGTGGGAGCCCCCTTAGAAATTGGAGATAGGGTATTAGTTTGTTCCAAAGAAATGTTAAGACATAAAAATTAATGGGGGTCGGTCTTATGAAGGATCCCTCTATGACGCACCATTGGAGCAGTAAAATTGATTTTAAGATTGAAAAATTACAATAAAATTTTTTCAAAAAATTTTAAAAAATAATAATAATCGTTATCGCACGATCTTCCTGGGCAAAAAATTTGTAGAATTGATAGAACTTTTACAAAAAAATTTTTCAAAAAAATCGAAGAGTACAAACATTTTCAAAAATGAGATTTAAATTTTAAAACTTAAAAATCGCATACTAGAGCGCTTTTAAGAATTTTTTGGGATTTTTTTTTAGAAAGTACGTAAAAAAACAAAAAATTTTGAAAAAAAAAATTTTGAAATTTGGACCATTATTGAAGAAGTTATGATTAAAAGAAGTTTGAGTAAAGGAACAAACTACCAATTTTTAAAAATTCGATATCTTTTGAACAAGTCTTCAAAAAAATCTGAAAATTTACCACGAAGGAGTTTTTGAAGGGTACTAAAAACTGTAAACAAATTGGGAAAATCTAAAAAAAAAGTTTTTCAAAGTGTCCGATTTCACATGGAATGCCCCATATACATAACTATATCTAATTTTATAAAATTTTGTCAAAAAATTTATAATTTGAAATATTTTTATAAAATTATATATATAGTAAAACGAATTCTGATATAATTATACATAATTTGATAAAAATTATATATAATTTTATAAAATTTTATCAAATTATATATAATTATATAATATTTTATATAAAAAAATTCAAATATTATTCTATATAATTTTATCAAATTATATATAATTTTATCTAATGTTATCAAACATGTATAATTATATATAATTTTATCAAATTATATATAATTATATATAAACTTTTTCTCGGTTATATATAATTTTATATAATTACCCAGCAAAACTTAGATTACCAAATAAGGTATAAAATAAGGCATATGATCTCTTATTTTATACATTGCAGTATTGATGATTTTAACAGGCGATGAGACTCAAAGTAATGCATCCACATTATCACATAGAATACCAGTAAGGTATAATATAAGTCATAAATTTATAACGAAGAATACGAGTAAGGTGTAAAATATATGATATTTTATAGGTTACGAGAAATGAAATAATATAGCATACCAGAAGATAATATATAAGGTGTTACGAGTAGTGAAAAAGTAATTTTGTATTAAATTTACTCACGTGATTGTGAGTGTAAGTAAATAAAATATGCTCGTGAGTGTGTGTCGTTAGAAATTTCCTGTCGTGAGCCCATCTCTAGTTTAAACTTATGCATTTTTTTAAAATAATTATTTTTTATGTTATTGTAATGCGTTATGCATCCAATTATAAATAATGCATTATTTCAAACTTTCAAATAATACATAATGTAACCAAATATAAGTTATCCATGATTTAATGTTTAGAAATAATAAATATGAAATACATTTTTTTCAATAATCATGCATTACGTATCAAATTATTAGTAATGCATTATTTTTCACTTGAAAATAATACGTTGTGGAACAAATGTTTGGTAAGACATCCTAAAATAATGCTACAAATAAGGTATATACATTACCTGGTAATGTGTTATATAATCACTACCCATTACCAAAGTTTTGCTGGGTATATATAATTTGATATAATTTGATCAAATTATATATAATTATATAAAAACTTTTTGGGTGTTCGTAACTGTCAGTTCTAAACTTTGGTCCCAATTTTCGGAAATTATCTTATAATTGGTGAACTAATTTGAAATCTGCCCGATTTGATCAGATACAACTATATATTATAAAATATGAACATGTCATGCCAGATACTATCAGATCCGACCCCATCTAATGCAATTTTATACAAGTAACTTAAATAATTTCCTCTTTAGTGTTACTTCAATTACCTAAGTAACTTTTCATAAATTTTTCATGTTCTATGCAAAAGATTAATGATGCATAAAGTTGAGCGCATCATTAGCGAAAGTAAAATGAAATTAACTGCAACGAATAGCAAATGTATATTAACAAAAAAGCTAACAAAGCTACTGAGACTACACAAAAAGCTACTAAGCTATAAGTAATTTAATTCATATAGTCAAAAGTGCTTTTGATGTTTAAAGCTTAAAAATAATTGGGTGTTACTTTTGAAAAAGTTTTCTTTTTCTGTTATAAACTAATTGCAAGAGCTTGATTAATAATAAAAAAAAAATATTTTTAAGTTGAATGCACAATTATGGAGTAATCTGTGCTGCCAAGTGGGTTAAGAGTCTTTCTTTTTTGCATAAATATTAAAATTCTTAGAGACATTTTCCTAAATAAAAAAATATAAAGAGTCTACAACACTTTCATTAGATTCTTTTAAAGAAATTTTATTTGATTTTATACAAAATTCAAAAAATAAAAAAAAATCCAAAAAAAAAAAATAAAAAAACAAACGAATTGACTCCTTAGACGCCCTGCTAAAGACACAATTATCTGTTTGCAGTTGGCCATATTTTTTTTTTACTCTGTTTACTTAAAAAAAGCTTTCCTTTCTCATTGGGGCTGTCAAAAAAATTATGACAAAGCTTTTTCATAATTTATATTTACTGCCAGCAAAAGCAACGAAATCTACTTAAAGAAACAAGTGACATAAATTACACAGTGATACAAAATCGAACTTTCTGAATCGGAAAAGGATTAAATCAAAAGCAAATTAAAGTTAAAATTTTATGTGAGGATGTTTATTCTGGCTCGAGGTCATTATTTTCTTTACTAATTAAAACCATGATATTCTCATAGTATAATTTTCAAGAAAATTATTTTTTTGTTTTAAATTTATTTATGTTGGTCATTTTTGCAAGACTTAATCGACACGTGTTTCGGAATTTGTCAAGATTCCTCGAGCCAGAATAAACATCCTCACAAAATATAATATTTTAAAGGTCGAATAAAACAATTTTTATTTATTAATAAAAATTAATCAGAATTTGAACATAATGGTTGGCACGCCATAGTGATGAATAGCCCTAATAATGGTATAATTTCATTCACAGCAACAAAAAACATATTGTTGTAGTCCAATGGACTATCGTATGTAAAATGTTTTAAATATTTTTGTTGGTTATTGACAATTGTTACTTACTAGCATAGTACAATTTCTTCGTCTTTCTAATTCACATTGTGGATAGAGTCGAATATGTATTAATGTTTTAGTTTGTGCAAAAACGATTTGTCATTAGACTCGTTTGCTACTTTGTAGTATATCGTTTCTATTTTTGCTAAATAATCTTGACAATGGAATCTTGACAAATTCCGAAACACGTGTCGATTAAGTCTTGCAAAAATGACCAACATAAATAAATTTAAAACAAAAAAAAATAATTTTCTTGAAAATTATACTATGAGAATATCATGGTTTTAATTAGTAAAGAAAAAATTGACCTCGAGCCAGAATAAACATCCTCACAAAATATAATATTTTAAAGGTCGAATAAAACAATTTTTATTTATTAATAAAAATTAATCAGAAGTTAAAATTTTATAACAAAACCCTTAAGGCTTTTTTTTAGTTCAGCGCTAGAATTTTTTTTACACGCATTTAAAGTTGGTGACTTAACATTATTTAAAATTTTTGTGCATCAAACATATCCATCTTTAAGGTCCACTAATGATGCCCATATTGGAAATTTGGATTCCAGCGTCCAAACTTAAGCTCAAAATTACGTTAGCTATAAGCGGTATGAATTTCGCTGCAATCGGTCCAGTATCTACTTACTGAATAGCCAAATTATGAAAAATAAACCACTGTGCACCGTTGCGTATGATTGTTATTTAAAGACAATTACAAAATAGAGCATACGCCCCTTTTACAGTTTTCAAGCAATTACACTGTGCTAGTCGCAAAAATTAACAAGCTGGGCACCCTGCTGGTAAAGCTAATTTGGGTACGCTGAATTCAATGGAACTAGTCGTTTTTTGGAGTTAGCGCTCGTATTCGCGATATTCGCGATTTAAAATTGTAAAGCCTTGGTACCACAAAAATTATTTTTTTAAGAAAAAAGAAAGAAAAAAATGATTTTTTTTTCCGAAAAAAAAATCACGGTATTAAGGTTTATTGTGTTATTTTAACAGATTCGAATAGTTTTAAATTTAAAAATTATCGCAAAATTTTAAAAATATCGTTTTTATTGTACTTAAGCTTAAAAATTTTAAATCGCGAATATCGCGAATAGGAGTTCAGTGTACCCGCTCAATTCAATGGTTTTATTTTGGTAAAAATTTCTTTTTACCAACCCAGTTGGCAAAATAAAGCCACACCTGACACACAGCTGACTCTCCCTTTATGAAATCGCTGACATCTTCATACAATTTTTCAAAATGTCATCAATGACATGTCAGCAGTTGGTCAGCAGTGTCCACCAGTATCGGTGGCCACTAACAATTCGTTTAAACATCTGCTGACCAACTGCTGACATGTCATTGATGACATTTTGAAAAATTGTAGGAAAATTTCAGCAATTTTATAAAGGGAGAGTCAGCTGTATGTCAGGTGTGATTTTTTTTACCGACTGGGAAAGTAAAACTTTTAAAAAAAAATTATCAAGACAGTACTTCACAAAAAAAAAATTTTTTTAAAAAGTACTTTTATATAAAAAGTACTTTTATAGTACTTTTATATAAAAAGTATTAAATAGTACTTTTATATAAAACGTACTAGAAGCTAGAAGCTCCATTTGGAGTAGCGTTCTTATAAATTTTTGTAAGAAACGTTAACTAAAACAAAAAAAAACTTAAAAAAAAGTACATTTTAAAAAAGGAACAAAATAGTACTTTTTTTTAAAAAGAACCAAAATAGTACTTTTTTTATAAAAAGTACCAAAATAGTATTTTTTTAAAAAAAAGTACCAAAATAATATTATACTATAAGAAGTACCAAATTACTACTTTTATATAAAAAGTGCTGAATTAATATTTTTTGTAAAAAAGTGCATTTTCGAAAAAGGAACTAAAATGTTTTTTTTAAAGTGCTAAAAAAGTACTTTTATCATAACAATACTTCAAAAAAGTACATTTTACAAAAGTTCCAAAATATTACTTTTTATAAAAAGTACCAAAATAGTACTTTTTTATGAAAAGACTACTTTAGTTCCGCTTGACTAACCATTAAAGATATTTGTTAAAAAAAGTACCAAAATATTACTTTAAACAATATATAAAAATAATACTGTAAATTAAAAGAACCAAAAAAGTACTTTTTCCGATAAAGTACGTAAAAAATGCCAAAATACTATATTTTATTAAAAAGTGTACTAAAATGTTATTTTATTTTGCCAAAAAGGTACTTTTTACCAAATAAAACTTTTAAACAAAAAAATTTCTCAAGACAGTACTTGAAAAAAGTACATTTTAAAAAAGTACATACATAGTACTTTTTTAGAAAAAGTACCAAAATAGTACTTTTTTATAAAAAGTACCAAAATAGTAATTTTTTATAAAAAATACCAAAATAGTACTTTTTTATAAAAAGTACCAAAATAATACTTTTTTATAAAAAGTACCAAAATACTACTTTTATATAAAAAGTGCCACATTAATATTTTTTGTTTAAAAAAAAATACCAAAATAGATCATTTTCGAAAATGGACTATGTAAGACTTTTATATTAAAGTTCTTTTTTTGGACTTCAAAAAAATTGTACATTTGAAAAAAGTACCAAAATAATACGTTTTTTATAAAAAGTACCAAAATATTATTATTACATAAAAAGTACCAAAATACTACTTTTATATAAAAAGTACCAAATTAATATTTTTTGTTAAAAAAATACCAAAATAGTGCATTTTCAAAAAATGGACAATATTTTTGACTTTTATTTTAAATACTTTTTGTTGCATGTATTAAATAGATTTTGGAGATTTTCTTGTTTTGAATAAATTTCCGCAATTTGTTTTAATAAAATGTTATTGCTTTATCAATATTTTAAAATAAAAGTGTATTTTTTTTTGTTAAAATTTTGAATAAAATTTTAATAAAAACACTAAAATATTTAATATTCTTTATTAGAAATGTTTGCTTTAGGACGAAAAAAAAATTATATCAACGTTAAATCAAAATTGATTTCAATTTTGAATTAAAGTGGAACAACTTTAATTTTAAAATGATCATATTAAATTGGTAAATTTAAAAATAAACCTGATAATATTTTAAGTTAGTAGAAATAAAAAACTTTGATCTATTTCGTCACTGTTTTATATTTATTTTAAAGTTGTTCCTACTTGATCTTAATATTTTCTTAGTGTATTGTCTTCAAATTTCTTACAATTTCTTACATTCTTTTGTTTGGTTTATTGTTATTTAAGAAGCATTGGTGGTTTTATTTTGAAAGCTGTAGTAATCTTTTAGTTTTATTGTTTCATAAAATATAAAATTAAAGTAACAAGTACAACAAAAACACAAGAAACCCACTCGAAATCAGAGCTTTAAAGAATGAATTCATTTAAGGAATAATTCTCTAAAATTGTAAGTCATTTTTTCTAATCAAAAAACTCGTAGTTCTGTTGGGGAAACTTAATTGGGTGAATCAAAAAAAGTAAGG